>OU015492.1:130662943-131262943 GCA_907164885.2 Dolomedes plantarius
TCTCCTCATTCTGTCGTTGACCACGCTGACCTTGCTTCGCCAAAGGACGCTGTCGCTGACCACGCTGACCTTGCTTCGTCAATTGACGCTGTTGCTGACCACGCTGACCTTGCTTCGTCAAAGGACGCTGTCGCTGACCACGCTGACCTTGCTTCGTCAAAGGACGCTGTCGAGTCAAGTTCGTGCGGCCCACATCTGTTGCACGGGCGAGCACGGCCTGGAATTCATTGAGGAATTTCTCTGCTTCCTTTCTTCGTTGATCAATAAATTCCGCACTCTTCAATACATCTGCGGTCAAATTGGAGCGCTCGACGACTGGCAGGTCACGCTTCCTACTTTTTCCAATGACCGGGGTATAAGTTGGCAACATTTCATTTTTCTGGATTTTCTTGTCTTTATCGCTGGCACCGGCAATCTTGACGGGGACCGTACCTTTCGACTGGTCCACAAGAGTTGCGGCAGCAAAGAGACCTCTTCTACTATTGTCCGGCATGGAGGGTATGGTGCTATATTGAGTGGCTTTAATTTGGTGAGAATTGAAATTTATTAACTAATTATTTCTGTTTAAAAAGTCAAACCCGAGAATCATCGGGTCAACAATATCGGCAACATACGCCGTATGCCGATAACTATTATTCCCGATGCTTATATGGAGAGTAACTTTTCCATTCATCTTAATTTTATCCCCGGTCACGGTCCGCAAAGTGATGTTTGGCGGCGTGAAAAGTAGCTTCTCGCCAAGCTTTTGGGCTATGTCTGTCCTGACGATGGTAACGTTAGAACCTGTGTCAACCAACATGCTACACGGTTGACCGTTTACAAAACCTTCAACAAACGGCCTGTTTTCTTCGTGATGCATCGACGACACATTCAGAGAATTGCAAGAGGGCTTCTCCTCGTCCGGCTGCCTTCGCCAATTCAGATGGCCGGGAACTGATTTCCCTGGTTCTTGGCGTCTTGATTCATCAGATTGGCGCGCTAGGCAATTCCTTCTGAGATGCCCCTCACGCCCGCACGTCCAGCACTTCAAAGGATTTCTTCTTGGCGGCATGTTTGAATTCACCCCTCTCAAGGCACCGATTCGTTTTTCTATTTCTTCAAATCGAGCGGCTATTGGGTCGTTTTCGGCGGCGGTCACCCCTCTCACTAGTTGGCGGTCACGGCGTGTCGCCCTCTGAGCGGACTCGTACTTCATTGCGTACACCAAAGCTGACTTCAAGTCTTTGATGTCCGCCATTCTTAGTGCTCGTTGACTCTCCGGATCGCGGATGGCGTCCACAAAGTATTCTAATGCTAGGTTATCCCTAACTTCCGTCGGACATTCTGGGAAAGCTAATTGAGCTAATCCCTCAATAGCTGACGCAAGTTCCTGTAATGTCTCTGTTGATTTCTGTTGGCGGGACTTCAGCTGTAAGCGGCTATACTCTTTACGGCATTTCTCGCCAAAGCGCATTTCGAGTGCACTCGACAAGGCCTCAAAATCTAGTTGTTTCTCTACTGCGATGGTCTGCAGTACATCGGCAGCCTCGCCGCGGATTGAAGTAGCCAATTGGCATGCTTGCATTGCAATGTCCCATCCATTGGCAGTCGATGCCATATTAAACTGTGTTTTAAACACCTGCCAAGACGTTTTGCCGTCATAAGTAGACACTTTTACGGCAGGGCGGGACGATTTCGACACCGGGTACGCCTCCTCAATACTAGCGTCAGAGTAGTAAGGTACAGTAACTGGCGTTGATTCTTCTGCGAATTTCTTCTCTAGGCCGTTTATTTGTTTCTTAATGGCTTCCCTAATTTTCTGGTCAACAGTCTCGACCGTAGCTTTGAGTTTCGACTCGATAGTGTTGACGCGTTCTTCCATTTCATTAAATTTCTCGCCTACGGTAATTTTTAGCTGTTCTTGACTTTCGCTAATTTCGCCAAGTCCCGTTTCCAACTTCTTCTGGCTTTCGCCAATTTTCGATTCTAACTGATTGGCGAGTAAATTCTGGCTTTCGCCAATTTTCGATTCTAACTGATTGGCGAGTAAATTCTGGCTTTCGCCAATTTCCTGTTTTAACTGGTTCTGGCTTTCGCCAAATTTTGCTTCTAAATGATTCTGGCTTTCGCCAATTTTTACTTCTAACTGACTGGCGATCTGGGACTGGCTTTCGCCAAGTTTAGCCATTGAATCTAACAGTATTTTAAACTGATCTTCCATTTTTCGGGTAACTGGCATTCACTTAAAGAAATCCCACTTCTGACACCAAAAATGTACCAAAATCGTGGTACGGAAAGTTCTTTTTTTACAAGTGCATTCAACGAAATGAAATAAATATGCCAGTTACCACAAATGAGAAACAGAGATTTTTATAGATATCAAAACTAACACACAAGCTTCTTTTGACTATCTTCGTTGGACTTCAACAATCGCCAGCCTCTAGGTAGCTTTCTTGACAAATTGTGATTTAAAAGAGCTTTAATTAATAACACATAAAAATATAAGCAAGTGAAATTATACAACCTTTCACAACTATATCGAGGCCTCCGAAATCTATGCCAAGGTCTCCCGTTACATCCGTCACGACAAACTACCTAAACTAATCAATCACCTATCTCGTCAAGGATATCGCTTCAACTCTATTGCAGTTCTAAAAACCTATTTATCTCGCAAAACAAAACCCGCGTTGCCACACTACACAACCAAACGATTTTCCAACAATCAACCTAAAATCCAGATTTATCACTTACTCCTTGGTTTTAATTCCACAACTCCCGAAACATCGCACTTTGGCGATAAAACGCCAAATTGGCTCCCAAACATGTAACATTATATATATATATATATACATACATACATACATACATATATATATATATATATATATATATATATATATATATATATATATAAATATATATATATATATATATATATATATATATATATATATATATGTATGTATGTATGTATGTATGTATATATATATATATATATATATATATATATATATATACATATATATATATATATATATATATATATATATATATATATATATATATATATATATATATACATACATACATACATACATATATATATATATATATATATATATATATATGTTTGTACATATGTAAAATCAATGCCTAGGAGCTGAAAATTTCCCTAATTAGCAGGAGATATTTCCTTTTCCCCATTTGTCGCTCTAAATGGTCTTAAATTTCCCTCGGAAAAATTTTCAACTCTCCGTCAAATTAGACTCCCGCTGATCCAATTTCCTGCATCCGCTGCGGTCTTTAAGTAAACAGGGGGAAAAAAACTTTGGGGCGACAGGTATCCCAAACCCGTCTTTTTGGAGAGTAGTGTCTTGGGATACATGCTATCCCAGCCCGTAAGGAAAAGGTTAATAGATTTAAGCATATTGACGCTTACCCGTCCTGTCGCGGAAGCCAGATGTGAAGAATTCTTGTATTTCAAAATAATGCCTCAAATTTTCAATACTGCAGAAAACACATTTATTTAACAAATTAATTTAACATACCAACTAGAGCCCAAGGCTCACCTAGTTCTAAGATTTTTATGGAATACTGAAAAACAAGAACTAGAGCCCAAAGCTCACCTAGTTCTAAGATATTCATAGAATACTGAAAAAAAAACAACTAGAGCCCAAGGCTTACCTAGTTCTAACATATTAAATGGAATACTGAAAAAACAAAGTTTTTCTTTTAATAAAAAGGGTACTTTTCCGTTATAAGCACTACACTTGGCGCATTTTTAATCTTGGCGACGCACAGATACAACACATCGTATTAGCGAATGAAATAACTCAAAATAACTTCGGATGTTACTCAAACGTTGCCTGCTCATCTTTAGGCAAATTCCATATTTTTAAATCCATTACGCAAATATACGGTCCGATTTCCTAACGGATTCTAAATTCTTTACAAACTAAAGTAGGTGTATTTAATTACGGCATTCCAAGAAGTCTGTTTATCTCCATGACCACGATAATAATCGTCCTCATATCGTCTCGTGATCCTTGAATCTCACGATTTGTATATTTTAGTATTGTAATTCGATAGTGATTATTATGATTATATCGCGTTACTTTTCTCTCGTTGCGGCGATTTTTAAAAATGCGCCAAATTGGTGTCAAAACGATTGTAGTGCTTATAACGGAAAAGTACCATAAAAAGAAACGAGAGTTTCCTTGTTGCCACAGCGTAAAAAAGAAATATTTTTTCATCTCGTTCAGTTCACGGTGACAAAATTAAACAATGATAAATAAATTCGCGTGAACAAAATAATAAATTTAAATAATCGTTTTGCTTTTAACATAATAAATTGAAACTTATGAAGTGGATTTCACATCCATTGTTCTGGAAGAATACGACCGACTTGGTTTTTGCGCTTTGTAAAAAGGCTCTCATCTATCTCTACAATTTTGTTCGGACCTCCTATTTGTTTCGAATCACAGTGAACAGGCCCTTACTTGCGTAGTCAAGGATTACACAGTAAATGTGATAAAATGTGCGGTTATTAACCCAAAAGCTACCTTTTGGCGATATCTGATTTGGCGAAAATGAATCGGGTTTGGCGAAAATGGTCGACGTGATAATTACCGATAATTTACCATAAAATACTCTTTAATTAAAAAAAAAGAACTTCGTGTCTTTTGAGGGTTTAAGTGACTTTTTTGGAAAAATGAAAGGAAAGCGAAGAGTGTAAACTGATTCTTAAAACTGGTGGACTGATTCTTTAAACCGAAAATTTTAACATGGAAATAATACATTTGCTTTTGTTTTCGCGATATTGATTCTTATAAACTGTTGATTCTTATAACCACTGATCACTATAAGCGTTGGTTACTGTATATATATATGATGATGAGTCAATTTGACTCCGAGATTTTATGTCAAGAACGAGTTCTATTTTTTATTTCCTTTAAATACTTTTATTATTTACATATATTAGTAATTATTAAGTGAAAATGTATACTTGTATGAATATATAACTTCATTAACTGAACATACACTTTGTTTTAAAAGTTGTATAATTATTTTATATTAAAAGATATACAAAAGATGGATATATTTATCACGAGGGATAATTTTTGTTATGTTATTTCAAACGCAAAATTGTTTAACATCTAGGTGTGTATCTGATTATATGTTTCTGTGACATAAAAAAAAAGACTTTGACTGCCCAAAAAGTCGGCTTAGCAACTTAAATATATAGATGTAGTTAGTTTCTTTATGTAACGATTATTAAATTGGGATAATTAAAATTAACATTGCAAGACTTGATTATACTAAATCGTTACCACATTTAAATCCTATCATTAGTTTTAAAATAAATGGTTAGAACAATCAAGTATATTAAGAGCATTGTGTCTAAAATGAAATGCAATAACCCGAAGAATCAATAAAATTAGCACAAAGTTCGATTGCTGGATGCACCTCAGTGAAGGTTATGAATCTTGAATTAAAATATTTAAAATTAAACTTGATTTTCCTTATTGATAAAAGAAAACCTGAAATAAAAATCACCTATAAAGGAAACTAAAAGAAAAAACTACACGGCAATAGAATGACATGACGAAACTTTACAATAAAAATAACATGATTTATTAACACATAATATGATCAACAAATACAAGGTCTTTAGGATATTATTTTGAAACTGCTATAAAATAACATGCCGATCAAATCAATTATCAATTTCAAGAGGACTCTATTACCTCTGCCGATTACATCAATTAACAATTTCATAGTGCAAGAAGAAAAATATAAAACTCAAAGGTGCGGTTGGTAAAAAAAAAAGAAAAAAAAACCTAAAGCTTAAATATTAAAAAAAGAGTGAAATTAAAATTACCGTCTGCAGACATTTTAGAAACTAAAGAGATGAGGTTAAGGGCCTGTTCACATAGAAGTCCGTTGCGTTGCGTTAAGGAAAAGATGACGTTGAGACGAAAATAAACCAATCATATGCCTCCAAACGATTAGCAATGAAATTTTTAACGCCTATGATTGGTTTATTTTCGTCTGAACGTCATCTTTTCCTTAACGCAACGCAACGGACTCCTATGTGAACAGGCCCTAAGGGCCAGGACATGGACCAAATTTATTATTTACTATTATATTACTAAATTCAGTGTTTACTATTATGTTCAGGGCCCGATTATGAACACTGGGGGCCCCTGGGTAGATGCTATTTGGGGGGCCCTCCTTACGGACATTTATAAAAATACAGACTATTAGAAGTACTAGGTGCATACACCAAGGGGGGTTTTGGGGCCCCCTAGCATCAGGGGGCCCTGGACAAAGTCCCGATTTGCCCATGCGATAAAAAGGCCCTGATTATGGTAATTATTTAATATAATTTATCTGCACAACATTTACTGTAGCTTTTTTCAAGCTACCATGCACTTTACCACCTAGAGTAATACCTTGCGCACGACAGTCTTTTACACAAGAACTTACTCATAACTTAAAAAGTCAATAACATATCCTGTGAGGATGTCGATAACACATCCTACAACTATGAGTGATGTATGGCCTGATGTTAACCATGTTCTATTAAAATTAATACTTATATCTAAAATTTCAGCAGAACTAGAAGCACCACTTTGATATGCCTGTTTAATGTCACTATAGATTTCAGTAAATATACTTTCGGATGCCATAGCATATGCACCATCTAAATGTCTTGCACACTTACCATATGCTGTTGATGAAAAGAGTTGAATATTCATCACCATACAAACATTTTTCAATGCCTGTATAACCTTTCCCAGCATGTGAAAAGGCTCGGGTAATTCTCAAATTCACATCATGACTGGCAATTCCAGTCTTCAAAGAGGAATTCATCACTGTTTTGTTTTCTTCACAGTAACTACATGTCAATTTCAAACTGTATGAAAACCCTAACTGGTTTCCAAGTTCAAGTTTTAATATTTGATTTTCACAGTCACAACACTAAGCACATTTTAAGTCATTAGGAATAACAATGATACACTCGTAAAAACCTTGAAAATAATATAAAAAATGAAGAAATAACCAGCAAAGCGATGACCGAAACGTAAACAAAAGTAAATAACTTTGTAAAAGTGAATTTCACACTCTTATTTGTGCGTTTCGATAGATATTTAGGCATTAAAAAATTTATTAAGTTTATACATAAAATAATAGACTCGTAAAAATCGTGAAAATAATATAAAAACTGAAGAAATAACCAGCAAACAAGCGATTACCGAACGTAAACAAAAGCTAACTTTGTAAAAGTGTGCCACATAAACAATCTGGCGAGAAAAATTTTCCACTTTTGCCAAACACCGTAAAATCGTAAACATTGGCGCAAAAAAAATTCCAAGATGGCCGACCTGGCCCCATTTCCTAGACACGTCCCGTTTGGAGGCCTATGATTGGTTTATTTTCGTCTCAATGTCATCTTTTCCTTAACGCAACGTAACGGACTCCTATGTGAACAAGCCCTAAGGGCCTGTTCACATAGGAGTTCGTGGCGTTGCGTTAAGGAAAAAAATGACGTTGAGACGTAAATAAACCAATCATAAGCCTCCAAACGATTAGCAATGAAATTTTTAACGCCTATGATTGGTTTATTTTCGTCTGAACGTCATCTTTCCCTTAACGCTGCGCAATGGACTCCTATGTGAACAGGCCCTTAGCCTATCTGTCACAGAGATAGGCTTAAGCCAGGACTCCACTTCACCAGAAACAGAAAATGGAATTTTTTTTCTGTTTCCGTTTCTGCTGAGATTCCGTTCTTTCGGTACTCCACTTCACCAGATTCCGCTCAGCTGGCGCCATCTGTCGTCGTTTTTTGTTTATTGTTTTACATTGGCTGTGATTCGGACATAAAATACTTAAGCTCAAGAAAGTATGGAAAACGACACAGATTTTGCTTTGGCGAGTTTGCACTTCCTAAATCTGCTGTCTTTAATTAGAACCTCTGAAGCAAAAAAAAGAAAACATCGATTCTGGGTTCGAAAGATTTTCCAAGAAAGGGAAAAACATGGTATTCACAATACCTTAA
Source organism: Dolomedes plantarius (assembly GCA_907164885.2). Lineage (NCBI taxonomy): Eukaryota > Metazoa > Arthropoda > Arachnida > Araneae > Dolomedidae > Dolomedes > Dolomedes plantarius. Next base: position 130,670,985 of record OU015492.1, read on the forward strand.
TTAGAGATCTTCGAACTACCGATCAGGAGTTCTGAAAAAACAGTCTTGTTGAAAAAACAGTAGTGCATAACAAATAGTATGTAATAGAAATTTCGACAAAATATTACTGAGGGTTTTAGTTGTCATGTTTAGTGTATATCATCTCTATAACATTTGGATAGTTAAAAATATCAGACCTTTGCAAAGTGACATCTTAGGATTACAGATCAGTTTGCACTAAATCAACTAATAATTTGGAATTTCTGAGCAATAATCTCCCACACTGCTGTTTTCATTTGTATATTCTTATAATCTTTTGAAGATTTATCAAATTGAAATGGGTAAGCCCCAACTTCATAAATAAACGCTTCCATGTCAAACCGAGACGCCATTGCTGTTTTGTGTTTCGTGGATCAAGACGCATTCCTATTGGCTGTCATACACGCGAAATCCGCGGACGGAAACAGAAAAGTTCAACATTTTCAACTCTGTTTTCCGCCGTCATTCTGCTGGGCAGAAACGGAAAAAGAGTAGCTTTTCCGATTCTGTTTTCTGTTTCTGTCGAGTTTTCTGGTGAAGTGGAGTCCAGGCCTTAGAGGAATGGAATTTTAAAACACTTTCTGCTCTTATTCTTGTAAGAAATCACATTCCTCAATTTTTGTGGTAAGGTACTTTTCCTTCATCGATTTCAGGACGTGCACGGAGATAATATTCATTAGTTTAAGAGATATTAATATTTTTTTTTCCGTCCTATGGGAGAATAACATGGGCCGCCATTGAGGAGGTGCCCAACATGGCGGACGTGACGTCCACACTTCTAGCACGTATACCGAGGGAACCTCACGAAAACTTTTTTGTCCATGTCCATGCATTGACGTACAGCAAGGCTTGGTTTTCAATGCGTAGAACTATAGAGAGATGAACCTAAACTGAGGAGTGGACCCACTGAACTGAAACGATTAGCCTTTTGCCATCTAGCAGATTTCACTCCTTCCCTCCCCCTCCCCAGCATACCATTCCAGTTTATGTACAATATTGTGGCAACACTATCGTGTCAATAAAAATGTAAACAAAGCAGCACTGTGAGTTCCCTGAGAGGCAAAACTCGTCACTGTCCTTTTAAGATTTGAAAAATCTTTTGATACTGATAAATAAGTAGATTTTAACTTCAATGATTTTTTGTTGCACCTATGAAGTATGTCACAATTACGTAAGAAGAAGAAGGAAAAACCTTTATTGAATGTAGCAAGTGAAAAACATCAAACTTCTTTGTCAAAGTACTTTTTTTCTGCCTCTACTAATTCATGTACCCCTCAAAAGCGTCTTTCTTCGCCTAATGTTAACGTAAGTTTGATTATCTTTATTGTTTATTTCTTATGGTAGAATTATGTAAAATTCAATGGACTTATGAAATACGCAGATGTTTTTACTGGGCATAATTTGTATGCTTTTATTTTCTCTCATTATATATCATGCAAAGTATGTAATAAGTCACAGTGTACAACTTAACTGTTCAATCGGCTGAATTTTTATGAATTGGGAATTGTTTCCTCTATTTTAGGATTTTTCATCTTCCAAAGCACCAAAACTCGGTAGTATTTCAAATGAACAACAATCTGAACCTGGTGACCTAATAGATTTAGAACCACAAGGAGTTGGATCTTCTAAAAAGAAAGACTTGGAGAGAGAATTAGACGAAAGCATTTGCACCTTAAATAAGCCCTCTTCATCATCTGAGTCAACCAAAGGAAAATTACTACCATTTACTTACAGTAAACATAACAAATTAAAATTTGCAGAATTGCCAAAACATGGAAAAATCACCGATTCCCATGAGAGTTCATCTGTGGAGGAAATGGATATTTTTGAAAAAGATTTTCTGCCTCAAAGGATGGATGATGTTCCTTCAGTTCAAAAAGTTATAAAGTATGTAATCACCAGTTAATGGATATTTTTGTATATTTGAAATTAATGTTAGGAAACTTATAACAATTTGATTTTTTCAAAGATTTTTAGTTTCTATATAATCAATAAGCTTATGTGTCACAGTCAATGAAAGAAGTTTTTTATTTTATAAATTATTATTTAATATGGTGAACTCCACTCCTATCAGCCACTACTATTCAATGATCATCTCTCTAAACAGTTATATTTTGTTCAGAATCAATTATAGACTCTATACAGCCAATATTATGAAGGAAATCCCTTTTCCATGCTATCCGTCAAAACAGCCATTTTTTTCCAGAACCATTAGTGGCCACCATAGAAAAATTTTACTGTAATAAGATACATATAACTTAAATTTAAATCTTGACTTATTTTTAAGAGTGTTAACTTAATGAGATACAAGTTCTTGTAAATGGTTCTTATCAAGTCACTCATTGTACTATGTATGCTAAGCTATGTTGTACTATGTATGTCAAGCATTCTCTGTGAGTGCTAGGTTTCAAGGTGAATTGACACATCTTATCTTTGTATGACTAGACCTCAATAATCAGTAACATAGCTACTTTATACAACCAAGAAAGTTTTTATTTATTTTTTGATATTCAAATTGATTATCCCTTTCATTAGTAGTAATGAATTTTTATCAACACTTTGGATTTGCTAAAATTTTTCCACTAATGATAAAATTCAAATGACAGAACTCCCTTTCTCAATTGTACTGTACTCTGCATGTATTCAGAGAGGGATTGGATATGTGGTTAAAAAAAAGAATCCATATGCTTTCTCTGTTGCTATACATTTACTGTGCTCCAAGTTTATTTTACTTTTATAGTGCTGAGGACTATGACAAATAAGCTTTATTATATAAATTTCTTCAAGAAACTTTTTACTTCTTTTAACTCCTTTTTTTAAACTTTTTATTTCATTTCTTTTTTCTCCCATAAGTAACATTTTTTTGTTTTTTGTTGGTGACATCTATGCCTGTGAGACACCTAACAGCTAATCTTTTATTTTATTTATTTACATAGATATTTAAAAATAAGATTTCCTCTTAAAGTGCATTTGAAAATTGAAATAAGTAGCATTCACAATGTTTTCTCTTCATTTTGTTTGATATTTAATATTAATAAAATTTTATCTTTTCAGGTATACACCTTTAGAAAAACAATATCTAGAATTTCAAGCTAAATATCCTGATGCTGTATTATTAGTTGAATGTGGTTATAAATACAGATTCTTTGGAAAAGATGCAGAAGTAATTAGAATCTCCTTCTCTCTCTCTCTCTATATATATATATATATTATCCCTTAAGTAACACTCCCGTTTTTTAACATATCTGCCATCTATGTCTGTGGGATCGTTGAATTGTTTTTAAAAACTTGTTGTTACTAAGATCCCTGGGATTTAAGCTTTCTGAGACTCGCTTCTGAATCTGGTGTAAATATGAAGACAAGGTAGGAAATAGAAACATACTACACACTTGAAGAATAATTTTTATTTTGCAAATGATGACACTGGCTATGGACAGTGGATTGCAGCTCCTCTTTCTAGATGGGGCTCCTTTTGCAGGCAGAAGACTGACGAGTACCTCAAATTATAACCAAGCCATTGCAGGCTGATGCCTTAACCACTTTGCTTAAGTTTTCTAAAAGCTACCCAGAGGCAGACTAAATTATATTTATATGCAATGTTAATTGTAATTTTACAGAAAAAATTTAGTACATATTATTTGGTAATGTAAATATATATATATATATGAAATGACCCGAATGGTCATCTCATGAAATAGAAACTTACATTGTGGCTGAAGATAATAATAGTCAGATTCAGGTAAAAAAGAATTTATTCCTTGAAGTCAGGAACACATCTTACTTGCTCGAAGCCAGCCCCGCTTCTCTCACGTAGTGCGTGAAAATATAATTAGGTCAAAGAGGTTGCCAGGAATTTGCAGAGAGTTTTAGTATTGGCAAGGGCGGAGCATCTTGCCAAGGCATCAGAAAGGTTACCACATGGGAAAGAAAGTTCAGAAAGGGCGATTAAAGATTATTAATAATATTATCACAGAATATCTCCTCTTCCCATCTAAAATGGATTGGAGCCACGACCATCGACTCCAAGACATTCCAGATAGTGAGAACAAGAAAATTAGTAGTTAGAATAATAGGTTGGAGCTGGCTCGAAAATCACAAATCGTTTATGTTAAAATGCAATTGAAAGACATAATAGTATGAAAATGGCATAATTTAAAAAACAAATATCTGGAGTAAATTAAAAATGGAATGGTACACTTAAATGAAAACACTAATAAGAACAGATGTAAAGATGTTCCAAATGCAAATACAAGTAAAAAAAATGTGCATGTCTCAGTCCCTGACATGTGTATCACAATCTTTGAAAAGTTTTCAGAGTCCTGGATGGGTACAGTTCAACTAGTTGTAAAAACACAAAAGTTATTTTTATTCACAGTCTTTTGTCGTAGTATGGTTTAGTTCTTTAGAAATCTCCTGGGTTGTAATCACTTTTTTAGAAAAAAAATGTTCTTGGTTGTTTATGGACCGTTTCACATTAGTTATTGATTTTTTCTTTACACAAAACACTTTTTATTTTTCTCTTGATCATGTAAACAAAAATATTAAAAGTTCTCTCAGCTATTAATAGAATAAATGTACTGTCAAAATGTACTTTCAACATCAATACCAAATGTCTGGTACCTGATGTTGCAAAAATTCGAACACAATACAAATTCCAACAATTGACACATTCAATTATTGTGAAGCATAAAAAAAATCAATACAAACATAGATTTGAGGTATGTGACCTATCGCGAGTACATCCTTGTGAGCGTTTACCAAAGGGAAGGTGCTTCCAACCTGAAACTCAAGTTGAGCAAACTGCCCAAAATGAAAGAGGGCAGGCAAGTTTCTCAAACATGAGAGGGAATGGCAACTGTTCAAAGGAAATATTCGAACAGCGCGGAGAAACAGGGAGGACAATGAGTGGAAACCCCAGTATAAAATCAGTAATATTTATTTAGTACATAGTATTTTTTCATATAAAATGTAGTAAGCTTCAGAAGTTAAAAAAAAAAGTGAGTTTCACTTGCACTCATGGGGTTTCTTCAAAATTAACTAGGGGGGGGGGGGGCGATAGGACAGAAATGCTAAAATAAAAAGATTAAGGATAGCTGAATGATTTATAAATTGGTGACTTACATGATCATTTCACTACTGAAATTTAATTATTTTTTTTCTCCGATTTCTAATTTTCTCCTGAAATATTTTGTAATTATCATCATGTTCGACATTTACTTTGGTACTGTTCATTTTGCTTTTACTTATACAATACTAGAAATTAGAAAAATAATATAATAACTGACCTGTTTATAACACCAACTTTTGAAACATAAAATACAATATTAAATGAGAACTCTTTTTAAAGAGTAACACACTCTAACGTTGATCTTCGTGTTGAACTTTAGCTTTATCCACGATTTCACTGTGCAGCATTTGGCATACACAGGGAATTAAATTAACTATCTTAAATATAAATTTGTTGATGATGAATGTGCACAAATAAAAACTTGAGGCACTTCTTGAATATTTGGAGTTGAATACGGATGTATCTGGACTGGTAATTTTCTTTTTTCAAGATGGTGCATTCTGAGATGAAAAATGGCAAGATCAGGCAGGAAACGAAACTGAAACTCTTAAACAATGGCATCTTCACTTGCTTCATTGCAGTTATTTTTTTAATTGCATTTTCATAGTGTTCATCCTGTTGAGCTTTCTGAAATGACCCGAATGGTCATCTCATGAAATAGGAGCTTACATCATGGCCGGAGATAATAAAAGTCAGATTCACGTAAAAAAGAAATTTTTCCTTGAAGTCAGCAACACATCATTCTTGCTCGAAGTCAGCCCCGCATCTCTTACGTAGCGCACGAAAATAGAATTAGGTGAAAGAGGTTGCCAGGAATTGGCGGAGAGTGTTAGTATTGGCAAAGGCATCAGAAAGGTTACCACATGGGAAAGAAAGTTCAGAAAGGGCGATTAAAGATTATTAATAATATTATCACATATATATATATATATATATATATATAGTGGTACCTCCGAAAAGCGGACAGTCACAGGACCAAAAGTTTTGTCCGTTATTAGGAGGTGTCAAGGCCGTACCTAGGGTAGCTGCTGCCTGTGTGCGAGAATAATTTTGCCCCCCCCCCTCATACCGTATGGATTAATTGAAATATCTCTGAAATATTTTCACCTTAAATGAAACAACGAATTACAGAAAATATTATAAATTCAATTTATTTTTTAATTTTACAACCTAACATAATAATAATTATTAATGTATTGATATAATAACCAAATGAATACGTTATATTAAATACATATAACACATTTCTATTAATACATATAAGAATATGAAGTATATATGAAGTCAGTTAAAAAGCTTAAATAATCTTTGCTTTTCTTGCCTTTTTTAATGCAAATTCTGTCATAATATCTGATACATCTATATCTTCTGAAATGTCCTTTTCGATACTAATAATAGATAAGTCTGAAAGCCTTTCTTATCCCATTGTTGATCTCAAATAAATTTTTATTATTTTAAGTTTTGAAAAGCTTCTTTCTTCGCTAGCCACAGTCACGGGTAATGTTAAAAAAATTGGTATGGCAATCACAAAATTTGGAAACAGATAGATGAGGTTATTTGTAAATAGGTATTGAATCACATTTAACACGTTAATTTCAGGGGAAATATAGGGTGCAACGTTGTCAATTTCATCGCATAAATCTTCAGCTATAATATCTTTTTCATTTTTAAATGGATCATGTCACATACTTTCCACAGATTTACATTTTTAGACCTATTTGATTTATCTGTTTCAAGGAAATTATTTAGGTTGTTGAGAAAACTGAAAACTGTGTGATGTTTTATTTGTTCGAACCTTTCTTCTATTTTTGATAATGCAGTGTCCAATATTACAAAGTAAAAATTAATTTTGAATTGGTCTTCTGGATTTTTTGGAGCCTCATCTTTACATTCGTAGTCAAATAAATAACGTATAAAAAAGGCGCAATGTAAGTTAAGCTGTTTCTCGATAAAGATTGCCTTTTGCAAAGAAATGTTCCAAATCGATTTTATTTTAATTTTGTTCATCTTTTAGATACAATTTCCCCAACGTTTATTTTAATAAAAAAATCATATTTTCTGAAAAATTTGCCATATTTCACGCACCTGTTAAAGAAATAAGGTGATGCAATTAAAAAATACAAGTTTACACTTGTTTCTGTAGTATATGTTTAACATTTGCAAAAAAAAAAAAAAAAAAAGGCTAGGAATCATTATTTAATTCTTTTTTTTTTTTGGTAAAACAAATATCAAACCATAAATGTATTATTTCAATTTCGAACCGCTAACCGCGCAAAAGAAAAATATCAAGTTTACTTACCCGTGAAATATTTTTATTGGTCAGCAATCACAAACTCAAGCAAAAAAATTACAGACAAAAAGCTTTGTTTTTCAGTTGTTGAGATGGACACGTTCAAAATTATTATAGTGCAAATTATCCCGGTCCTTGTATTTATAGGCTCAGGGCATAAACAAGTATTTTCCTGCAACCTGATAAAAACTGCCCACCCCACACGATGCCGGTGATACGACGCGATTTGATGGGATGATGAGTTAAAACAAAAACGAACAATGTATTTCCCAACTGCTTGCGACGTGGAGTAGCGTGTGGTTTCCAGTTATACTTGTAAATGCCTTTTTAACTCTAAGTAGTTAGCTTGCATAATATTTTTATATTGATTATTTTACTAATAAATTAGTTTTAAATTTTTTTTAACCGGGCGGCTGACTTGCCGCCCGTGTGCCTCGCACCCCTGGCACCCCGGGTTGGAACGCCCCTGGGAGGTGTCCGCTATTGGGGAGGACAACCTTTTTATAAAAAAAGTTTTTGCACTTCTGTTAGACATTTGATTGAAAATTATGGCTGTAATTTTAATTAAAAGGAAAAATTAATTAGGTAAGAAAAGAATAACTATTTACTACTTTACCTTACAATTGTGGCTAATCCTTTTATCTTGCATTAAATAATCCCAAAATACAATGTATTGGAGCTAAATTATTTTAATTACTAATGAAAATATCTGTTAACAGATTTCTCTTTTTTACACAGCAAACCTGTTTCTCAAGGGGAATCTTCATAAGATTTAGCTTTGCTCGTCCCTCCGAATCTTCATTGTTCAGAAAGAACTGTTTTAATTGTGCGCTGTATTTCAGTGCTTCCGAATAATCTTTGATTTTGCTGTCTTCCATTGGCGATTCCTCATCATCATCCTCAGAAAGAGCCAGTGCTTCAGTGGTGTCCCGGTGAATGAAATTGGAAACATGCAGTTTTTCTTCCTCAATGGATAAATCGTCGTCGATCTTGAACGCTGACATTTGAATCCAAATTGGCTACTAGATCCTCAAGTTCTTTTCGCTTTTTTCAGTAGTACTGTCAGTTACCACTTTGCTTGTACTATCCTAGCTTCTTAAAAAAATTTAGAATGCACCCAGGTTCCACCTTTTTAAAGACTGACGTAGTCCAGGAAATTGCATCCAAAACAGATACTGATTTTGCCAACTCTTCTCTGGATTTGCAGGAGATAATCCATGAAAACATATGTCTGAGAAACAGCTTTCTGTATTGTACTTTAAAGCTGTGAATAATTCCCTTATAAAATGGCTGTAGTATTGAAGTGGTGTTAGGAGGCAAGAAAATGAAATTAACACTTTTGAACTTTAAATCATCAGGATGGGAAGTAGTACTGTCCATGAACAGAATGATTTTTCTCTTTTGTTTTTTCAGTTTGTTCTCTAACTCCCCCAGCCAATCGCTCATTATCTCAGCGGTTATACAGGCTTTCTTATTTGACTTCCACGAAACACTAAGTTTTTGTACATCAATGTTCTAGAAACATCCAGGCTTCTAAGGAAACACCTAAGCTTTGTAAGGACGCATAAGCATATATTTTTAGCTTGCTTGTTAGAATAATTTTGAAATGTTTACCAAAATAATTGAAAGTTTTTCAAAAAAGTTTGTCCGCTATCCAGCGGGAATAACGTGGATTGTTCTATATAAAAGGACTGGAACTCTTAAAAATGTCCATTAATTAGAGGTGTCTGCTATTCAGGAGTGTCCGTTAAGGAAGGTACCAATGTATATATATATATATATGCAAGGCAATTTATCTATAAAAATTAAAATGAATTTACGAAGTTATGTTTTTATTCTTTCTGTTTTTCAAAGTTAAAATAAATGTTGCAAAAATTAAAACTAGTAATTAAATTACATTGTTAATTACCCTAGTCTATGAAAGCACATATTTACATCAGATGCATAATGTTGCCTTCAGTATGAAATGGTATTTTGATATTTTATTTATTATTATAATTTTTTAAAATATTTAAGTATAATTTTTGAAAGAGTAAGTATGTAGTAAAAAATATACCAAAAAAAAGCTAAAAGAATCTATGCATAAAATGATATTTTGTTCTAACATTTGATGAAGGCTACCGTTTTTTCACATTAAAAATTAATAACAGGCCCACATTTTTGCCTGTGGGAATCAACAATTCCCTAGTCCTCATTTTTACTCAATCTCCCCCACCCCTCCTCAATTCTCATCTGAAGTTCACTAACTGTGACTTTAGTTCTGATACTGAATTTGAATTGCTGTTTTCCATTACATTGTTCGAATTGTGTTGTTGATATCTTCATCTTCTTCCCAAACTGAATATTCAAATTCTTTTCCAAAATTTTGTTCTTCTGTCTACGGTACTCTAGAAGAAACTTGAATTTTCAGCATCTTTATCCTAGGAATGTCCAGAATGAGGTTTTGAATAATCATTTTCTGGAAGAAATGTACCTTTGTTCAAAATGAACCCTAAAAATAGTCAGCAACATTAACAGTTGAGGCACAGGCTAATACAATTAACAAAATAATAAAAACAGTCAGTAAAAATGTTTAAAATACCATTAAATTTAAGTAAAATAAATTTGGGATTCATGAAATAAATAAAAAAAATAACATGCACAGAGTATACCTTTGAAATGGAAAAGTCCAAATAAAAAAAAACATTGTCAAGATGGACATACAAAATAGCGCATAACCTAGTCCAGGCTGAGCTATCTTATCATCCGAAAGGTTAATGGAAGACTGCTATTTAACCTCTGCATTAGATTTGGGAGAGATTAATATTTTGCAACTGTCATATAGATGGATAATGGCATTTAAGGGTTACTGAAAACATATTGGAAAAATTTTGCCGACCTAATGTGAGTTAGTAAATTTTTAAACATTTGCATGCATTTGAATGAATTAGTTTATTTTTAATTCATTGTTAAACTGTTAAATTATGTATTATAGCTATCATAGCTTTAAATAGATCTTACTTACAACTGGTATAATCTTTTAAACACTTGAGTTTTTTAATTGTCTATTATTTTTTCATAATTTGTTCTTAAAATCCACTATGTATCAAATATAAACTGGGAAAGAGGTCTTACACCTTCATACTTCCTCTAACAATTTCAATTCATTGATAGTCTTTTCTATAAATATTCCTGTTTTAATTCATATGTAAATTTGCAAGTATGTAAATTTTGTCATAATTATCTATTCTTTTGTAGAATCTCATCTTTTTGTTATACACAAAGATAGATTAAAAAAGACTGATTATTTTTGCTTCTACATTGGTTAAATAAAATATAAATACTATAAACATGTTATCCTAATGTGTGATTGTTTTCATTTTTTTTAATTTAATTGTCTCTTAATTTGTTTTTCCAGATTGCATATAAAGATCTTAATATAGGCTGCTACCAATATCATAACTTTTTATCTGCTAGCATTCCTACTCATAGACTTCACTACCATGTGAGACGTCTTGTTCTGAAAAGTCACAAAGTTGGAGTCATCAAGCAAACTGAATCAGCTGCATTGAAAGCAGCTGGGGAAACAAGAAATGAGCTGTTTACAAGAGAATTACATGCTATGTATTCAAAGTCTACATTCATTGAAGGAGATATCCTTGCAATTTTAGTTTTTACATGTAGACTTTCTTTGTTATTACAAAAAAATATAAATAAATAAAATAATAAAACAAAAAATAAATAAAATAAAAATGCATAGTTTCAATCATAAAAAATCCTAATATTCATAAGGAAGTTATTATTTTCTTATTTTTAATTACCTCAACAGAGGATTTTGAAACAGAACGTGTGCTTAACCTTAAAAAAAATGGGAGTCAAATTGACTCCCCAGCCCTAAAACTAGGTGTCATATTTTAAGAAATGCAAGTCATATTTTTGAAAAACATCAGTTTATATGGTGAATGCAAGTGAAGCACAAACTGATGTATGGGAAGTTTATATTTGCCCATATAAACTAAGTTTATATAGGTGTTAAAATGTGTGAATACTCAAAATATTTAAAAAATGGTTATTTATATTAATATTTAACTTTAAAATACACTTTTTAATATTGATGTGTGTGAGAGAGATACATTTTTAAAATTTCATCCTTGTTCTTTATAGAAAAAAGTTTAAAACTATGTCTCAAATGTTGTAAATCAGTTATCAGGTTAGTGATAAGAAATTTTTCAATTCACTTGAATAAAATCAATTCCTTGCACAGAAGTATTTCAATCTAAAATATTACACTTTTATTGACTGAACAATGTTACTTATTGTGTTTTTAAACTGAAGAAGAGTTTATTTTTTAATCTTGAATGTAAAGTGATTTGCATCTTTCCTTAACATTGTAATTACAACTTTCTACTTTTAATGATGAAAATTCAGTTGAAGTAGATGATATGGATGATAGTGATGCAGTATCTGGTTTCTTAATGTGCATTAATGAAGCTAACATTTCAAAGAATCAGCCTGATGCTGTAAATATTGCTTGTGTGGTATGTGTTGGTTTATATCTTATGTATCCTTCATTTTTTTATTCGATAAGTGAAGTAAACATTTGAAATTATTTCTTAATATTAAAAGTATGCAAATAACTACAAAACAAAATGATCTATGTACATGTAAATGTTGTTTTATAATTGTAGTTTATAAATTGATCACAATAATCAGGTAAATTAAATTCACTTCAAAATTATGACATATAATTAACTTTACTGTAAGTAATTATGAAAAGTGATTTTTGTTTGTTCACCTTATTTTTACCTGAAGAGTACCTTAGAGTGTACCTACAATTACTTTAATATTGGAGAACATTTGAGTGAAAATATGAATTTTTGGCATTTAGGTGGAAGATATTTTTGTGTTGTTTTATATCATAACTAGCTGAATACCCATGCTTCACTACACAGTACATTCAAATTCAATACAATGTTCAATGAATGCAATTAACACCGAAAAATATATTTATAATAAATAGAACGGTCAATGTATGCAATTAATGCCAAAAAATACTTTTATAAAAAAATTGTAATGGATATTGTTATAGACAAAATAATGTAGAAGAAAATATTCAAATTAAATCTAATAGAACATACTAAATAATATAGTACAGTTTGAGGAACATTTCTTTTACTGTATTTTAATATTTTTTTTTTTTTTGATAATGTCCAATCATCTGCCACATTAAAAAGAAAAAAAATAATTTTTGTCAATTTATTTCGTTGTTATGCACATGACGCAAAATTAGTTTAAAGTATTACAAAAATAAAAAAACTATGTGATCAGCCTTTAATAAATTAAATTCTAAAAATTAATCTCTTAAAAATTCACTAAAAATTGGAAAATGGAGGTAAAGATTCAAAAAATATGTCATTCTGAAGGATTTTTTATGATCTTTCTCGTGATATAAATTTTAAAACCCTCAAATTATTATTTTAAATGCAAACTTAAAAGAATGTTACAAAAACAGCTTAAAAATTTAATTTAAAAAAATCTAAGAAGAGTTTTTCAAAAATCTTTCTTAGTGCACCCCTACACTATATGAAGAAACGTCATGCAAAATTTCAGTCCTTTAGGTCCAGCGGTTTGGTCTGTGCGTTATCTGTCAGTCAGTCAGTCAGTTACGGAACTGTTTTATATATATAGACTAGCTGAAAACCTGCACTTCGCTATGGAGTACATTCAAATTAAATACAACGGTCGATGTATGCAATTAATGCCAAAAGAAAAATATCTATATATGAATAATAAATATGATGATCATTGTATACAATTGATGTAAAAAAAAAAAAAAAAAAAAATTTATAAAAAAATTGTAAGAGATATTTTTATAGACAGAATAATATAGAAGAAAATATTCAAATTAAATCTAATAGGACATACTAAAGAATATAGTACAGTTTGAGGAACATATCTTTTACCTTTTACTATATTTTAATATTTGTTTGGATAATGTCCAATCGTCTGCCACATTAGCAAGGGAAAAAATATTTTTTTTATCTATTTCATTGTTATGGACGTTACAATAAATTTATTTAAAGTATCAGAAAAAGAAATCATGTGATCAGCATTTAATAAATTAAATTCTAAAATTTAATCTTTAAAAATTTACTAAAAATCAGAAAATGGAGGTAAAGATTCGAAAAAGATTTCGTTTTAAAGGAATTTTTATGATCTTTCTCGTGATATCAATTTCATAACCCTCAAATTATTATTTTAAATGCAAACTTAAAAAAAATTACTAAAACAGCTGAAAAATTTAGTTTTAAAAAATCTAAGAAGAATTTTTAAAAAATCTTTTTTAGTGCACCCCTAGACTACAAGAAGAATCACCACGCAAAATTTCAGCCCTTTAGGTCCAGTGGTTTGGTCTGTGCGTTGTATGTCAGTCAGTTACGGAACTGTTTTATATATATAGATTAAAAGGGAATTAAAATAAGAATAATATTCAGGCAAATAATTTTTTAGTGTTTTGTTTTAAATCTTAATAAAAATTGTATATCAATATGTAGAGAATGAAAGAATAAAGATCATGTATTTAAAAGAAGCAAGGTGGAATGATTAAATATTTTTACACTGGGTTTGTTATGTTACCATCTTGTTGTTGAATGTTTTTGAGGATTAGTTATCCAAACATAGTAGCATTTAAATTACAAGAAAAATCTTTGATTCTTATGGAAGAAAGGGGTGATTCTTTTCTGATGGAAATATCTGTACTTCAAAGATAAAATCCTGTGTTCTTAGCTTTTTATTTGAAAATGAAAATTTGGGTGGCTGAACTCCTATAACAATAATGCCACAATCTTTTTACCCCCCCCCCCTTTTTGACATTTCAATACCCCAGAGTCAAGCATTCATTTCATATTTTTAAGAAATAAAATGAATTTTAGTACTGAATTAGGTAGTAGAAAAATTATTTGAACTCCTCAAAATATTTTGTTTTTCTGAATACAGTACCAATATAAAACAGTGTGTTAAAATACTTTTATTCAAAATATTTAAAATATTATTGCATGATATGAGGGTTATTTTTTTAGATTAAAAAATAGCTAAAAGTCAGCAAGATCAGGAGAATAGGGTGGATGTTCTTTCATTTTGATGATTTTTTGTTCAAAAAATTAGAGTGTAATACTTGTTGTATGAGAAGATGCATTGTCATGATGTAGCTTGACTCCCCTAACATTCACCTCTTGGCAAATTTCTGGAGGACATTTAGTGGTATACCAGTTGACTGTAATTGTCTTCTGTCTCTCTAGCTTTATGCCTTTGATCAGCCCTGTACTTCTGAAGAATACAGCATATATTACTTTTTTTCATTGATTGTTGTCTTTTCACCATTGTTGGTTTGGGGTCATCTTCAAAGACCCATACTTTACATTCTTTATGTTTTGGAACATCAAAAAAAGGTATGTGTGTCTCATCATCCAGTTATAATTTTAGAAATAATGTGGTGCCCACCATCATTAAGTAATTTTAGGGTTTCTTTTCTGATTCTGATACATTCGATGTTTTGGTGTTCTGCTAAATTATGGAGGACCCAACAGCAAACTAATTTTTTCATATGCAGTTGTTCATGAATTATTTTATGTATAGCTGATCCAATGTTAAGTTCCTTCTGTATCATTTGGTAGGTACAGCGATTATCATCAATTAATATTTTTTGTACCGTCGACCCATTTTCTGGGATTACAGCTGGCAAAGGTGTTCCTGGGTGTTCTTCATCTAGGAGAGACTTTTAACCTTTTCTAAATTCTGTAAACCATCTGAATACAGTGGCATGAGATGAAGCTTCATTTCCATGTGCTAATTGTAGACATTGAAGGCATTCTTCTTTATTTAGCCCCACTTTAAAATCATAGCTCGATAATGCTCTCGTGTCAACTCCATTTTCTCTTCTTGCAATTGTTACCACAAATTATCTTATTACTGTTTGTTTGACTTAAAATTAGTAAACATGCTGACAAAATTTAAATAAATATTTCTAATGAGTAAATGCTTTTGTATTTTTTAAATTATCTTCACTTCATGTATTTTGGATGTTTTTTTTCTCTACTTGTTACAGGCTGTGCAAGTAAGTTCTGGTGATATTTTCTATTCTTCTTATCAAGATAGTTTAATTCAAAATGAACTTGAAAGTTACCTGATGTGCTTGAATCCATCAGAAATAATTCTTCCATCTTCTCCTCTGAGTAAGAAAACAGAAAATCTGCTGAAATGTTATAGCTTTGATAGGTACTTTACTGAATATTACCTTTATTTAAGCTTTTTAACTATCTGTTCTTTTATTTTTTTCTAGCTCTTCTATATTTATAGCAAGAGTGTAGAGAAAAAAATTCCTTTTTTATTTAACACATTTAATACATTATAGCTCTTATTTGATTACTATATATAAAGCTATGATAATTTAAATTAAATAGTAACCCACAAATAAATATAGTTCATTCCTATATGTAGTTACCATGCAGCTAAAATTGCAAGCCCTAACATCACTTCCTCTCAACATTTCTGTTTTTGCCATTATTGCTATTGAACTGTGAAAGAAATCAGCAGAATTAATATTTATCTTCAAGCATATTTGGATGAATGAAACTATCCATTGACAGTAAGCCAGCCTGTTATAATCACTCTTGTTAGTTTATTTCATCATTCAATTACCCATTTGTAAAATTTACTTACTTTTATGATTTTAGCTATTTTCTTGAGAAATCTTGTCTAAATTGTAATATTTTGTGTGAGTTGGTAAGTTCACGTATAGCATTGCACTCTTAAATTTGAATAAAGATTTAGACTTGTCAGCATTGAGCATTAGGGAGATAAAGTTTATCTGTTTGAATGAAATATTAATATTGAATTTAAAACCCCAGAAAAACTAGGTAATATATTTATTTGATATCTAGGTTAGATATTAAATTTTGTTCTCGGACATATTATTCTAAAATAAGTTATTTAGTGCTTTAAATTCTACCTTCTTTTAGATGTAGAATATTGAATGAGTATATGATAATATGAATATTCTACATCTTAGTCTGCACTTTTATTTATACCCTTCTACTTTGAGATATATATCAAATAGAAATATGATAAAATAACACTTTTTCATTTATATTTTTAGGTCTTCAAGAATTGAGAGGCTTGATGACAAAGTATTTGAACATTCATTTGCTCTAAATAACTTGTCAAGTTTCATCTGCAGTCAAGAAGATAGTACTTTAGCTTCATCTTGTGATTCCCAAGACAATTTGCAAATACTTTTATTATTACCACCATTGATAATATCATGCCTCTCCGCTCTTAAGGTCTATTTGACAAATTTTAAAGTTGAGAATATATTGAAGAATGTTAAGTATGCTATTATTTTGTATACTCTTTCAGACAAACTTTGTAAAACATGTAGCTATATTTTTAATTTTTTCTATTTAAATAATTTCATTAAATCATTGGTTTTCATGTTTTTTTAAAAATTTTCTTTAAGGTATAGTCTATAAATTTCTCCATTTCTATTATTGCTCCATCTATAATTTTTCTTTTAATTATCATGTCACGATACATATTTTCAAGTTTCTTGATTTTATACATGGACGTAAACTTCAACTTTACTCCCAATACTTTTAAAAAGTATCATCATGTGTTTATATAATTAAAGACTACATTTATGTATTTTGCTGTTATTTTTCACAGTTGTAGTTATAGTCATGTACAAGAATTTCATGGTTTATAATCTAACTAGCTGTTTACCCGGCATTGCCCGGATATTTATCCCAATTTTTTATAGAAAGGAAAAGAAATGAATTCTATCTATAGTGTAAAGTCTAAGTAATTTTATTTACAGGTATTTAAAAGCATATGTACAGTATACAAATTATAAAGTAAAATTTCAAATTCACTGTAATATTAATTTAATCTAAAACTTGATTATAAACAACATTTTTAGTTTCCCCTATTCTTTTCAGTGACTCCGAAAACTATGGATTTGACACTACCCTTGGCCATTTTGGACATTTCATTTTTCACCCCTTCTTCCACCCCTCCCCCAATGCTGATGGGAGACTAAACTTCCAAACGGCATCACTATTCATCTCATTGACCTCTAAAACTATGGATTTGACACTACTCTTGGTCTTTTTGGACATTTCCCCCCAATGCTGATGGGTTCAACTTGCACTTAAACAGCATCAGGAGTGTTGTTATTCATCTCAGCGACCTTGAAAACTATGGATTTGACGCTAGTCTTGGTCATTTTGGACATTTTAATTTCAGCCGTTCTTCCCCCCTCTGCCCAATGCTGATGGAGCTGAACTTTCATTTAAACAGCATCGGGAGTGCCCTGATTCATCTCAGTGACCCAAAAGACTGGATTTGACACTACTCTCGGTTATTTTGGACATTTTTCACCCCTTCTTCCCCCTCCTCCCCTAATGCTGATTGGGGGGGGGTGTGTGTGCTGAATTTGCATTTAAATGGCATCAGGATTGTCTCTATTCATCTCAGTGACCGTGCAAACTATGGATTCGGCACTAATATCAGTTGTTTTCGATTATTTTTACATGCCCCTCCCCTTCCCTGCTAGGGGTGTCTTCCCCCCAGTGTTTCTTCCCAGATTGTAAGTCATATGAGTACCAAATTTGGTTGAAATTGCTCCAGGTGTTCCCAAGTGATGCTGGAACATACACACATACATCCATTTTTATATACATAGATTACGTGATTTTCAGTCATTGAAAAACTCTGTAGAATGACATTTATTTCACTTGCAAATTACTTTTTTCTAGTATATATTATCATATTCAAATTCCCATTTTGTCTTTTAAACACGTGCGACTAAATTTTGTTTGATTTTAGAAGTACTATGACAAACTCTTAAAATTTATATTCATAAAGAAAGCCTAAAAATTATGTTGCCACTTCATCATTTCTAACTTTATAACCTCATAAATAAGATAATCTCATAATTAATCTTTCACATAATTTGTTTTCATTCAAATCTTTTTTAAGGGGATAGGAAAATTTAGACTATGTATGAATTGAATTTCCAGTCAATGCTTTTAGATGTCATTTGAAACTACTAAGCTTAATTTTAAAAAAAATTTTCATATAGAATAGCTTCTTATAAAGAAACATGCTAGTTTTTCTCTTTATATTAATCATCTAGAAGTACTTTAATTGTCACTTAACTCAAATAGAAATTTTAATAGAAATGAATGAATATGTGAGTAGTCTAAACTTTGTTTGTTTGTTTAAATGTTCAGAATATTAGATAAATTGTATGCAACCTAGGTTTGTGACACATCTATTCTTTCTATTTATTTCCCTATCATATAAGTTGCAAGAAATTTCAATTCAGATTACATTTTTAGCTATAATCTGTGATGGATTTTTATATTCTTAGACACTAGGTACCTTAAAAAAACACAAGAGCCTTAATGTTTCCCATGCCTTTGTTAATTGATTTTCTCAACTATGTAAAGTAAGGAAACAATATTTTTAAAAATTGATGATTGTTTTGAAATTATTTAAAAAGGAAAAAGTAATTTTTTAGATGAAAATAGAAAAAATTTGAGCTAGCTGTTGAAAATCAAATGTTGCTGATAAATTTCATATAATGTTGCCTGTAAGATATTTTCTCATGCAAAGGTGACTGATATGTCTTCATATTCCAAACTAAATAAATAATTTGATCGGGCAATATAATTGTACTTTGCTTATATTCCAAAAGGGTAAGTCGTATTTGTACAGCTGTATTGTATTGATAATTCAAGTTTTTTACCCCTTGGATTTCTAATACATGATGCTAAGTTACCCAGTCTCTCAGAAATTTTTATAAAATCAAATATTATCTAAACTAAGCTTAGACTTCCATATAATTATTTTATAGCCATAAAGTTTTCATAATAAAAGTGAGGGAAAGTTATTTGTATGAAATATAGTATTTAATCAATTTCACAATGTCTCAACAGCTTTTGATAAGATCTGAGTATAAAGGCTATTTTTTCTATCATTAGTTTGGAGAAAATATATTGCATCATAAATGACACATGTTTGGTAGTAGATATTATTTATATGTTTAGTGGCTGTTTGAATTTATTTCTTTTATAATAACATGAAGTTTACAAAGAAAATTACCTTATTTTACTGCACCGGTTCTGTGGAACCAATACCTACATTAGGTATCTGTTCTACAGAACTGGTGCGAACCAGCTGAATCCCACCACTGCCTTAATCCACCTATGTGTATTAACAGACAAATTTTTAAACGGCCACTCATAATACAGACACACACATACACAGAGAGAGGCAGAGGGCATTTTTGTTCTTAAGATAATTTTAATATTTATTTAGGTATGTATATTTTATAAAAAGAAAAGAAAAGCACTTATCTTTCTTTAGTTTTTGCTTTGCTTGAGTTTTATTTTACGTATATTCAAAAGGGTATAGCAAATTTATTTATCTCAGTGTATATTCAAATTGAATTAAATAATCTGCTTTCTGTGATTTCAAATGGCTTTGTATTCAGCTCATATTTTTGCTAAACTTAGTTTTTGTATACTTTCTTTCAATTCTTTTATCAGAGAACTACATTTTTTTCATATATTACACTGCAATTAGTTTTAAGATTTATATAAATCTTAAATGAAATGTTTTTAATGTGCTATCTTTTGTCAAGGTAATAAGTGTATATATGAGGGAAAATATTCTTTAGTTAATACTATTTGTAACATACTGACAGGTTATATATATATATATATATATATATATATATATATATATATATATATATATTATGTTTCTTTGCTTTACCCATGGCTGATGTGCCAAGCAAATGAGTTTAAGACAGATGATTTTCTTGATATCTTTTTGACTTTTTTCAGTCTAATTGCTTGACATTTTGTCTTTTGGGTGTTGATTCACCTATATGTCTATCTTTGGGTGCTAATGCACCTGTATTTTTGTTCTTTTTGTGTTAGCTGCTAGGCTGCATCATGCATATGACTATAGTATTTGCAAACTTTAGATAAATGATATATATATATATATATATATATATATATATATATATATATATATATATATATATATATATATATACTTACTGCATGTGTGTGTATATGTGCATCTTTAGGGGTATTTAATTGTTAAACTGTTTTTTACCCCCCAGAAATATGAAACCATTTTCCCTGATTGATCACATGACTTTAAATGCTACTACTATGAGGGGCTTAGATATACTAAGAAACAATTCTAGTTCTAGTTCCTCAAATTATGGAACACTCTGGTGGAGTTTGAATCAGACCTCAACAAAATTTGGGAAGCGGTTATTGAAATCATGGATTACGAAACCACTAAAGGATATTGAGTAAGGAATTTTTAAGATTTTCTTGCATGTATGTCTGTTGTAATAAATTTAAGTGTATATTCTTAAAGCTTTGACATGTATTCATATAGTTGTATGTTATCTAACCATCTGGGTCACTGAGATTGTGAAGAGAAGTAAGTCAGAAAAAAAGTGAATATTTTGAATATCATTACTATTTATTAGGAAAAAATACCAAAGAGAGTAGGGGAAAAATTTATTTACCTGCAAATATTTGATTGTTAATACTAATTTTTTATTTTTTTATTTTACATATTTATTTATTTATTTATTTATTTTTCTTCCGAATCTTGGGATAGTTACTTTACTTTCGTGAGAATGCTTATTTTCGTAAAATATAAAAGTCAAGTATTATAAGAGTAAAATTTTTGCACTTTATGTACTCCTTTTTAAAGTATTGTGAGAATGTTAAATGAGAATAATTTTCATTGTCAGAATAACAAGAATAACATAGTTATGATAAACTCATTCTGTTTATAATAACTGCTGGGAAAAATACCTTTAGTATCCTAATATTGCAGATTACTTTAAAATTTGAAAAGACTTCCTGAAATTCTATAAGTTTCCTATCAAAATAAAGATTATATATTTTATGAGCAACATAAAGAATCAATGTTTTGCTATTTGTGATACAGATTCTTTCATAAAATTTATAGTAAACTCTTCATTAGAAATTGTTTTTAAATATAAGCAATTAACCTACTTCCACCTAATGTTTTCTTTTGTCTATTTTTTTACTCTTAATTCTTTTCTAAACCTACCATTATCTTCAAATTTGTGCTCAAAAATATTTTAACCTTTTTTTTCTTTTTTTCTTCTCCTATCCTAGGAAAATTGAGGAGCGATTGAACATAGTTACTGAAATCATTCAGTCTGATTCTGTAGTATTTAAAAAGATTTCAAACATGCTGAACAAATTGCCTGATTTAGAGCGACTATTATGTTCTGCTTTTTATCACAAGGTAGAGTTGCATGTCTCTCATTTTATGTTATTTGTATGTTTTAAATGCAGTGATTCAAACTACAACTTTATACACTGGGAAAAAATATTGATTTCATATTATTGTTATTAAATACTATTCTATTTCAGTTTTTTTCTTAAATGAGTGTACACCCATATCTCGCTTTACGGCCTAGATACCTTCCGGAAAAGTTGGCCATAAAGTGAAAAGCCGTATAATGAGTCAATTATTTTGATACAAACCCATACACATTTAATTGGATTTGTTCCAATTTTTTCTAAATAATATAGTTTTTAGTTCATAAAGCATTTTTTAAAAAATTTCCTATAAAAATGCTTACATAAAAAATAAAAGTAAAAAACAGTGTAATAATAAACAGAAATTCAAACAATCAACATATAAACAAAAAACAAAAGAAATCATATGCACATACGTATACATATAATAAAAAACATAAAATAAAATGTTTAAAAACTGTTTTAATGTGATGATGAACATTAACATGAAGAATCACTAAGCTATAATATGCTGCCATCATCACTTTCCGCTGTTGTGGCCGTATAACAAAACATTGTGGGCCGTAAATTGAAAAAGTGCCATAATTAAAAAAGGCTGTTATAGGGGCTGTATAGTGAGGTATAGGTGTATATAAGATGAAAAAGATCTAAATTTGATTGTAGCTGTGGTAAAATTGTACTTTTATTTATTTTACCTTTTAATGTTCATGATATGAATTTCCTGGAAGTCTAGGTTATAATACTTAAAAATTCTGCTGAAAATTTATCAGCTTTAAAAAAAACACTTCTGTTAATTCTTAACCATTGATAATATTATTGTTGTATACTATGTGTGCAAGTCAATATTTTGGCTATCAATTAAGCTTCTTTCCTTAGACTTTTATTTCCAAAAAATTATTCTTCAAGTAGTCAAAATGAATCTAGCTAAACCTCAGAAGCTTTCACTGACTTACTTTGAAAATAAAAAGAAAACTGAACTGGCTGATACATATTCTCTTTGTTTTACACAGAAAATATTTTAAAATTGGAACAAATTATGAATTTTTTATGGCAATCAATTTCACTTTGTAGCAAGTATAATTCAATGAATACTTGTTTATAATTTTAAAGTCAAACAAATATTGAGTCATGAAATAAAAAACAATATTTTCCATTTGAGTGATCCTTAATATTGTTTGCCTTAAGGTAATTTGTGAGACCTTTGTGATTTAATAGTAGTCCAACTGGAAATTAGGTCTCTCCCCATGTTTTGGTTAAAAATTTTTAAAGGAAGAGTTTGTTTTTAGTTATATCATCTTTCTTCTTTTTGTGGATGTTGTCAAGTATCCAAGAAGTATGCACAGGTAGCTTTTAATGTGAACACAGACCCCTCCCCTCCCTCTCATGAGTCCAATTTATATGACATTTTTTGTTTGTGTTATTACATTGTTACAGATATAAAAGGCATGTCTTCCTGTTCATTTAACTTCCTTTCTGCAAAAGTTTGTTTTGATAAGAAAGAGCTGAAATTTCCTGTGTTCTGTGGGAATAAGTTAAGAACAGAATGGCGATATAGAAAGTTATTGATATTAATACACCTTAAACCACTCATATATTAATGCAAGTTTACACATTGCATACTTTATATTTAAAATTAAGTTCAGCCAAAGATTTATTATGAAATAAATGTGAGTTTATCAGTATGCAATAAAAAATAGTAATTTATATCTTTATGTACTATATTATATATTATTGTACTTGCTCATATCAAGTAAGATTTAAATATATCTAGCTTTGCTTGAGATATGCACTGCATTGTTTGTATGTTATAATTTTTGATTATTGTTAGCACATAATTGTTGATATTAGCATACTTAAATTTTTTCATTGATAATATATCAAAGATCAAAATTTTAAAAAATAATAAAGCTGATTCTTGTTCATTGATCCATTCACAATGCGTGAATAATTCTATATGAATGAGAAAATCAGCAAACTGAAAATGCAGAGTCTAAGAGTATAATTGCAATTTCTAGCAAAAGTCTTAACATTTTATGCCCTATTTGAAGGCATTTTACTACTAAAGCTCATTGTAACACAAGGCCTTCTAGTCTTTTCTTAATTTAAGAGAAAAAAAAATTGTTCTCTTGTAAAGTTAACTGTTATACTCTGAACTTGAGCTTATCTCTTCATATTTTTTTTTTCAAATCCTGAAAAGTTTTTTATATATTAAAAAAGTTTCTGAAACTTGTTTGACCATATTTTATTTTTTATTATTAAGTAAAAATAGTACAGTTTTCTTATGTTTTTTCATTTCAGTGTAGTTGTTTTGAATTTTTGAAACTTGTAACAGCACTAACAGATGTTCGAAAGGAGCTTCTTGGATTGACTGATAGAATAAATGCTGAGTTAGAGGTTCAAAAACTAAAAAACACGTTATTAAATATTATAAAATATCTGGAAGGTATAGATTGTTTCAGTTCAAATATAGACACTGTTGCTGCAAAGTAAGAAATTTTGCCTATTTCTTGTTCATTTAACCACCATCTTGAATTTCTTTTGAAAATCACTCCACATTTTATTATCGTTTCCTTTATAATTATACAGAATACAACCTCACATTTTGAGAAAACACAGCCTCAGAATCAAAATGTTAATATCAGTCTTGTTCTTACTTGCATATTATATCTGTGCTCAGATGGCAAAATGTTATAAGAAATTTACATGACAGCAATTCTAAGATTCAAGACGTCATGAAAAATCAGTAATTGGTTTTACATGAGCAAACATGGTACCAATGTTTCAGAAAAATAGTTGGCTTAAAGTAGTTTCAGTAAATAGAAAATATCGGCGAGCGAGAATCCGGAATGTGAAAAACTCAACTTTTTAAGAAAAGTTTCTTATAACATTTTGCCATCTGAGCACAGATATAGTGTATGTTACAAATGTTTGTAGAGTTTAATCTTGTAAAAAGTAATTTATCATCAAAAGTACTAATTACATTTCACTTTTATCCTCAGTCCAGGGGTAAACTAGTGGTAGTGTGTTGGCTTTCGGTACTGAGGAGCTTGGATCTAATGCCAACAAAAGCCATTAAATACCTTTGTGTATAGAACGGATATAGGCATGTTTAATCCATAGACCGGAAAGTCCTTCTTGGAGGTCAGTGGGTGGGGAAGGTACAATCCTCCCAGATGTCACCCCTGGGGTTGCTCGTTCAAAATTGAGGTGGCACCTGGCTAAGTCGGACTGCGACCCTTGTCTTGCCATTATAAACCATCATACTCCTCAGCCCGCAAGCCTGTATGAATACATTCTTGCCAGGAGGCATAAGCAACAACAACAACAACAACAACAAATTTTATCCTTGTATTTGAACAATTATTGAGGGATATTAGTCTTATTACAAGTATTTAAGTGTAGGACATTTCAAAATCAAAGTTTTTTAATTTTCTATATCAAAATGTACTGTTTATTTTATGAAGAAATGATATGTGATTTATTAATTGAAAATATTTTCAAGCTACAAAATTTATAACTATGTGTTAACTGTTTTGATAAACGATCTAAATATTTATAACTTGGACAGGGATGCTACTATTTGAGGAACCAGGTATTTTTTCTAGAATCACAATATCTATAACATGTTTCATCATTGCAACTTTACTTAGCACTGCAGGCTTAAGTACTTTATACTTGTTAGCCCTTTGGTTTGTTAATGCTTTGATATACTAAAATGGTAAGGTGTTATAATAAATGAAATCATGAATAATTTGATATATTTAGCATTGCACATGTTATTTCTTATGGAATTATGTATTGGATTTAATTTATAAAATTTCAGGGAAGAAAATAAAGTCATGATATTTTTAGATACTTCAAAGTACATTTCTATGGAATCATGCAAATCTAAAATTTCTGCAATTGAGAACAAATTAAATGATTTAAGACCAGCCATATGTAAAGTTCTGAGACTCCCAGCATTTAAATATGCTACAGTTGCTGGGCAAAAGGTAAAAAAAAAAAAAAATTTCTATCACGCATTTAAGTTATTAACGCATAAATATATATTATAATTTTTTCAGTATTTGTATTTCAACTTCATTTTTTGTAAGTAATATGTAAGTTTCTTCTTTGATAATTTTTATTTCTATAAATTGAATAGTTTTTAAATGCTATTTAGTCATAAATACAAAATTTTCTGGTTACATTTTTGAATATTTTAATGTTTGTATTTCTTGGTATTATTATTTTCTTCAAAGTTGAAAGCTATTGTGTCTGATGTTGTTTTCAAATTTTATTAATTTTTTTTTTCTCCTGTAAGTTTTTAATTGAAGTTCCAAACAGCCATCTGTCATTAGTTCCTGATGAATGGTTAAAATATAGTGTGTAAGTATCTAAGATATGTATATGAATTTATATACATTTTACTAAAATTTATTGTGTTATGGTCGGTATTTGTGTTACTACACCTTTGTTATAACTTCTAAGTGTTACTGTACCACTCTTATTTTTCTTATTCTTATTCGTATGAGTCTTAAGAGTTACAGCAACCTGGTTATAATTGTTTTCTTTAATAATTCTCGGAATGGTCACTAGGTACCATTGTTCCGTATGTTAAAGGAATACCCATCATAACATTTAAGTAGGACCATATAGTGGATTAAATTATTTTCATTTCAACCAAAATAAAAAAAAACTAAACCAGAATGGTGATAAATGTCAAGAAAATCATAACGCAAAACTCAGGCAACAAAAAAAATGGAGGAAAGAACAATTTATTAAATTATCTTATAACAAGTACACTATCAGTATTTACATTGCCTCTTAGTTTTCTCTTTTTTTTTATATTTTGAATAGTTGCACATTTAAACAAGTCTAGCATATATGAACAGTATTCCAATACAAATAAACTGTGAGTTACATTACCCACATAAATATATAACCTTATTCTTACACATTTACATTTAGGCTGGCTGGCGCTTAATTAACTATCTTAGAAGGAGCTCCGCGAAATACAAAAAAAAAAATTTTAAAAACTTACCACAGCGCTGCAGGTTAAACTAAAAAAAATAAAACAGGAAAGTAAAGGCAAGATAGTATAGCCCCTGGAAAAGAAAGAGGGGAGAGAAAACGAGGTCTGTCCCATAGGTAATTTTAAGTCTGCCCCATCATTGCAGTACTGGCCATCTCATCCATCGAAGGTCTACAGAGTTCCATCGGACAGCAAGGAGATAGGAGTCGGGTAGGTAGAAGTCAGGCTCAATCCCCTGCAATCAGCGCCGAAAACAGAATGCCTTTTTTCCTTCAGAATCGAAAATGAAGAACTGCCGTGCCTTTTCTCCTCAAAAAACCTGCGAACCGGGAGCCCCTGGCTTGGGTTAAATAGTGCTATCTGGCACCGTTGTTTCACAACTCCAAACCACCTCAGGCGAACTGAAACCACTTCATATCACACTGTTGATTCATATATTAATTTTTTCTTGCATTATTTTCTTTATTTCAGCACGCTTTAATTTCAAACATAATTGGCGCTACCACTTGCACCGCAAATGCACTGTATTCATGCACGTAGGTGTAATTAGTAAAGGCGCCTCTACATTCCATTTGCCTGCAAAAAACATCGCTGGCCGTCCGGCACGCCCCTCGAAAATTGCAAGGCCTGGAGGTATCAGGTTCCAGCTCGGGAACAGATAAGGAAGCTTTTCCAAAGAAAGATATTTTTACCGGGGCCAGAAAAAGGGAGACAGAGAGAATATAATTACTTTTTACAATTTTACGTTTTACTCTTAAACCAGCCAACCAAATTTTTTTTTCTTTTCTTCGCCACCAGCTTGCAATAATTAACTTACATTACTTAGCATTAAAAATTATACTTGGCATTTACTCAATTTAATTCACTACACACACACATCATTATTTTACTCAGCCTCACTTTGGTATGGGTTACATATTAACTTTGTAGTACATTTTGACAGACATCAGTATGGCTTAAACTTAACATAGCAATTAGCACAACAATTATTATTTCCTATGTTTGGAGTATAAATGTATGAATGATTATTTTGACAGTGGCAGGCAAAAAAAAAAAAAAAAGAAAAATAAATAAATAAATTTTAAAAATGCATCACTTGTAAAATTTGCAGTCAAACATATTGTTAAATTCCTGTCATTTGATTTATTGCAAAATTAAGCTTCTAACTGTAATTCCAAGATATTCTATCTGCCATATCAATTGATGCACTGCCTATTAAAATCCTGTTAAATTGAAGGATAATAAAGTCTCTACATTTCAGTTGAGAGCAAAAAGTGGAGTTATTGTTTTGTACCATAAAGCCTTTGTATTAGAGGTCTGCATGGGCAGAAAATTCAAAGCTGAGCCTGGTTAAGTCCTGATTATTTGATAGTTTCACTTAAACCAGCCTGGTCCATTTATATGCCAATCACCTTTCAATACTCCATTAAGAGTCAAAAGAAGCTTTAATGTTGTTATAAAGAAATCATTACCTTTGCTTTTGCTGTTTTAACAATCAGTATCATTCACAAGAATTATATTGATGGTTAGTTTGTCACCAGTGATTAACCACATAATGCACAGTTTTGTGACATACATTGGTGACATTTACTTGCAGAATTGTACAGCTCCGTGAACGGCATGGGCATAGTGCTTTATGTTCACTCTTAATACAGCTCTAATTATGTTCATTCAAATATTATAGCTCTAGTTAGTGTCATGCTTAATATTAAATTGTTTTTAATTCAAATATATTGAAAGTCTTTTTATATCATGGTCAATGTTAGATTCAGTGGCGTACGCAAGGGGTTGGTTGATGGGGGTTATAACCCTCCCCATTGGTTCTGATTACATATATTATTTAATTAGGTTTACGCTTTGCACTGATTGCTCAAAACTACTCTTTCATAGTAATAGTCCAGTCAAATTAGCTCAAAATGATGGCGAATCATGCATTAAATGAAGGAGTTGAGATTTTATCAGGAATATGTAGGGAATGGTCCCCTGAGCAATGCATAATAAAGTCCCCTCTATTTCAGGTACCGCGGGGGGGGGGGGGGGGGGGGGGGGGGGTTATGAGGTCACTTTTTTCAGTTTTTGGCGTTTATCTCGAAAACGATGCGTCGCAAAGAAAATGTCATGCCCAAAAATTAAAGCTTCTAAAATTCCCTTCCAAATGGTATATCCATGTTTGTACCCAAGTGTTACCGTTCTCGAGATATGAGCTGTTGAATATGAAATTTTTTCAAAAAAAGTGGTAGCGGTTCAGGTATCTCATCAAACTTCCTCTTCTAACTCTTTCCCCTTCCATTTCTCAGAAAGCTCGTGATAGAGAAAGTTGTAGAGCGTAAAATTTCATTCAAAAATGTATAGTGTTATGCTAATTTATCTTCACCAAGTAAATAGTTAGAGCGTTTTGAAGTTTAGGGCTTCTTTTCAACATTTTGCTTGTAAAACGCTCGTCACTCAAGTTTCATTTCCATGGTCTGTAACTCTCTTAATCACTTTGTATGTTGTTTAATTAGATACGTATAGTATTCATAACCCATATAAATAATAAATTATGTATACCTGTACGTATAATGTATATCTCATAATATACAGAAGAACACTTGTAGTACAAAGGAGGAAGTAAGAAAACAAACCAAAATGTATAAAAGTTGTTCATATGATCAAAAAATGGTTATCAAAAGTAAGTTCAAACAACAGTTACATTAAATATGTTATATACAATTTATTTCATCAACTGCTTTCCTGTATATTAAATGCCGTCAATCTGATACTTCGTAAAAAGTTTCAAACAAGTCAAAGTCTTCACTATAATTTTAGCTTCTGTAGAATGTCCGAATTTTCATGAACTGATTTCCCACAAAGGTGGCATCCCACTATAATGCCACGATCAAAGTCACTAAGCTCCTTTTACTTACTCATCGTCTCACAAACGCATAAATATGACCTGACAAACCACTACCAATACTTTTATAGCTTTCGGTTACACATCAGATTACGTCACCTGCTAGATCCACTTCTTTAGGGGGGTGTCCGGATACTTTTGGCCGGAAAGTGTATAATGTATTATTGAATATTAATGAATTATATGAATTATTAAATTTACTTAATGGGGTCAGTACGAGCAAAGAAAAATGAAAGGTACTTGTAGTGATTGAGATCATGCTCATTTGGCGGGGCCTGGAACATGAGCAGGAACATTCGTTCCTCAGCTCCAGTAATGTCTCCTGGTGAAGATTTGGAGTCATAAAACACTTTGGCGATGTTTGTTGTTTCATTGGCATACCACTGGAAACATTGTACTATTGCTGCTTTGCTTTTGCCATAAATCGCTGACGTAGTGTCATATTCTGAGAAACTATGGATGCAGAGAATGTACTGGCTGAATGATAAGACCTTCAGATGTTGGGAAGAGTAGAGCCTGTCTACTGTGTTGCCCCGTCCGGCCTTCATGAAACACACATTCGTGTTTCGTGGGGTGAGTGCCACAAGTTAGACGAGCAGGTCTTACCTATCTACTATCACCACAGTTAAATGAGAGGTGTTTTGCCACTCACCTCTGACAATACTGCAGTCAGCATCTCCTTTTTCTGTAGTAGACTGTATACCTCTTGCACCTACGGCCTGAACTAACATAATGAGCTTGGTTTTGTTCCTTTCATTGGAAAGGAAGTTTTCCTGATGAACAGTAGCCACCATGTTCTTATTGAAGTCAATATCCACTGATGTTTTACTTGATGCTCTCCGATGTTGTTCGTCTCTTTCCATGGAGTTCGTGTCTTCATAACCATCAAAAACCACAGCTGAAATGTTGCCGTAATGGTTGAATATGTACGATACATATTGATAGCAGATGGAGGCGAAGGTGGTGTTGGTGTTCCACTTTACTCTATGAAGCAGGAAGCCGCCATGGATTACCGTGAAACTGTTCTTCACATTGATCAGTTGATTGCATTTTGGGAAAGTATCAGACAGTGCTGACCGTTTGATTTTTCTCATTATCCCCTCGGCGAATAGAGACATAGGGTATGGGGCTAACTCGTACGTTAGCAACTCCTCTACATCCCCTTCTTTCTTCTTGGTGATCAGAGTTCTTTGAAATTTCATCAGAGGCTCTACCACCACTACCTCATCATTAACATTGATCATATTGCTCATCGCAGCTAAAGGAACGACTGAGTCCTTCTTGGATTGTTTCACTTCTGAGAAATTCATTCCAACAAAAGTGCCCATTGTGCGGGTTCCAATTTTCAAGGCCTGGTAGCAGTTGACGTTACTTGTTCCAATTACTCCTGTTGAAAGTGACATCAAACAATTACGTCCAAAAAAAGGCGGATGATCAGCCAACTATTGAGCAAGCTTCCTTCTGTCTAGATCATCTGTGGTTATGCGTGATGCTCGAAACCCAACATGTTGTTCTCCTCTTGCAGTATGGACACCACAAAACATCTCAAGTGAACTACATATTGCTGTAGATGTGCATGCTCCCCCAACCCATTTCGCCAACACCGAATCACTAAAGCCTCGTCCACGTGTTAATTCTCCTTCACTCTTCATGTCACACATGAGTGTCACCTCAATTGCCATGTCAGACCACACACCAGCCATTGGTGTTCCAGTTCTGTTGACAGTGAAGTATCCACGATCTATAAAATCCTGTTTAAGTTGAAGGTGGCGAGTTGTTAGTCCCAGCATGTGTTGTACATATAGGTGAGTACACTTTGCATAATGAAAATGCCCGCTGGCATGGAAGTAAGGTATTATCAGTTGGGCGCTTGTCATATGATCGTCCCAGTTGCGCTGTGCTGCAATGAATTTTTTCATCAACACCACCATTTCAAAGTACTGGACCCACAAAGCTGCTGTTGGCCCATTACCTTTGAGACATGACAATTCGTTGCTCAATTTCCACTGAATGCTGGCAAGGGAGGTATTTGTGGAAATGTGATGTGGAGTAATTTCTACTGAGGTCAGAAGTAACTGAACTACTTCTTTTTCATATGGTGTGGTATCTAAATTTTCCAAAATGATCTGAGTTAAAGTGACACTTTTATACATTTTGGTTTGTTTTCTTACTTCCTCCTTTGTACTACAAGTGTTCTTCTGCATATTATGAGATATACATTATACGTACAGGTATACATAATTTATTATTTATATGGGTTATGAATACTATACGTATCTAATTAAACAGCACACAAAGTGATTAAGAGAGTTACTGACCTTGGAAACGAAACTTGAGTGACTAGCATTTTACTAGCAAAATGTTGAAAAGTACCCCTAAACTTCAAACCGCTCTAACTATTTACCTGGTGAAGATAAATTAGCATAACTTTATACATTTTTGAAGGAAATCTTTCGCTCTACAACTTTCTGTATCACGAGTTTTCTGCGAAATGGAAGGGGAAAGAGTTAGAAGAGGAAGTTTGACGAGATACCTGAACCGCTACCACTTTTTTTGAAAAAATTTCATATTCAACAGCTCATATTTCGAAAACGGTAACACTTGAGCTCTAAGTTAGCACCTATCCTTTTTAATATTTTTATGAATTACATTCCTAACTCTCCATTCACTACCCTAAGCCATGTTTGCGGATGACACGGCAATACTACCTAAGCATCAAAATGTTAAATATATGCACAAGTTCCTACAGAGACATATTGGAATTCTTGAACGATGGTTCGAACGGTGGAGGCTCAAGTTAAGTCCTTCAAAATCTAAAGCTATTTTTTCAGTTACAATAGAATTCCACCTCCTCCGGTCACAGTATGCAATCAACTGGTTCACTTTGAGACAGAGGGCAAATACCTAGGAATTTACCTCGATAGTCGACTGACGTGGAAGAAAAATATTGAACATAACATTAGGAAAAAATTTTTAAGCCCGTAAGGATATCGCCCACCTCCTGTACCAGAATCAAAAGGGTTTAGATAACAAACTACTCTTGTATAAAACCGTACTGCGTCCCATCCTGTTGTACTCCATTCCTGTTTGGGGCTCAGCGGCTGACACCCATATCCAGCGATTGCAGACAATTCAAAATAAAACACTCCGCGGAATTAGGAAGGCGCCCTGGTACTTTAAAAACATACTTATTCACAGGGATCTGAGAATCGAACCCATTCGGCAACACATTAAAGATCTCGCATCTAACTTCTACAAAAGATTAAATTCAATAGACAACGAAGAAATAGCTAACCTCCCCGACTACGACCCAAGGGAATGCTATAGGCGTCCTAAGGCCACTTATTCACCCTGGTCTCCTTCCCCTTTCTTAACTCTCCCTCCAACCTCTTCTAAATTTTAGTTTACATTTGCCGTTGCTTCTGGTTCTGACCTGCGTTTTTTTGATGGATCGACCTCAAGACTATCCTTACTAATTTTTGCTTAATCGTCTGCTACCGTAATTTTTTTTAAAATAAAACCTGCCACATTATTTACTTATTTATTTTTTGCTAGTATTAGTATTATTTATTCTTATTTATTTATTTATTATTATTATTATTACTATTTTTA
Source organism: Dolomedes plantarius (assembly GCA_907164885.2). Taxonomy (NCBI): domain Eukaryota; kingdom Metazoa; phylum Arthropoda; class Arachnida; order Araneae; family Dolomedidae; genus Dolomedes; species Dolomedes plantarius. The sequence goes on from OU015492.1 coordinate 130,704,249, forward strand.
TTATTATTCTAACTTTCAAGTCAACACTTTTCGTTTAATCCTGAGAACGGAAATATAGCCACAAAAAATTCTCCATACCGAGGATATGGAACCCTGTTCTCTGGTGCCTCGTTTATGTACCTTGTCTATGTCTATGTCTACGGTAACACTTGGGTACAAATATGGATATACCATTTGGAAGGGAATTTTATAAGCTTTAATTTTTGGGCTTGACAATTTTCTGTGCCACACCCTGTTTTCGAGATAAACGCCGAAAACTGAAAAAAGTGACCTTTGGACCCCCCGCGGCGCCTGAAATAGAGGGAACTTTATTAGGCGTTGTTCAGGGGACCAACCCCTACACATTCCTGAAAAAATCTCAACCCCTTCATTTAATGCGAAACGAAAACCTAATTTGACTGGACTATAACCCCCTCCTTTGAAAATTTCTGCATACGCTACTGGTTAGATTGCTTTTAATCTAGGAATTTCGGTCTGTATACGCCATGGAAATCTTTATTGCTTAGTTTGCTTTTAACTCCATAATTAGAGATTATTATGGCACACTGTAAAAACACAGCAGCGATGTGCCGATTGTCTGTTTACGAAGTGATAATTTAAATTTTAAGATTTTTTTTTACATAAACAAGTCTAAATAAACATAAGTTATAATTATCTGCTAGTTTTTTTTAAAATGCAAATTAATTAAAAAAATTGTGCATTAAGGGGTTAAATAGGGATTTTAAGCACACTAATGGAATATATTGCACTAAATGTAACTGTATTTTCAAAATTTTTAATTTAAATTTATTAAATATAATGTTGCAGTATATTTATTGGTTTATTATTATTGTTATTTTTTGGGCTGTATTAATCATGGTCAATAGCATCAATATTTAAGGTTAAAACTTAGGGAGGGATAAAGCCTCTAACACCAATTAATGTAGAGATTTTATTAAATAAATAATTGCAGATTATAAAGTTTGAAACTTTAACACTGATATTGAAAGATTCTAAACTAAAATAATCTTTTTCAGCAGTTCTTGAATATTTTTTTAATTATATGTCTCACCTCAGTTGTGTGATGTTATCAATTCTAACAATTGCTTTTATTTAATCCTTCTTTCAGAACTAAACAGTTATCACGTTTTCGTTCCCCTGAGGTTATAAATTTATGTAAAGAATTGGAACAAGAGCAAGAAAGGTTACTAGAATGTGCTCATAAAGTTTGGGAGGAATTTCTCAGGTTAGAATTTTTTTCTCTGTAAAAGTCATAGAATTAAACAAAGGTATATCAACATTTAAAAAAATTGTGTAATTAATTAAAATGTTATTTTCATTGTATGTTGTATTACAATACATACACACACACACATATATATATATATATATATACAGATGGAGTACAAAATAATACGAACACCTGTGAAAAAGTATGACGTATTTCACACCTGCAGTACAGCCGCTCCACCTGCAACAGAAGCCTGCCACCTAGTGACCGTGAAGAGGAAGGTATCAGTCTCTCAACAGCAGTCACCTATATTGCATGCTTCTATCGAACTGTCTGTGATAAGTTGAAATGTCATACCTGTCAGAGTTCCAAAGAGGAATGATAGTTGGAGCGCGTTTAAGTGGAGCATCGGTTACGGAAACAGCAAACCTTTAGGGGTTTGCAAGGAGTACGGTATCAGCCGTTATGACAGCGTACACGAAAGAAGGTAAGACGACGTCTTCAAAGCATAACAGTGGTCGAAAGTCCAAGCTTGCTGATAGGGATAGATGGGTCATGAAGCACAAGATGGGTCATGTAGCCCGAAAGCACAAGCAATCGTTATCTGAGATAACATCCGAAATGAACAGTCATCTCCAGGACCCCGTTTCAACAAAAACTGTCAAAAGAGAACTTCATGCTGCGAACATTTATGGCAGAGTGGCAATTCGTAAACCCTTGGTGACAGCAACTAATGCTTTCAAGCGATGCCAATGGTGCAGAGATCACAAAGGCTGGTCCCCTCAGCAGTGGCAACAGGTAATATGATCAGATGAATCGCCATTCACCCTATTTCAGACGGCCGGACGTGTTTATGTCTGGAGAACACCCAAAGAAGCGTTTCATCCTGAATGCCTCTTGCCGACTGTGAAGCATGGGGGTGGCTCCATTATGGTATGGGGTGCGATATCTTGGCGCGGTCTTGGACCACTTGTTATTCTGCATGGGAGATCAAATCCAATCACTATCTAAGCGTTCTAGGGGATCATGCCCATCCTTTTGTCCAGACTGTATTCCCTGGAGAGCGACCTCTTTTTCAAGACGACAACACCCCTATCCACACTGCTAGGTGTGTTCAAGAATGGTTCGAAGAGCATGACGATGCAGTTGAACATCTCCCCATGCCCCCTCAGTCTCCGGACTTGAATATTATTGAACATTTATGGCAATTTTTGGAGTTTAAACTTCGTTCCTGATTTCTACCTCCATCCGGACTTTCGGAATTAGAGACCGCTCTGCAGGAGGAATGGCTTAATATTCCTTTAAATATTGTCCATGACCTTTATGCATCTATCCCATGTCGCATTAAATCTGTACTTCAGTCAAAGGGTGGTCCAACCCCCTATTAATAAAGATTTTCCATTATTTCACAGGTGTTTGTATTATTTTGTCCACCATCTGTATATATATATATATATATATAATTTTAAGAAAAAAATTTTGATTTATTGATCTTTACATGTGCTACATATTATTAGATATTCACAAGTTCTATATTTTAAATAAAGTTTCTCCTTCAAAGAGTGCTTCATGAGGATTATCTCATAGTTTCAATGCATGTCACTGTTGTTTTCTGTAAATAATTTTGTCATTTAATAAAGATATTTTTCTATATTTATCAAATATTCTTATGTATCTTGTTTTTAGTTTGTTTAGGTCTCTTTTATTCATTATTAAATGTGTCATTTTTTTAAACAGTTAATTGATATGCTTATTAAAACATATTACAGTGAATTTGGAGAGCAGTTTTTTAAGTACAAGCGTGCAATCTCAAATCTGGCTGAAATGGATTGCTATCTAAGTTTTGCTAGAGTTTCTAAAAGTGAAAATTATTGTAGGTATGTATTATTATATTTTTCTGTTTGTGGGGAAATGTTTGCAAGTTATGAGTATTTGAGTTTGATATTTATGTAAAATTTAACTTCATTGGCAAACGTGTTCCGTATACTAATTTTTCATACTTTTTTAAAAAACAAGTTGAATGTCTAACATTGCCCCAGGACAGTAATCTGATTTGCTATTGTAAAGTTATTTTTAAAAATTCTTTTTACTTTTCTAATGAACTCCATTAAAAGCCATGTTTTGAAAAGTGCTTATATTGCTGTGAAACATTTCTTGCATTGTTTTGCATACATTGCTTACATTACTGTGAAAAATTACATATTATCTTAAGTTTTGTTTGCTTTATCTGGTGGTTCACTTTATCCGAAATGTTAAGAAAAATGGTAGTGTTCACAAAATGTATAACTCATTAGTTGCAATGTATTCAATAATGATGTATTTAAAAAACGATAAAAATCTATTAAAAATGATCAATAATGAATTAAGTCAACTAAAATCGATTACATTAAACTGACACAATATTAATTAAATTACGTACAATAGGAAAATAGTGGGACCAAAATTTTCGTTTGTTATATCCGTGAGTTCATCATATACTGGGTTCGCTATAACAGTGTTCGACTGTATTTATATTTGTTTTGATGAGAGGTAACACTCTATAATGTGTAGTTTTGTTTATAATTAGTCCAGTCAATGAATGCATTGTAGAATGCATGGAATATGCGAGAATTTTTGACTTCAGGACTTTGTTAGGAGTAGTTAGTAGGTAAACATACTAAAAGTCCCCGCCCCTGGGGGGTGAGCTAAAGGGGGGAGGGGGTGGAAAGGTCCCATTTTTTGGTTTTTCCCTTATATCTCGGAAACGGTGCACTGTAGAAAAAAATATTAATTATAAAAATGAAAGCTAATTAAATTTCCTATAAAATTGCTAATATACATATATGTCGAATTTCCAACGGTTTTCGAGATGTACGTCATTGAAAATCGATAATTTTCGAAAAAATCATTTTACCTCATTCTTTTTGTCAAACATTTGCTTCTAGTGCCTCCCACGATCGTTTCTCAGAAAAAATGTCCAAGACAAAGTTGTAGAGCATTAAATTTCCTTCAATTTGATATAGAATTTTGCCACTTTATCTTCAACCAATCAAAAGTTATAGTATTTCTAACACGTATGCTCAATTTCGATGTTCCTTTAGAAATGAGTATGTTGAGAGCCTGTTGCATTTAAACTGCTGTAACTTGCTATCATGATGAATAACAACACTTTAGCAATGTAAATAAGGTAATTTCAATTGAAACACAACACTTTTTTAAAAATTTAGCTTTTATTATATTATTACGAATCATATAATGAAAGTATTTACATGGACTGATAGTAATTTACATGGATTGATAGTCAAATGAAAAAACTGTCGATTTTGTCATCTTCTTCCTGAATTAATATTGTGACTCCGTTGTTGCAATTGCCCTTGCAATTCGGGCATGTGACAGAGCAGTTTAACGATGCTTTTCTACAACCACACCTGCCACTGTCACATGCTTTCGTGCATCGGCAAAAAATCATCTTCAAGATTTTGTCAGGGGCAGCATCTAACTCTGAGAGTTTCGGAGCTAGTTGGTCATTCCTCCTCTCCCAACCCCAATTCGGCGCCCCACCATTAGGTTCCTCCCCTAACCACAGGTGTACTTGGTGGTACGTCTGGAATGCATGCTGCTTAACAGCTCCTTCAGTTGGAGAGAGAGTTAAGAGATCAGGCTTCATGTTTGCAGCTGCTTTGATAAATGATTTGTAGCGGAACACGTTGAGAGATTTTTCTGTGGCTGGAGTGCCATACCATGAGAGAGTACTCATGATCCCAGCTGTCTCAATGGAGTCAGGGGAAGAAGAGCCGCTGGCAAATACCTCAGCTGCATGTTGTATGATTTTGGACTTCTGGTAAATTTGACAAAACCCACTGTACTCTTGTGATACACTGCGGATGTTGTGTCACAGCCTGTGAATGCATGTAAGAATAACAAATGGGCATTGTCCTTCATTTTCAACTCCTGCTGCAGCTGTTGTGAGGAATAGACACTTGTCTTGAGCTTTCCACTTCTAGGTTTTACCAGCAGAATGTTGCGATCAGTTGGGGATTTGGCTACCAAGAGAACAGCCAAGTCGACGTCCACTCCAATAACAGCAACTGAGGAATTTTGTGATTTTTTGATAGTTGTCTTCATAATATCAATGTCAGCATCACCTGAAGCTTGGAGCGTATTTATCCCATTTTTCTGCAGCTGCATCATCAGCAGGTTTATCAGCTGACTCTTATTATGAAAGTTGGAAAGGAAATCCTCTTGTCTGACTTTAATTTCACTCTCCAAATTGACATTGATGTTCACACATCTCCTGAGTCAATATCGTCAACTCTGTTCAGCTGTTTTTGTGCTCTCTGATATGTCAGTGTACCCATCAAAAACCACTGTACAACCTCTCCCATGATAATGGATCTTCAGAAATCTAACATAACCATCACAAATGGTTGATACAGTGGTCTCTTTTTGCCAAACAACTTTGTGGACTAGGAATCCCCCATCAACAACAAATTCAAAGGTAGTTAAATCAACATCCTTATCAATTTGCTTAAACAGTGTGTATAGTGCTGACTTTCTGCACTTCCTCATTCCACTTTCGTTGAAGAATGCCAGGGGGTAGGGAGCCAGTTCATATTGCATATAATTCTTCAAATCGAGGAGCCTAGTAACTTGATTGTTGTTTAATAATTATTTTAATTAATTTTCAAGAATTATATTTTTGATAATATTAAATTAAATTTTTATTAATTGTTTTTAAATAATAATTTTGATTCATTGAATTTCGAGAATGGTATTTTTAAAATAAATTTAAATGTATTAATTTTATATTTAAATGTTGTAAAAATGAAATAGTGAAAATAATTGTCAAGAATATAACTGGAAATAAAAGGGTGGAAGGGTCTGTAACGGGCGGCTTGTGCCTTCAAAGAAGATAAGAACTTATCCATCTTAGCACCCATCTTCTATTAAGATGGGTGGAACATTCTAGCCTGTCGGCAATTACCTTATTTACATTGCTAAAGTGTTGTTATTCATCATGGTAGCAAGTTACAGCAGTTAAAACACACGCAACAGGCTCTCAACATACTCATTTCTAAAGGAACATGGAAATTGAGCGTACATGTTAGAAATCCTATAACTTTTGATTGGTTGAAGATAAAATGCAAAAGTGTATATCAAATTGAAGGAAATTTAATGTTCTACAACTTCGTCTTGGACAATTTATCTGAGAAACGATCATGGGAGGAACTAGAAGCAAATGTTTGACAAACTGAGTCAGGTAAAAATGATTTTTTCGAAAATTATCGATTTTCAATGATGTATATCTCGAAAACCGTTGAGAATTCGACATATATGTATATTGACAATTTTATAGAAAATTTAATTAGCTTTCATTTTTACATTTAACATTTTTTTCTACAGTGCACCATTTCCAAGATATAAGTGAAAATCCATAAAATGGGACCTTTCCACCCCCCAGGGGCGGGGACTTTTAGTATGTTTACCTACTAACTACTCCTAACAAAGTCCTGAAGTCAAAAATTCTCGCATATTCCATGCATTCTACACCCCTCTTTTGAGCACTCAATTACTGGACTAAATGTCTTTTATTTTCTTTGCTTTTTTATATTCGATTGTAGTCTGTAATGTTTATACCCTTGATCCTCTCATCGGTAAATCAATGCTATTGATAAGGAACTGTTCTTTCTATTTTACTTTTTAACCATCAATTTTTGTCTTTTTTTTAAAGGTTATTGTTGTTGTTAATTTTATATAACTTCTCCATAATGCACATTAAAAATATTTTTGCAGGCCTTTAGTTATCAAGAGAAGTGATCGCAAATTTATAATACAACAGGGCCGTCATCCCATGGTTGTTAAAGTTATAGGGGAACATAATCAATTTGTGTCAAATGACATTAATTTAAATGTAAGTTCAATTTTCCTTCATTATTATTAAAAAGCATTTTTCCTGTAACTTAGGGATAATAATTGTCTTACATTTTTGTTTTAAATTTTAGGATACTGAAAGGTGCCTTATTATTACTGGACCTAATATGGGGGGTAAAAGTACATATATTAGACAGATTGCTTTAATAGCTCTAATGGCTCATGTGGGCTGTTTTGTTCCTGCAGACAGTGCCACAATACCTCTTCTTGATGGCATTTATGTCAGGTGAGCATTTTTATCCATGATAAAGCCATTTTTTAGAAAATGTTCTTTAAAAATTTTGTGTAAAAAATGGTACAACTGTGTAAGATAAAGAAAATAGAAAAAATTGTTAAAAATGACTGTTAATAAGTGTTAAATAAAACTTTTTAGATGATATTTATTATATTCTCTCACTGCATAGAGCTTTTACTAAGTTAATTATTACATTTTATTAATATTTTTTATTTCATTTTTTCTTTATCACTTGATTTTTTATTTCATTTATTTACTTTTTTTTTTTTTTTTTTTTTTTGTTATATCTTGGAATATTAGTATGTAGAAATAAGCTTGTTTTAATTTTCAATAGACAAACTTTTTTCCATCTATTTGCATGATTGCTTCTTTCTGTGTGTATTTACTTCAACATTACACTTTTCAGAAAGAAACCTTTGTTTAATAATAATATTAGCATCACTGAAATAGAGACAAAGTCATTAAAATTTTAAGTATTTTCAGTTGCCTTTGTGTTTTGAATGTATGTTTGAACTTATACCATGTTTCCTCGAAAATAAGACCTAATCAGAAAATAAGCCCTAGCAGGATTTTTCAGGATATTCGTAATATAAGCCCTACCTCAAAAATAAGCCCCAGTTAAGATCGTCAGTAGGGTTTCGATTTTTACCGAAACCAAAAATCACAGTTTTGAACTCCAATAATTTAAACCTAAAACCATTGACAGTTAGTTTTGTTATTCACTTTTCTCGGGGTAACTTTTTTTCAGAAAAAATTTATTAAAAAAAGCATTAATGCTCAATCTAAAGCTCGTGCTTGGCATTTTGTTTATACAAATTTTTGTTTTTTTTGGGGATCCCAAATTTTGCTCTCTTAAGTTTCTTTATTATTTCTCTACGCCTTTAATATCAAATTAAATAATAAAATTCATCTATAAAATCAAAGAAATAAAATGTATTGAATGTTTACATCACTTGATATCCAGATTTATAGACATAACATATTAATGTATCTCTACAAATCTATAAGTTATATCAAAATACAGATGCATAGAAATCATGTATTGCATATATTTTTTAACATATTAATACAAAAAAAAGCCTTTCAACAATGATATAATAGAAACAATAGCAACATAAATGAATTTCGTAATTCTACAGTAAAAAGTGATATTCTGCAACCATACGTGAAAAAAGAATACAATCATGGACTTGAATTGATCTTTGACTGCAAAATACATGGGAATTCGATTGAACCAATGATTGGAGGAGCTATACTATAGAAAAACAGCTTTCATAACAGCTTGAAGGAATTAGGTCAATCTGATTTGTTAACAGAAATGGATTTTGAGAGTTGGGGTTTGGAGATTTATGACGGTGTTCCAGAAGTAGATGACATGACTGTACTTGAATAAATGTAAATTTTTGTGAATGAAAAAATGAAAATTGTTGTGTATGGAAAAATAAGACATCCCCTGAAAATAGGCCCTAAAGCGTCTTTTGGAGTGAAAATTAATATATGACCAGGTCTTATTTTCAGGGAAACAAAGTATACTCACTCACACACAGGTGTTAGACAAAGTAACCCAAACATCTATTATAAGAGGGAGTGTGAAGGGGTTGTATATAAATTAAGAGAACAGGGTCACCTATTTAGTAGTCTTATGATGAGAAGGTTGGACTTATATGATCCATTGTGTGCATTGTTAATTCTGGAAAGAAAGCCATATTTAAATTAACTGTATTGTAGGACTAAAGTGAGTTGTGGAAATTTATATTATTAAAGTACATGTAGTGAGTGCTCACCAGAATAGTATATCACAGAAATCATGTGTGGGACAAAAGAACAATATTGAGAATCAAAGTATAAAAAAGCCTAGGTAAAATGCAAAGTCTGTTAGGGTTATGAAAGCAATGCTAAATTTAAGTTGTGAGCCCAAGAAATCATTGCTCAAAAAAGTGCTTTTATAATTGATCCTATATCTTTGGTCAATAGTTTGTTAGGAACTTCACACGATCAGCCTCCATGGCCATCAAAACATGATCTGTTATAGGTGTGCTGCTTTTTCATGGCTCTCTGTAATTTCTTCAATTGTTTTGAAAGGTTACATATAGAGAGATATTTTACTGAACAGTATGCATCCTATGTTATAGGTACTCTTTTCCATTGCTTATCTCTGATGTCAGGCTTTCATGCATCAATCAACGCTACCTTAATCCTCGCACATAGTTTCATGAACACAACAAATTCAAATTACTACTTTGATGTCTTCAGCCACCAGACCTTAATAACCTTATAATTAAAACTTCAGAAGTGACTGTTAAGGTCTTGATATGAAGAGATATTAGCTGATAAATGGGAGAAAAAAAAATCTTATCTTACTTATTCTTTTCATCTCTTAGCTGTAAAAAATTGTTGTTTTGCATGTTTATGATGGTCCAACTTCTAATTAATTTAACTGTATTTCAACCAACATACTGTTACCAATATTTTATCTGCCACCTTTTTGTATAATATACTAGATGTATTACCCGGCTTCACTCGGGATTCAGTTTCTGTTATTAATTTTTTCAATGATTAGCCTCGTGTTATGATGTTCTACAGTTTTCGCTAAAATTCTTTTGCGGTAGCAAATAGCATTGTTTGTTGTCGGTGTTTATCGCTTTCCTCTCCTTTCGATGTTGAAACTCGAAGACTATTGTATGTTCGATGCATTAAAAGTTTCTTCATCAGTCTCACTGCTTCGGATCACTACAATTCGAATTCTGTTACCTTCGAGCTCTTGGGAATGTTTTTTCTTCAGATTCTTGTGTGCATCTAACTGCATTTCAAATTCTGTTGGCTTCGCGCTCTTCTGTTTTTTTTCATCACATTGCTCATTTCTCAACAATCTTTGACATTTTCCCCTTACTTCTGCAGGATTAAAATTTGCTCTCCTCTTTTTGGGCATTTTAAAGCATTAATTTACAGCTAGTCAATAACGTTTGAATGGATTTATTATTATAGAGAAAGAATCAATAATGTTTGAATGGATTAAGATCACATTCAATATTAAAACACAGCAAATCTGATAATTATTATAGAAAAAGTATATACACGTATTTCAAGCTCAGAATTCTTTCTCAAAACTAAATTGTCTGCTACGTTTTAATGCCACTTTCAGACTTTCTTAATTATAATATACACGTATTTCATGATTGAAATTCTTTCTCAAAACTAAATCATCTGCTATGTTTCAATGTCACTTCAGTTATATAAATCATCGTGTCAAGGCTAAACACATGTGTTTCTAGCTAAGTCAACGTGTATATTTGAGTATATTTGAGTTTGAACAGGTAGCTTGGGATAGTTTCAATTCGTGAAATGGATTAACACATTCATTGAAAATGAATGACTTTCCATCCTTATATTTTCATTTTTAAAAAGAAACATTCCGGCGTTGCCACGTACATGAAAATAATATATCAAATTCATTCTTGCATGCTCCAATATATGAATAAATCACGTTTTTAATTCATGTCTATTTATTTCTACGGAAATGTAATAATTTAATTGACAACAATGAAATGTTACAATGGCTTTTAACAAAAATATCCGGGGAAATTTGGCAATTTTCAATATCCGTTGATACTTCTAACATAATTCGGGAATGGAACGTCGTAGCGGAATGAAAATAGTCTATAACCATCGCGCAAGTTCAAGCGATATGTTGACCAAGTTTCATCGCAATCGGATGAATGGTACGGCAGCACATAAAATGCAAACAAACAAACAAACAAACAAACATTCATTTTTATATATAGATATATATATATATATATATATACTAATATATAAAGAGAGAGAGCGGATTTTGTATGTGGAGGGTAATCTCCGGAACCACTGCACTTATTTGAAAAATTCTTTCACTATTTGAAAGGTACATTATTCCAGATGGACATAGGCTGAATTTTATGTATATCTGATCAGTAGAAAGAAAGTTAGGGGCCTAAATGTTGAGCTGATGCTTCACCTTTACAACTTTTCCTTTGTTAGCCATAGTCAAGTAACCATAGGAACACATCAAACTACATTTTCATTTATTATCAGTAAAACAGATAAACACAAAAAGGATTTTTGAAATTGGCAAAGCTTAAGGGTTTATTGAAGAAAATTACGTTTAGAACTATGCTTTTTATTGGACATTTAAGGTAAAAAAAGATTTAAAGTTTATTGGATATCAACTGGAAATTTATTGGTATAATATTACAGAACTTTATTTAACTTTATGTTTTTGAATTTATGTACAATTTTATGCACAATTTGCGTAAATCAAACTTGAATTATTGAACTTTATTAAAAAATCAGAGTGTTTCATTGAAACTGTGAAATTTATTGATTATTTTGAATAGGCCTATGTTTGTTCCTTTATAAGTGAAGAAGTATTGCTTCAATTGAGCTGAAATTTGGTATAGATATAGTTAATAGTTCAGATTAAAACATAGGCATATTATTTTTTGAAAATTGAGCCCCAGAGTTTTTTTAATTAATGTTTTAAAGATTTTGCCCCTAAAAGTTGCTTATTTTGACAGCTTCCGTGGCTGTCCTCTCTGACAGTGAGACTATGGGGCTGAATTGTACCAAAATGGGCACACGGGTGGCTCCGGACACGATTCAGTGACTGACTGACTGAATAACAGATAACGCACAGACCAAACCACTGGACCTAAAGGGAATTAGGCTGAAATTCTGCATGCCAATTCTTCTGATAGTGTAGGGGTGCACTAAGAAAGATTTTTGAAAAATTCTTAGATTTTTTAAGATTAAATTAAGCTGTTTTTGTTACTTTTTTTAAATTTGCATTTAAAATAATAATCTGAGGGTTATAAAATTTATGTCATGGGAAAGATCATAAAAATTCCTTTAAAATGAAATCTTTTTCGAATCTTTACCTTAATTTTCTGATTTTTGGAGAATTTTTAAAGATTAATTTTTAGAATTTAATTTATTAAATGCTGATCACGTGATTTCTTTTCTTTTTGTGGTACTTTAAATTAATTTTACGTCACGTGCATAACAACGAAATAAACTGACATAATTTTTTTTTTCTTTCTAATGCAGCAGACGATTGGACATTATACAAAAAAATATTAAAATACAGTAAAAGAAATGTTCCTCAAACCGTACTATATTAACTATGCTATATTCTTTAGTATGTTCTATTAGATTTAATTTGAATATTTTCTTCTACATTATTTTGTTTATATGAATTTTTTATAACTATATTTTTTTGCCCTTAATTGCATATATTGACCGTTGTATTTATAATAAATATATATATTTTTTTCTCTTTTGGCATTAATTGCATACATTGACCATTATTCAGCTAGTATATATATATATATATATATATATATATATCCTGGTCTTAACATTGTTAAGGACTAAGTTAATATCTTATCCTCTTATCTGTATTATTATTTCATTTTAAAACTATAGATGATTTCAGTTACATATTTTATACATTGTGTGGTTACATATTCTGTTTTTTTATTGTTATTTCAGAATGGGTGCAGATGATGATATTGTAAGCCAAAGTAGTACATTTATGTCTGAAATGAGTGAAGCAGCAAGTATTTTATCCTCTGCAACTTCGGACTCTCTTGTAATTTTAGATGAACTTGGAAGAGGAACAAGCACTAATGATGGAGCTGCCATTGCATATGCCACCCTAGAATATTTAGTTAGAGAAGTATGCTTAAATAACTGGAAAACTCATGATTTAACACCAGGTTTTTATTGTTGTTATTATTTTGTTTGCTAAACTGTGGGACTTGTCAGATCTCAGGAAATGGGATAATAGCTTTGTTGTGATGTTGCTTGAGGTGGTAATTTTAGATGAACTTGGAAGAGGAACCAGCTCTAATGATGGAGCTGCCATTGCATATGCCACCCTAGAATATTTAGTTAGAGAAATATGATTAAATAAGCATAAGATGGGGTTACTTTGTGACACATTTTAAGTTTTTTCCAGCAGATCAGTTTTAAAAGCAGACCAAAACAAACAATTTCAAAACATTGGTACATCCTTTCCTTACGTAGTAATGTATTGTGCTAACCCGGATCTTTAATTACCATTGAGAAATTAAAATTCAAATGTGTCCCAAAGTTGCCCCGCCAAGTGGGGCTACTTTTCTGACATCTGTGTTTTCGCCTTGAAATCTAAGAGGAAAAATTACTTGACATAAACTTGGACTGTAAAACGCTTATCGAAAGCTTCAATAATATATACCTACTAGCTGTTTCTCTGGGGATTTATTTATCCCAATTTTTTTATTACACAGGAAAAGGAATGGATTCTACCTATAGTGTAAAATCTAAGTAATTTAATTTACAGGTATTTAAAAGTAAATCAGTATACAAATGAAAAAGTAAAATTGCAAATTCACTCTATTATTAATTTAACTCAAATCTTGATTATTAACAACAATTTTAGTTTCCTATATTCTTGGCAGTGACTCCGAAAACTAAGAATTCTACATTACTCTTGGTCATTTTTGACCCCTTCTTCCCTATGCTGATGGGGATAAAACTTGAACATAAACGGCATCGAGAGTTTCACTAATAATCACAGCGAACCCCAAAACTATGGATTCGACACTACTCTTGGTCATTTTAGACATTTTGTTTCCGCCCTCTCCCCCAATGCTGAATGGAGGATGAACTTGCATTTAAACGGCATTGACAGTGTCCCTATTCCTCTCAGCGATCAGAAAAACTTTGGATTCAACACTAATTTCAATCATTTTGGACATTTTATATTCACCCTTTCTTATCACCCCCCCTGCTAATGCTGATGGAGGGCTGAACTCTCAATTAAATGGCATCAGGAGCATCTCTATTCATCTCTGCGACCTCGAAAACTATTGATTCGATTGAAGTCTCGGTCATTTTGGACATTTTATTTTTACCCCTTCTTCCCCCTCCTCCCTAATGGTGGTAGGAGGCTGAACTTGCATTTAAACGTCAACGGGAGCATCCCTATTCCTCGCAGAGAACCTAGAAACTACGGATTTGACACTGTTCTCGGTCATTTTGGATATTTATATTCACCCCTTCTTCCATCTCCCCCCCCCTCCCCCTATGTTAATGGAGGAGCTGAACTTGCACTCAAATGTCATCAGAAATGTCTCTATTCATCTCAGCGACCCCGGAAACTGTGGTTTTAACACTACTCTTGGTCATTTTGGACATTTAATATTCACCCCTTCTTCTCTCCCCCCTCCACCTATGCTAATGGGGGGCTGAACTTGCACTGAAACGGCATCAGAAATGTCACTATTCGTTTCAACGACCCTGAAAATTATGGTTTAGATACTGTGCTCGGTATCATGATAATTTTATGTTCACCCCTTCTTCCCTCCCCCCTCTGCTAATGAGGGGGGGCTGAACCTGCACTTAAACGGCATCAGAAATGTTACTATTCGTTTCAGCGACCCCGAAAACTATGGTTTCGACACTACTCTCGGTATTTTGGACATTTTATATTCACCCCTTCTTCCCCCTCCCCCCCAATGCTGATGGGGGGGGGGGGCTGAACTTGCACATAGACAGCATTGGGAGTGTCACCATTAACCTCAGCGGCCCCAAAAACTATGGATTCAACACTAATATCAGTCATTTTTGATTATTTTTACATGTGTCCCCTGCCTCCCTATAGGTGCTAGAGGTGTTTTACTCCCCCAGTGTTTCTTACCAGATTGTAAGTGATATGTGTACCAAGTTTGGTTGAAATTGCTCTGGGTGTTCCAGAGTGATATTGGAACATACATACACACACACACACTCATACATCCATATATATATACAGTGGCTCCTAAAAGTGTTCGTACACTTACGATTTTCAATGAAATTGGGGTCTATCCATTAATTAAAATGAATATTTCAGAATGGGTATTTAATAGTAATATAAATAATCTATTCTTAACAAAACTACATGAAATATTTTAAAAACGTAGTAAAACTTTATTTTTAAGAAACCAATAATCAAAAAGTAACTAAAACTTTATCCCTCAAAAGTCATCGTAGACTTGTAAAAAATCTCTACATATTAGTAAATATTCTAAATTTTCATTAAATTAATATTTAGTAGGACATCCTTTAGCATCCACAACAGCTTTTAAATGTCTGGGAATAGATTGCACTAGTTCTTTTGTAATTTCTGCATCAAAAGTTTATCCATTCTTCCATCATAATTGTTTTTAGTTAACTTTTCGTGTTTTCGTACTCGAACCTCCAGTTCTCTTCAAATATGTTCTATTGGGTTTAAATCTGGTGACTGAGGTGGTGCTTTCAAAACTTGTGGACAATTATAGAGACACCAGAGGCGAACATTGAGAGCCGCATGCTTAGGATCGTTATCTTGATAAAAAACAAAGTTGTTTCCAATACCCAAATTTTGGGCTGATAATTTTAAATTGTCTCTTAAAATATTTATATAAACAGCATGATTCATTATGCCATCAATAAATACCAAATTACCTAGTCCTGATGCTGACATGCACCCCCACACAAGGACACCTCCACTGCCATGCTTAACAGTTCCTACTAAGTTCTTGGGATTAAGTTCCTCATTTTTTTTCTTCTCCATACAATTATATGCCCATTGGAACCAAAAATGTTAAACTTACTTTCATCGGCAAATAAGACATTATTCCAATATGTTTGGGGCTTATTTATCATTGATAGTGTGAAGGGAAAGCCTAAGCTTTCTGTTTTTCTCACTCATAAAAAATTTTCTATGGGCAGAACGCCCATGTAATCCAGCTGCTCTGAGAACTCGTCAAACAATTTCAGGTGAAATTGAAGTAGAAAATGTTTCATTAAATTCTGCAGAAACTTTTACAGCACTCAAACATCAATTTTTTACAAATTTTCTAATTATAAATATCTAATCACGTTTTGTTAACTTTGGCGTATAACCTTTTCTTACCTTGTTTTTGATCCGATTTTCTTCTTTAAAGTGTTTTATCACATACTGCACAGTAGCATGGGGTAAATTAAGTAATTTAGCAATATTCCGAATTGATTTACCACTATTATGATGAAAAATAATCAATTTTCGAATGCTGTTCATTGTTTCTTTATGACTACGAGCCATTTTTAAATACTAAATAGAATATTACGGAGTAGGCAAGCAAAAATTAAAGCCAAATGATATTTTAAATACCATCACAATTCAAAAATAAAAATAAAGCGCCAGACAATAATTTTAATTATGAATTTATCCGAAAATATTTCAGTGTACGATGACTTTTGTGAGATAAAGTTTTTGTTACTTTTTGATTATTGGTTTCTTAAAAATAAATTTTTACTATGTTTTTAAAATATTTCATGTAGTTTTGTTAAGAATAGATTATAGATCTTATTATTAAATACGGATTCTGAAATATTCATTTTAATTAATGGATAGACCCCTATTTCATTGAAAATCGTAAGTGTACAATCTCTTTTGGGAGCCACTGTATATACTAGCTATTTGCCCGGTGTTGCCCGGGTATTTATTTATCCCAATTTGTTTATTACACAGGAAAAGGAATGGATTCTACCTATAGAGTAAAATCTAAGTAATTTAATTTACAGGTATTTAAAAGTAAGTACAGTATACAAATGATAAAGTAAAATTACAAATTCACTCTACTATTCTAAACAACATTTTTAGTTTCCTATATTCCTCTCAGTGACTCTGAAAACTATGGATTTGACACTAATCTCGGTCAGTTTGGAATTTTTTTTACTTGCACTTAAATGGCATCAGAATTGTCACTATTCATCTCAGCGACCCCCAAAACTATTGTTTTGACACTACTCTCGGTATTTTGGACATTTTATATTCACTCCTTCTTCCCCTCCCCCCCCACTGCTGATGGGGGGGGGGGCTGAACTTGCACATAGATGGCATCGGGAGTGTCATTATTAATCTCAGCGTTCTCGAAAACTATGCATTCAACACTAATATCAGTCGTTTTCGATTATTTTTACGTGTGCACCATGCCCCCCCCCCCCCTATGGGTGCTAGGGGTGTCTTAACCTCCCAGTGTTTCTTTTTAGATTGTAAGTGACATGTGTACCAAGTTTGGTTGAAATTGCTCCAGGTGTTCCAGAGTGATGCTGGAACATACACACACATACATTTTTATACATATAGATTACAAATATTGGATAGCTTTATCTATATCTTTGACATCAAAGAGACCTCGGGTGCCCAGGGCAGCCATCAGTTCTTTGAGAAGATGAGGAAATTTGTTTTTGGCACATTCTGCTCCTTCGGGTAGTTTTTTTTTTTCCAAATAGTCAATTCCTTTTTTCTCTCTATTGGTACTTTAGAGGACAGAAAATTGCAACATCGAGTAGCTGAAGGAGGTTGGTCAACTTTGTGGGTTATTTTGTGACATTGTCAATGTGTCACAAAGTAACCCCGTCACCTTTCAATATTTAGGTTATGTTCTCATATCTCTTGGAAATATCACTACACAAAAGTTATAGTGCTCCACAATCTAACCAATATATTGACAATAAAAAATAATTACCTGTGGTAGTTGGTTGTTTAATATGTTAGCCTTCAGTACACAGTTTCCGAATTTTGAGTCAATAGCTTGACAACAGATTTGAACAATACAGTAGCCAGCGAAACAAATGGCATGCAGAAGCTTTGGACACTGGCTACTATGTGTCTCTATATGTAAGACAAGTTGTTGGTGCTGTCCTTTGCCTACCTGGTATCACGGGTGCGGCGCAAGTTCCGAAATACAAAAAATTCATTATGTGTCACAAAGTACTTGTGATGTGTGTCACAAAGTACACACACATCTTACAGAACTGGAAAACTCAGGATTTAACTCCGGGTTTTTATTCTTGTTGTTTTTTTGTTTTGCTAAATTGATAAAGGGCAAAGAACTCTATCATATGCATTTTTGGAAATATAAATTTGAAATAACTTTGAAAAAAAATTCCGTCATTATTTTTTTTATGAGTAAGCCATTTTACAAAAATTTTCATTTTTAATTGATTGAAATACTATAGAAAATTTTCGTTAACTCAATTTTGAAAAAAAAAAATGGAGATTGCTAATTCTGATCCTATGCCACTCATTTGTAACTGCATTTACACAAATGTTTAGTATAAAAATATTAATATTGTGGAGATTATTTATATAAAGTTGTCTTTACTGTATTAACTTTTTAAAATTAGCTTATGTGTTATTCTAATCTCAAATTGTAATCAGTACGTTGAAATAGTCTAGTAATTCTGATTAGTCAGTATTCTCAAAATTTTTCTATGCTGTTTGCATTTTCTAGGGAGTAACTTAGTGATTACTAATTTATTATATTCAGTTAAATGCATTTAATGTTATCTCTTGAATAACAGTTCATGTATGTAGTGTAATGTTTGACTAGGAGCACTTGTTAAAGCGAAAAAGTTGTACCCCGTGATCCCCAAACCCCCTCTACCAATCAGAGGGTTGACTGCGTGCGCGAAGAACCCAAGGGGGTGGAGATCGTCGGGCTGTGAGTAAAAAAGAGACACAAGGGTCACGTCTCTAGTAGGGATCGGAGGTCTGGCGAGATATTACAAGCTCATCTCACCTCTGGTTAGTTAGTTATTCTATGATTAGAATAGAGTTAGAGGAGAGTGTCTCTTGTAGGGATCGGAGGTCTGGCGAGATATAGCAGGCTTGTCTCACCTCTGGTTATTTAATTATTCTGAGATTAGAATAGGGACAGAGAGAGTGCGTCTCTGAAAGTGTTAGGAGGCCTGGCTAGATATAGCAGGCTTGTCTCGCCTCCAGTGAAATAATTAGTTCTGTAAGCAGAACCGAGTTGTCTGCAATTTTTATCTTAAGTATGAAACTGTTTAAATCTGTAAATAAATTTGTTTGTCTTGTACAGTGACGACTCGTTTTTGCACTACCTCATTTGTCCCCATGCCATCATAGAAAAAGAACCTAGGTGAACCGGTGAGAAAGAGTGAGGGTTCAGGACAATGTAATAAAACTTTTTTTTAATTTTCAGGTGAAATGTTTCACTCTTTTTGTAACCCATTATCCTCCAGTGATTGAGCTTAAAGATTTCTACCCCAAAAACATCCTCACAGTTCACATGGCTTACATTTTAAGAGATATAGGTAAGCCTCAGTAATGTATTCTTCAGTAATTATTTAATCTTTTTTTTAAATTTTATTTAAAGTATTATATTTATTTCTTAAATATATTCATAAAAATATTCCTGGATTCAAAACTAAATTTTTTAAGGTACCCCAATCTTTAAAAAGTCTATTTATGAAATTACTGCATTATTCCCATTCTATGACCTAATATGCATTAATTAAAAAATATAAAACCCTCTAAATTGAGTTAATTTGGTTTTAATATTTTATTTTAATTTTAGAATTGTTACATAAAATGACGATATAATCAAACTTGTTGATATATTTCATCTATTGCTGCTGCAAAAAATCCATTTGTACTTATTCTGTCACTTTGAATAATTTTTTTTTCTTTTATGTTTTTTTATACATCAATGAGAAATATGTTTATTATTATTGGTGACAAAGCCAAAGAAAACCTTTTTATTTGTTTATGTTATGATACAGGTGAGATTAACAGAATAACTGACTTACTTAAATTGAAAAGTCTAATGTGGCCTGTGGTCAAATTATTACTAATCTTAAAAAAATTGCTGTACTAATATTTTGCTTGGCTTGTGAAAATGATAAATCCACAAAATTAAAGACCTAATTGTGTATTTTATTTTAACTTTCAGACAATTTGATAAATCACATAAATGTCATTAAAAATTAAAGATATTAATTTTTCATCATGTATTAGAATAATAGGTTAATAATTATAATTTATAGGCGACCATGAAAGTTAATAGAAAACTAGTCAAATGTATGAAAATAGTTCTTTCATATTTAATGCAATCTGATCAGTAATATGATACAGATTACTAAAAACATTTAGAATCAGAATGGTTTGTACATTTAACAACTCCTCTATTTATATTTTGTTTTATAATAGCCTCTCAAGTTTTAATTTTGGTTATAGAAAGTTTATTTTTATATCACTTAAAAGAAAAAAAACATTACTTGAAAATGACAGTTGTATTATCTAATTTTTATGGTTTTAGATGAAGAGAATGATGACATTGAAACTGTCACTTTTTTGTACAATGTTGTTCCTGGTGTGAGTGAAAAAAGCTATGGAATAAATGTTGCATCATTAGCCGGCATATCAAAAGACATTCTTATTGAGGCTCAAAGGAAATCTAGAGAAATGGAACTGAAAATGATTGTACAAAGGTAACTATTATTATTATTTTTAGGTAGGTATTCAGGCACTTAGGATATGTGCACTTAAAATTTTATCTACATGGTAGGTAGACCAATGAATATTAGAAAAGCAGAAATGGAAGTACCTATACTAGTAAAAAAAAAATGCAAAATGTTAAAAATTCATTATTAGTAGTAAAATTCATTATTATTATAATCTATGTGCACAAGGATGGTGGGTTGTCACTATAAATAAATTCAGCATTTTGTGCTTGTTTGTTTTCCTTTCCCCCTCATCAGTTTTGTTTGTTTGTTAGTTATAGAAAATAACAAACTTTATCCCAACTCTCAGTGTGTCTGATCCCTTGTTCATTGTTATTTGGAGATCCCGGGGAAGAAGGGAGTTTTTCAAGCCTTTGTAGTGGGAAATGCCTTTATACTTCCAATAATAAAGCTCTAGATTTATTTTTAATTTGAATACTATTTTAGGGTGATCTGCCAGTTATAAAGACTGCTTTTTCTTAAATCACATTTAGTGAAGAAAACTATCCAAAACTCTGAGAAGCCAGATATTTAGGCAAAGAAATGACCATGTAGCTTTAATTAAGTACTATGAAACACTTCTAAAAATCTTAGAACTACACATTTAAGGAGAGTTTACACATAGGAGAAAATATTTAAAAAGAAAGGATAGTATAAAATTAAAAATCAAGAATTAATAGGTTAGAAATTTTGTATTTTTACGTTTTAAAAAAATAAAATTTATCCTTAAAATCAATTCTAAGGAGGCCTTATCTTTATTATGTAACCTGTTTTCTTGTTTTTATTACTAACTTCAATTTCTGATTTTAATATTTTTTTCTCAAATTTTTGAACACAGTAAGATATTTTACTAGAAAAAAATTATACTAAAATTCATATGCATATTAATTTGATCTTTATGTATGAATATGTAGTATTTAAAATAGTATAACTGTATATAATATCAAATGCTGGAAAGTTAATAAGATTTCTTAACTTAGAGAAAATTATACATATAATAGCAACAATAGGTTATAATATAAATTTCTTCCAACACTACTTTAGATGAGTTAATACAGCTGAATCTTAGATGAATGGCTAAAGTACTAGTCTTTTGAACCCGAATCTGCAATAGGTATGAGGGGTTTTAGCCCTAATCTGTAGCATTTTATGTTGCAAAAAATTACTTTAACACTCCAAAACAATTCAGGGTCATCAATTTCCTAATAAAAACTGTATAAAGCATGTTATATCTTAATTATTTCTATAACTGTTGTAAATTTGAATAACACATGACCATAATAAATCTGAGTATTTGCTATCATCACTGACAATATTGCTCATCATGTACATAATGCTAAAAATTATATCTTTTCTTTTTCAGACGGCTTAGAAACCTTTTGGAGAGGTTAGAATCTAAAAATTTATAACAGTCCAATGGTTCCTGATTTTAAAAGTAAAATATGTAAATATGTGTAAATATTTTTTAAAAAAATAATACAGCAAAGTTTGTGTAGTTTTTTTTACTTCTCTTAGGAGTAAAAGAATAAGAGAAAAGGGTTGATGATAAATTATATTAACATATTGTTGACCAACAATTTTATTTAAATATCTATGCTTGTGTATAAGACTGAAATTTTGGAATAAAGTACAGTATTTTCTGAAGTCTGTTTTCTTTATGTGGAGGTCTGAGATTCCCCGTTTAAATGATACTATGTGAGGATTTACCTGAAACTCATTCAGATTATACTAAAGGTAGTAATCATGTAAAGCAATGTTCAGTTGATCAAAAATTTCTTCAGTATGACTTTCCTTTATTCTAAATTGCCTGCAACATTTGCATGTCAAAACACAAGTTTACTCAGTACCAGTCAACAATTTGTTAATGATAAATTTAAATGTAACAGATGAGTCAAATTTTCAAACAGCACCCATTGGTCTATCTCCCAGTTTCGTGGGTCTGCTGACTCGGGACACATTCCGATGCTCACCGCTCACCTTCCACTTCTGAATCACATAAGCTACTGTCAATCTTGGGTAATTCAGCTTGCTAGATATGTCCCTTAAGGATCGGCCATTTCTGTGATACTCGACAATTACACCTTCCATGAAATCTTGACAAATTTTTAACCCTTACGTTGGCTCATCTGTCTTTATACTGTTCCCCAGCTCATCGGTCTCACAGATGGCCACGCGATAAAATTAGGATATTTTCCTAAGTTTTTCACAGTTATAAGTCATTAATGCAAAACTACTGCCACCTCTCATTCTTGAAAAGGGTAAATAAAAAAATAGATTATTCAACAAAAATTTCAGAATCCAATTCGTCAATCTGTGATAGTGTGAGAGAGACAAAATGTCTAGTTTGTTGTGAAACAGGAATTCTTCCAGCCATGCTAACTACAACAATAAAACAAAGATCTTGGAAACAGAATGCATGCAGACTGACAGATAATTGTACAGTTCAAGGCTTTATCGGTCATACAGACCAGCAAAAATTTAAATCAGTTCAAGGCTCATCGGTCCAAAAGACTGACTATGTTTTACAGATTAGATTTACCAACAACATATGAGCAGGCGAAAATCACCGATGTGTTAAACTTGAAGGTCAGGACCCGACTGAAGAACTCACAAACCCTCGACAGTCTGATCACACCCCCACCCTTCAGAACAGGTGCAACAGCAGTCTCCTATACCGATGAAAGGGTTAACATTCTTACGTATTTCAAAGTATGTATAGTAAATTTTTAGACAGTATATGTTTACAGAACTTGCAATGTAAGTACACAGTTTAAGTGGATTCATGTCTTGAAGACATTTCTTATAATCGGTGTCAGAAAAATAGGAAGCTAAGATTATTTGTGTAAAATATGTAAAAAAAGAGTTCTATGAGAATCTTAGTTAATTATTCATGTATGGTTAATTTATAGTATACTTTGCCATTACGGTTTATTTTATAATTTGTTTTACCTTATAAACTACTGTAATATAAATAGTTTTTGGTATCTATACCCTATCAGATTTTTCAATGGTCAAATAGTTATCGATTCATATTTACCTTCTCATTTCTAAAGTTACTATTTAACATGTTTGTGAAGTACAGCTAAAACATTACCCAATAACTTTTTAATACAAAAGTGTACATCAGATTTTGAGATCTGACAAATACATTAAACTACACATCCAGTTCAGAATAACTTCAGACAGCAGAGAAAGCTGAACTCAGCTCCATGGTGAAATTCGAGCCCTGGAGTTGAGCCCCCCCCCCCCCCATACTAATGCTTTATCACAGTGAAAAATATTGATTCAATTTTCTCTTGATGTACCTTAAATTGATTTTTTAAGTAAGGGCATTAACTACATTAACAATGATAACATAAGTGCAATTTTAAAAGCATTCTTTACAAGTAGTATTAGTTGCATGAAAAGAAATTTCTATGAACTACTAACTCAGTCCTTTATAATGTCTCTTTAAATTCCATTAGTTTTGCATATACTTTTTTTTTAATTTTGCTGGATTGTCAATGTTTCATGTGAATGAGTTAATACTACAATTTCTTCTCTGCAAGAAACATTTTAAGTTAAATTTTTTTTAGATAAGTAACATTTCAGATGGTAATATGAGGTCTGTATTATTTCAATTAATCAGCTCTAAAGCAGAATTTTTCATTTTACAGAACTGATTGTAGTTTTACCAACTACTTCTGTTCTATGCTTTTTATCTAAAATTCATTGCTTATCTTTAAAATATCTCTTCCCAACTGATATAATACTTAAACATGGATATTTTAAAATGCAGCATGAGATCACTTTTTTTTCCTGTATTTGTGCATAGACTCAGAAATATTACAATGTTGCAATACAAACACAAATTTTATTGTACTATAAAAGTGGTAAAAGAAGTGCAACCTAATTTGTAAATTAGCATAATAAATAAATTGGACATCAATATGTAGTTAAATCCTGATTTAACTAACTGTAGTCAACAAATTTTCTTCAATCAGTTACATGAAAAACCATTCTATTAAGATTAAAATTAGAAATTAAAATGAGTTTATTGTATATTTTGTAAAATTTAATGATCTTCTGGGACTAATGAAAACTGTCTACACTAAATTTTAATTTTACTCTGATCAACTTACAATATTCGAATGCAGAGATTAAAGAAAAATTTAAAAAACAATTTATTTTTAAATGGTTTATTTTCAACAGTAGGTCTTATACAAGGTAATGGCCAAGTTCATAAAGATTGTGCAGTTTGTTCAATTCAGAAAATACACGGAACATGAAAAGAAACTAATTTCTACTGGGAAACTAGTGAAAGAAAACCTGGATTACACCCTGGAAACTGTTTCTAATGCTATCACACTCTTTGCAAAAAGATTACAATATGTTAAAAGAAATTTGTTTTCTCTATGTATTTGGTTTTTCTTTATCTATTTAAATTCACTTAATTTTAAGTAAAAAATATCTATAAATTTTGTAAATATCATATTGCACACGAAGATCTGATACTGTTATCAATATTATTATTATTATTATTATTTATTTTTTTTTTTTTTGGGGGGGGGGAATTTTTTTGGAAAAGAAACTGAAAAAAATTTCAGAGTCCAAAGGGTTTACTGTTTTTAGAGTCAACACTGTATACTTTCCCTACTACTTTTTACAATTGTCTGCATTCTTCAAAATTACTGGTAATAAGATGGTAAATTAAGCCTTCTATACATACCCACTTCTGAAATTATTTAATACTAATATAAACTACAATCAAGCTCCTTCAATTATGTATGCTCTTCAAATGCTGTTTAAACTAAGCATTCTCATGAATGCTTAGTTTAAACAGCAGCGTGTCAAGCTCTATTAAAAGTTAAAGTCATTTTCTACCTTCCAAAACTTCTCAAAGTGACTCTTGCTAAAAAATAAGGTTGTTGTTACCCTAGCTATCAGTGATTTCATGGTTTTGAAGAAAACTATTTTTAAAAAATGAAACTAAAATTATAGGCATATTTATCTACCTACACCCCCCCCCCCCCAAAAAAAAAAAAACATTGAGTTGCAATATTTTTTTTATACAAATGCATACTCAAATTACATTTAATTTAAGTGTATAATGCTTAATTCAGCTTACATATGCAGCACTGAATTCATCAGATTTTAAAAAATTTATATTGATAATACAGAATATTTTGCCATGATTGATGAATAAAAGATAATCAAGAATATCTGGACACAAAAAAAAAGATCTGTTGAACTACATAACCAATAAATTTTAGTCCATAACATTTCTACACATTATATGTAATAAGGAATGGAACATAAAATCCCTTTAACTTACAGTCTAATGAAAAGATTCATTACCGCAGTCAGCCTCATAAAATTATTTTTTTTTATTAGCTCAAATGCAATGTCATGTTTAATGAAAGGTGTGCGAGCATGCACATAGATATGAGATTCAATGAGAGGGGGGGGGGGAAGGCATAAATGGCAATTTTAAATGATCATAACTGCTTAAGCTTGCTAATTCAATTTCTGATTGCACGAACACTATAGCTATAAATTTAAGTCATTTAATACAGAGTTCATTTTAATCCATAATCTTCATTAAAGAAATTTGTGAAGAGATAATGGGGAATAATAATAAAATTAATGTATATTTACTTTAAAAAATTACAAATATTCCAATACAGTTTTCTTTATTATTAATAATGAGCTCCTTTTAAAACAAAAAAACTTTTAAAATTTTGAAATAGCTGATTTCCTAAATGCACATATCTGACAATTAAAATTACAAACTGCTAATGTAGTATGAAAAATCTGATATCTTAAACTAAACTATTATGTTCTTACAAGAATAAAGACAAATAATAAACTAATTTTTAAATTTCATTACTAAATTAAGGAGAGAAAACTTGTACAAATCCACTTGTACAAATATCTAAATGAGATGAATACTACCAAGTGAACTGCAGGATTCAATAATCTAAACTGGAAAATATTGCTCTAAATAAAAAAAAATATCTTTTCCAGCCACAACCACTGTTATAACTATTCATGATTCTTTAAACAACTATATACATATACACATATGTAAATCAAAATATAAATGACAACGAGAAATCTTGAAAACAGCTTACTTTATTGCAAATGAAGGCAGGGGTAAGATAGTTAAATTTAAACAATGTTGCTTTACAGAAAGAAAAAAAACTTAGAATGCTCATGTTGATTAAATATATGGAATAATAATGAGGAAAGAAATTTAAAAAGTAAATATAAAAATGTTTTAAAAGAATAGGTAGCAAATTTTAAAAAATCAAGGAGTTTATTAAAACAAAATATTTCTACAAATTTAATTGAAATTACAATTTGTATGTCAGATACTAATAAATCTAAATGAACAAAGGAGGACTTGCACATATTTCAGCATTTTAAAAACTGCTATAAACATAGCTTTAAGTTCAAATTTATCGTGAAAGACATTAAAAGCATTTTATTTTTACAAAATTTATTCATATGACGAATGGCCAAAATTGTCATACCTATCGTTACTAATTAATTATCACCAACTGGTGCAATTGTGCTGTTGCAAAAAAAGTAACTATGATCGAAGAAATAATTATGAAAATTTTAACAGAACTTATGTCTTATAGTTCCATGTACATTGATATATACACAACAGGTATAGACCATACTTTTCCCAAGAAATTAAACCTGCACCTCATTAGCTACTTAGCTCCTTTCAGCCAGGAAATAAACAGCTGAAACAGAGTGTTGTCCTACTGTTTAGTGCCCAGTGGTCCCTGCCAACTCCTCATAATTGTTAAAACATTATTGGAAAAACAAAAACAAAATTAACATAACAGTAGTGTACATATTTAAAGGACTAAAAAAATTTAAATAAAATAAAATGGATGGCAAAAAGGCATTGATTAAAAAAAAATCAATTATTTGACACAAAGCATAATATGAAAAGGGGGGGGGGGAGAAACATTAACAGGGTGTTAAAAAAAAAAAAAGATCTAGGCCACATGATACATTTTCTGTGTGAGTATGTCCAGACCTCACTTTGCCAGCATGTATGAAGCATATTTGAGCATCTCTCTTCCATCTTGCAAGGGGATTTCTCTGTTTACACCCCAGAAGTGCACAGCGTTGCCTCATTGCCCAAGAGGCCTTCAACGCCATTTTCAGCCGGCAGGAATCTCTAACTGGACACATCAACACCATCTTTAAAGATAGGCCACCCTCACACGCCTTCACGTCTCTTGTGGTAGTGTGGATGCTTTGATTTTTGTTGTGTTTGGTATTTTATCTCTCGTTTTCAACGGTAGCAGATAGGAGCTACACTTTTGCTGTTGCTTCTGCAAAGGATCCAGTGGCTTCCACTGATCTGTGACTCACCCATGACTTCAATACGGTTGTGGAAATGGACCACCTTGGGATGTGGCAAAGTATGCCCGATCCCCCTGATAGGTGGAATCTTGAGACAACATGCCTTCGGTTTGAGAACGGAGCTCATCAACCAGGTATGTATCCTTTAAAAAGAAAAAAAAGAATTGCCTATTAATGGACCACCAACTTCTAAGCTCTAGAAAGGGATGAACTAAATTACCAAAAACAATTTCACAATAACTATGTTTACATAAATTTATATATAGCACCGCTACTCTCTATTATAAATGGCTATTACAATATGGGTAATACCTGATAAGACATCTTTTAAGATATGCTATACCAATTACCTTTAGAAAATAAAAATCCAAAATATTACTTAATATGTTAATTGGTAAAAATTAAATTTCATATCTGTGAACCTAACAGGGAAAGAATATCCAAGATCATTCTCATGGATTGCAATTTTATCGTCATGACACTTACTTCAGCAAGGGAAAAAAAGTAAAGGAAAATGAAGTTTTATTTTTTCCTTTCAAGAAAAATTTTAAAAATAATTTCTTTTTAAAATAACATAACTAAAGCAATAAAATGCACAAGCAGAAAGACATAAAAAACACAGTTTTGACTTTAGATAATAAAGAAATTATTTATAACAGATTTTGAAAAAGTTTTTTCTTATAGTTACTGAAAGTCCTAAAATATTAAAAAACATTTTAGGGAATTAAAGTATGAATACCTGAAATTTAGGTACATTTTAAAAACACTGAAAATTTAGTAGGAAAACATTTTAAAACTGTTCCACTTAACAGGTTTTCAAAATAACATCCCTTCAAAAAATTACATGGCAATTCTGATAGCCTGATAAAAGTAGAGCATAATTCTACTTCCTTTCATGGCATCACACTAACTTATAGTTAATGATGCCATAAAAGAGAACTCTCACTCTTACATCCATTATTATATTTTTGTCAGCCGAATAACATATTATTAAAATTAAAAATTAACATCCTTTTATATGAAGAAATGCTTCTGCAATTTATTTTGTATTTTTAATGAACATGTATTAGGGAAGACAGCAAATATGAGATTAAACATTTGACACACCAATAAAAAAAATGAATGAACATGAATACATAGTACTTAGACAAAAAGCATTTCATGGTCTTTGGTCTTGGTGGGAGAGGGATTTTCAATGCTTAAAATAGAAGATTGTCATTGCCATTATAAATAAATTCCCAACAGAAAAATGCTTTTGCAAAACCCCAAAGGAACTTTTAAAATAGCTTCTTTTGCTCATACTTCTTTTTATTATTTTAATGAAACAAAACATTCTTATACATACTTCCACACAGAAAACTTTTTAAAATCATTCAATTAAACGTGAAATTTTTTTTTTTACAATCATGCAACTGTACCAAATTCTATAAATTGTGCAAATTATCAATAAAAATTTGCCAACAGAGTAAATAATCTAAAGAGGAAATCTATCCTAAACACTTTGCTCTGATATCAGATATAATACAGTTAAACAAAGTGAATTTGTTATGATTAAAGAATATATATAATTTTAATATACACTCTCATAATATTAAGTATGTTTATCTTATGTTCTCACCTGTGATAACTCTGGCTGTGATAGACCTGGTTGAGATAGCCCAGGGTAGTTTGGTTGGCTCATCTGACTCATGCTTAGTTGGCCTTGAGTAAGTGGACCTTGGGAAAACCCACCCATCATGTCCTAGAATTAAAATGATAAATTTTATTTTTCATATTTTTAAATATTACAAATATTTTAAAAAAAATCAACGCCAAGATTTTGATTAAAATGTTTACAGACAAAATATAAGGGTAATCTGTGCCTGCTTGTTACTGCAGTTAAGCATTATTTTACACAGGACTTCCTATGCTATGCTATATTATATATATATATATATATATATATATATATATATATATATATATATATATATATATATATATATATATATATATATATATATATATATATATATATATATATAGGTCAGTAATTCTCAATTTCAAGCAGCACCTCCCCTCAGGACAAAAACTATAACTCCTGGCTCCCTATGTACAATATAATGGCGACAGCCTGAAATTTAAATTAAATATTTTTGTGTAAAAATCTTTAGGTAATTTTCCTCTGCATAGTATTTTTATATTTCCACTGCATAACCATTTCATTTAACAGTGCAGAAAAAAAAAACTAAAAATGCATATTCATGTTGGAGCTTGAAGTGCTTAAAATTTTGCAGCATATTGGATATTAGATTTTCAGATAAGGGATATTCAACATGTATTGATTATCCAAATTACCAATACTGAAGAGCTGGAAATGAATTTCGGGGAGGAAGAAGAAGAAAGAAAAAAAAAAGCTTTTCCACTATATTTTACTTCCTAAATAAAATTTAATGCTTGAAATTTCCTAAAGTCTATTAGTTTCTAGACAATTAAAATATTAGAAAATTTAATTTTCAGTTAAATTTTGAAAATTAATATATTGGACCTTCAAATTAATGTTAAACAAACAGACTGATTTCTACTTTCAAAGGAATGGTGAAACTTAGACATTTAAAAGAATCATTTGGAAACAATCAAGATTATGCTTAAAAAAAAAAAAAATCTTTAAAGGTTGTAAAGAAATAAAATAGTTTAACATTCCAATTTAAATACTTGTTATAGTTTTTATACAATTACTCATGTATTTTGATATACCTATTATTATAAATGCAGCATCAAGAAACAACTGCAATTTAATAACACCTCTTCCATCTAATGAAATGTTTTCTAAACATTTTAATTAAATAATGGGAAGAGATGAAATTTTAGAAATGCCCAGACATATAATATTGATGCAATTTTATACATTCTAATAAAAAATTCTCAAAGCCTGTGTCACTGATACTTAATTTTTTTCAACCCCCTTCTCCTCCTGCAAAAAAAAAGGGGGGGAAATATTCGCCCTACACACACACATATATATATATATATATATACACATACACACACTGAAGATTAGGAATACTAAATATTAAAAAATGAATTCAACTTATATATATATATATATATATATATATATATATATATATATATATATATATATATATATATATATATATATATATATATATAAAATGAATAAATAAATAAAAATTAAGCTTAAACCACTTACTTGGCTTGCTTGGCTGTTGAATCCAGTTTGTGATAAATTCAATGAAGCCCCATTAGACACAGCTCTATTATTATTTTGTCGTCCACCACCACCTTTCCTTGTTGCACTACGATTTCTTTGATTCTGTCGTGCTGTATTAAAATAAGCAAAATACAAAAAAATTATAGTATTTTGACTAAGCACAAACATAAAATCTTTTGCATACCTGGAATACTTTTATGGTAAAGAAAGAGTAAATGCTTATTTCAAATATAGTTGATTTTCTCTCCTGAAATTTATAGAGTAAATGATAAAACTACCTTTACTGTTTGACTATTACTTTCCTATCTTTTCTTGTTAAGTATTAACTAGATGAAGTGATAACCCTTGTTTTTAGTATTTAGTAACTAACACATTAAGAAAATACAATAAAGAATCTATATGCAATATTTTGTTAAATCTGATAAAGAAAAATGTAATTTTGCTATTACATATAAATAAAATTTAAGGAAAAAAAAAAGAGAATTAAGCATTTTTGAGAGCAAAAGTTTTAAAGTTCAGACATTTGATCAGAAAATCAGTGAAAATTAAGATAACTGAAATCATAAAATCATTAATTTACTAAACAAACTTTGTTGCATAATAAATGAGTATATTATGATTGATTAATTACAAATCCCTTGCATTTTGCTATCTGTGTTTGTAATCCAAACAAAACTGTTTGCAAGAAATAAGAAACATAAATTCAATTTGTTAGGATGACTCAACACATCTCTATACTTTTATTAATGGTGTTTTAAATATTTATCCCCTTTTAATATTAAATTTCATATTTGCATAACTTTTCAAGGTTTTTCTAGATAGACTATTGTCAGTAATTTTATAAAAACAAACCTTGTAATGCTTGCTGATGCTGATTATAAAATCTTGGAGGTATGTGAGCCATATTCAAAAACATTCCAACAGGTACAGGAAGATTGGCAACAGCACTCTGTGCTCTTTCTGGACTGATGTAAGATATCTGATCATGTGGTCTATTGAAATAAGCTGGACCTGCAGTAATTACACAAGGAAAACCAATTTAGTTGTTAAAAGTTTTAACATACTGTGTTATTACATACATTTGTATCAAGTGTACAACATAAAATGAATACACTATGCATAAATGCTATAGCCCATAAATATAATTAAATTTCACTTACCACCATTCATATGAGATGAACGGTCATATACACTTCCTGGTATCATTGCTTCTCTAGCATCATACATAGCAGTGTTCATAAAGTGAGTACCCTAAAATTAAAAATTGGGTAAGTAGCAGTTCGTATGCATTATATTAAGATTCATTTACCTTTTAAGCAACATTAAATGCATAAAGCTTAAAATTGATAGTATTGTGATCAAACTATACACCTTAAATTATACTAATATCAAATTTCATATGAAGCAAGCATCTCTGATTTGATTATTACAGCAGCTAAAAATCCTCACCATCTATAACAGAAAAAACTGTACAAGTCCACATACCATACAATATTGTGGAGGGTTCTGAACATTACACAGGTTGTTTGAAGAGCACATGCTAAAATCTTGAAAAACATTACTTTGAAAAAGTTTTCATTTTTTTATTTACATAGTCTCCCTTAAAGGTGGATACATTTGGTCTAACAATTGTATAATAAGTAATACATGTCCAATTCTGCAAAATATGAATTTGCTTCATTGGTCACTTCGGAATTTGATGCAAATCTCTACCCTACAAGAAATGTATTCTTATTTGGGAACAAGAAGTAGTCCTAGGGGGCCTAATGAAAAGATAGAGAATAAGAAACCATTTTCATGGTATAATCTTAAGTTTTGCCGCCGGTGAATAAGCCAAAGCATTGTCATAATGGAAAAGCTCGCATTTTGTTTCTTAAAAAGTAATGTTTTATTAAAACATACATCTTGCTTTTTCCATTGTGCGAGAGTAGCAAGAATTCACTGACTAGGACAGTTATCAATCACAGATTATGAGCAGAATCTTTACAATTTGACATGCATGCCTATGAAAATTCTTTACGTGAGAGTGCATACTATTTCAAGTACAGAGGAACGATCTCTTGGATTTCACTTGGACTTATTAAACAACCATTGTATACTGACATAGTATAAATAAAATAGTTCCAGCAGTACATCCTCCCAGTACATAAACTAGAATATTTATAATTCAATCTCATCATATCTACAATGAACTGAAAGCACAGATTTTTCTTTAAGATGGAAGATAAGCATCACTAAATTATTTTTTGTGGGGTGGGGGATAATTTTGTTCCACATCAGAACATACAACTCAGCATGGTGGATATATATATAATATTAATATATATATATATATATATATATATATATATATGTCAGTAATTCTCAATTTCAAGCAGCACCTCCCCTCAGGACAAAAACTATAACTCCTGGCTCCCTATGTACAATATAATGGCGACAGCCTGAAATTTAAATTAAATATTTTTGTGTAAAAATCTTTAGGTAATTTTCCTCTGCATAGTATTTTTATATTTCCACTGCATAACCATTTCATTTAACAGTGTTAAGTGATGTATGTTAAACATAATAAGAAAAATTTAAAAAAATAACTACTAAAAATAAAAAATAAAATAAAAATCATAAATAAAAATAAAAATAAGAATAAAAATAACTCTTAGTAATAATAATAAAAAAATAAATAATGGTGTAAGGCTTTTAACCACTTTGCGTGGGGTTTCTTTCATGCAAGAAACAGAGACGACACAAAAAAGACTTCCAGAATTTTTTCCCACACTTTTATTACATGATTTTTTAAGGGACACAGCACATACAACACATATAAAGTAATTAATGCAGGATCATTTTGACAGAGCCATATTCGTCACATAACGACCGTTGGCCTCTGCGTTCTCCTATCTCGTTTTCCTCCCACTCTGAAAAACAACGCACCCCTCCGAAGTAGGGTTGCCACACACCAACCTTGACACGGGTTACCAGGCAGCATATTAACATTCCTTACATGAATTCACGCTATTACATCGCCTGGCGACTGCTTATTGGTCAATTGAGTTTGCATCGGTAATTGCCATAATATTTGATCCTAAGCGCATTTTAAATGAGATAAAAGCTAAAATATATTTCTTAATTGCTTTCATTTCGATAATTGCATAATATTTGATCCTAAGCGTATTTTAAATGAGATAAAATCTATTTCTTAGTTGCTATCGTTTTTATATATTTTTTTTAACGCCATATTTTACAAGGAACGTGAATTTTTTAAAGTGGCGCCACCTATTAATGTAAAAGTAATTTAAAGTGACAAGCTATTTGTAAAAGAAATTTTCGTCATAAATGCCTTCATATTTCTTTTTTGTGCATGGAAAATTTTAAGAAATTACCAATTTCCGTAGTAATTTCACTGAAAAATTTTAGGAGTAGAATAAAATAGAGTAAATATTACAGGACTACTCTAGATTTGTCCACTTTTTCGTTTTATAGGTATGTAACTACCAGCTGTGTGCAGAAAAGTCTCCCAGCTTCCTGTAGACTTAACATTTTTAATTCTTTTTAAAAAAGTGTTTAGCCCATTTGTAGAAGATTTATACAGTTCATTTTTAAGAGTAAGGTTAAAAAACTAAATTGTGCAAAACAGCAAAAAATATATAATTTGCATCTTGCAATTAAGATTTTAATAAAAAAATAAACAATTTTTTTTAAAAAATTCAACATTTAAATTTAAAAATAAATAAAGCTTTTTTTTTAAAATTCAACATTTAAATTTTAAAAAAAAAGAAAATATCTTTGTTATTTAAATTCAACATTTAAATTTAAGAAAAAAATCAATTTTGAGTAATATTTACTCTATTTTATTCAACTCCTAAAATTTTCCAGTGAAATTACTACGGAAATTGGTAATTTCTTAAAATTTTCCATGCACAATAAAGAAATATGAAGGCATTTATGACGAAAATTTCTTTTACAAATAGCTTGTCACTTTAAATTACTTTTACATTAATAGGTGGCGCCACTTTAAAAAATTCACGTTCCTTGTAAAATATGGCGTAAAAAAAATATACAAAAATGAAAGCAACTAAGAAATAGATTTTATCTCATTTAAAATACGCTTATGATCAAATATTATGCAATTATCGAAATGAAAGCAACTAAGAAATATATTTTAGCTTTTATCTCATTTAAAATGTGCTTAGGATCAAATATTATGGCAATTACCGATGCAAACTTAATTGACCAATCAGCAGTCGCCAAGCGATGTAATGGCGTGAATTCATGTAAGGAATGGTAATATGGTACCAGGCATGGCGCGCCTTACAAATGGTATAATAGTCCTAAAATACAGTAACTGAGTAACCATAACCTCCATGGTTGCAAGTTTTGTGACGTCAGTCATCTTGCGATTACATGTTCTTAACTTCCACTCTGTCTAGCGCCAGGCTTGGTGTTCTTTGGTTAGGTAACACTTTATTCAATTGTTATTCAATTCTTCTATTTTTCATGGATTGTACGGTGTCTTGAGTGTGTTTATTGTATAGATCATACTCATCGGAAACAATCCATTGGTTTTTAGACAGTATTGATACCGCTAACAAAGAGATGCTGTCTAAAACCTCTTTCATACTTATCTTTTCATGTTTTTAGTTCCTGGCTGCAAGTAGCTTTAGTGCTAATACTGGTTTTCTCTATCAACTATTTCTTTTATATATATATATATATATATATATACACACATAATATCTTAAATATTATGCCCTCCATTCTAGCATTTAAATCCCCCTTTAGCATTTAAAGTCCAATCCCCAGTAATATTAATTTATCGCTTTAAAACCCTTAGTCACAGAACTTCCCATGAATCGCATGCCTTTGCATTTCTGCATGGATACATCTCCGAATTCAGGAGTGGGTTAGCATCGCGAGCTCCTAAATCTGCTGACCTTACAAATAATAGTCACATGTCTACCTTGCACTCTCGTGTTTAATGTTGAAAAGCGATATTATTCCGAGCCATTCTTTTGGAATGAACAGATGTACTTTTGTTGCTCTAATAAACAATTTGGCTTGACTGCTTCTAAATTTAATTTTTATTTCTTTCAGGCTGAGTCTAGCTCCAGCCATGTAAATATGAGCTAGTCTTCCCTTTCAAGTTATAATTTAAGGACATGATGTAATGGGCATATTACACACACACACACACACATATATATATATCAGGTTAAAAAGATCACACATGAAACAATGAAATGAAATAACAGCTATTCATAATTAATAAAAAATCAAAATTTGTACTTACTGGATTAATTGTATTTATGAGTTTTCTGGGTTTGCTGAACTGAATCATGCTTTCTTTTAAATTATTAAGTGGTCCTTCAACAAGTACTTTGTTTTCTTTATAAAATGTCAAAAGATGATTCCATAATGTTTGCTGAAAAGTGATCAGATGTAAAACAAATGTTATAAACACTTTTATATATTTAATTTTGTACAAATTATGTTTGATACTTTAAGAGGATCTGTAGTCAAATAGGCTTCCCCCCCCCCCCCCCTGTCAGTTGCCAGTTTTCTAGATGATATGATTGGAATACAATGTAATAAGAAAATAAAATCAAATTTTAAGGCTAATCATTACATTTTATTACCTACTTGTTTCATGTCTAAGTAAATATAAATGTATTAAACATCAATAACCTCAGATCATACATTTAGTTTGAATATCTTTTTATAATTTATAATTCAAATTAAAAAATCTATCTCATACCTACATTGTATAAAATGCTTCAGAGTAGTAACTAGCCTTTAATTTTACAAAATTTCTTTATGAAAAATGTATCAGTCACAGAAAAAAATAAAAATTGTGGATATAATTGAGGAGTTACACTGATGAGCTATTTTGCATATTATTAGAAAGACATCAAGAACTGATATTTTCCCCAATTTGTTCTTCTTGCATGTCTACTGGCTCACATGAGAACAAAATTTTTACACATTTACCAATGAAAAGAGGGCAGGGAAATGTAATGGCTCACTCATTTATCAAAGAAGCTTCTCTCCTGACAACACTCACTAGTTTTTAAATAACATTAAGTTATAAAATCCCCTCTCTTATAAAACAGTTACCTTCCCAGCTATAAAAATCAATATGGTGTAACTTTTCCCAGTGAAAACACTAAAACCACTATAAATTGAGTAACCAGACTTCTGAAGGAGATCAAGTGAAGTTAGCATTTTGATAAGCTTGAAGCAAAAAGGGAATGACAGCACATTTTTGCTACAAAGATTTATGTATAAAATGTACAAATTTAAAAAATAAAGGGAACATTAAAATACTCTTCATAATAAAAAAAAAAGATAGATTGAAAATGTTCCTCTAATTATTTGATATAAGGAGCCATAGGAGCAAATAATTTATTCATTGCTGTGTATAAACTGAGAGAATAAAATTGATGAAATATTTAAAAAATTTATTACTTACCTTAGACAAAACTTTAGGATTTCCAACAATGATAATTCCATACCTATAAATAATAAAAATATTGAAATACATGTTAGTTGAAGTTGTATTACAATATTTTAAAAATTTCCTGTAAATAATATTTAAAAATTTATGAACGCATTCAAATTTTTCAACTTTTTATGAATAAACACTCCAAATATTTAACAACAGTTAATAAACTTTCTTTTTTTTAACTGTAAGACAGTCACTGTGATACATAAACAAATAAAAGTACTGTTTAATATTAACTCTTACACATTCTTTAATTTTTAATATCGCTCCCCAACACAAAGAGTTTATATATGTATATATATGCCTAGTAGATAATACACCCCCCCCCCCCCAGAAAAAAGAAAAACCCTTTATACGTATAAGTTACAATTCACCATACCTTGCTCGAGTAAGGGCAACATTTAGCCTTCGGGGATCATTCAGAAAGCCAATACCCTGATGCTCATTGGAACGCACACATGACATGATAATTAAATCCTTTTCACGTCCTTGGAAAGCATCAACGCTAGCCACTTCAATATCCTATATAGGAAACATATATTCAAGTATATACATTGATGAAAAATTAACATCACAAAATAAAAGATGTTCAAAAGTACATATAAAAAAATATAAAAAAACCTACAGATGCAACCATATGAATTGAATAGGCAGTTTGAAGAAGGGAACAAATCCAAGAACTGCTTTTGTGGGAAATTTAAAAAAAAAAAATTTTTTTTTTAAAAACTCTTATTTTTTCTTCACTAAACTTTTATATAAGATTCTTAACATTCACCCACTATTCCAGTGCCTTTTACAGCTCACAAGGAGCGTCTATATGTAAATAACAGATATTTTTTTTCGTACCCTCTCCAGCAATCTGTGTAGATATTATCAGAGTTAAATGTAAAAATGTAAATAAAGTTATTTACATTTAACAACGCATTCATTTTCACCATAACGTATTCACTTTAGACAGCGCCATTTTAAAAAGTAGATGTTCCAGAAATTAAGCCCGGTCTTGCAAAGAGTTGCCTGCGTTGGCGACATGTCAAGTGGAATAGGAAATTAAGCAGCTTTTCTGTACAAAGAGCTTGGTGATGGGTCGATATAATGGGAAAGTACCAAAATTTATTTTTCTTGAAATTTTATTGATTTTTGCTTGCTTATGTCAATAATTTTACCAAAGACAACATGTTGACATGCATTATTACAGTCATATAAAAAATGAGTTATTCTAAATTCTCCTAATTATTTTAATAAAAATTTTAATAATAAATATGCATCAGAATATGATACCTATTTCAAGTAAAAGCTGAAATTTGCATTCTATTAAAATAGATCCATCAGCAGATGAGTAAAATATTTTACATTTTAATGAAAAAGGAGCTAGATGTAATTCATAATTTTAGAAGGAGGAAGGAAAAAACCACATAAATTATCCTCCTGTAATTACACTAAACAAGCAAGAAAAAATAAAGTTTTTACACATCAAGAACTACTTGATATGTCTCTTTATAAATACATTTCTGCCAGTGCAAAACAACTGCTTACCTGATATAACTTTGCATGTAGGGAACCATTGTATTGCATATACTGAACTAAATATGCTCTCTGACCTTCATATGGTGTAATAATTCCAATTTGTTCAGGCTTCACACTGCACTTCAGAAACCTAGTTGTTAATCTCTCAACAAGTGCAGCTTCAGTTCTATAATAATAATAGATAAAACATAAACAAGACATCTTTAAGAATTTCCACATTTCGGAATAGGATTTTTTAATAAAAATTTCAAGGAATAAATGGACACACAAATCTAGCATTAACACAGAGAAAGAAAATGCTTGGAACAAACACAATGCAATGAATAACAAAATCACAGGCACATTATTTGCTATAGATTGGAAAAAAGGGAAAAATAGTTCTGAAAACAGGAAAACATGGTAGAAAGTGAAAATTAAAAGAATGTCAAAGCCAATTTTAATAATAAAAAAATTCTAACATTTGAAAAGTGAAAAATATATTAAACATGTATATGCAAACATACATACCTATTCAAATATGAAGTTCCAGAACCAGCTATTTCTTCTTGTCCTTGGCAAGCATAGAAGAACATGGGCTTATCTGGTTGAGGCCAAGGAAAATCAACTCCCTTCATTTTCCTCTCATCTTAATTTTTTTTTTAAATAAATAAAAAATAAAAATTTAAGTTGAAATGTGGCACTCTATAGATAACACAAAAGAAAACTATTACTACTTCTCTAAGTCAGGAAGATATTCTGCACTGGCAGAAATGCATTTATCTAACTTTTTTGTCATTGTCACATCATAAAATCTGTTACAACAAAATAATGCAAAATTTGTAGCTAATAAAGAGGAAAAATTAAATTGGAATAATACTTTGAATACCAACTAGCAACAGAGAATTTTGGAATACTGAAGATAAAGCAGAATCTAAACGATATAAATGTTTGTCACAATTGATTATGGAAACCTAAAAAAGCTTAAAATCGTATCATGGCAGCCAATCACTTTTACTAATCTTAAATTAAAACAATGGTTTCAATTAAGTTTTTGATTCTAAGGTTTATTATTAACTATCAGAAATATTTACTATTCAAAAACTAAATCATCTATATTGCTATTTATTAGCCCTTAAAAAAAAAAAAAAAACTTAAACTTAAAAATGAGCAGAAAAATTAAAAAGTGAGGGGGGGGGGGGGAGTAAATCTTAAAATATTATGCGATTAAGATTTATGCATATAAAATCTTGCATTCAATTTCAAACAATGTTGAGCTTTAACAAACACAATGGAAATCATTAAACATTGTTTAAATGTGGCTAAATGGATCAAATATATTTCAAAATGACAAACAGAAATACAGAAAGTGGGAGAATAAATTATAGGGTACATTGTACCAGTATTGTGATTATTTGGGGGGAGGCCTTCACAAATAACTCTAAAGTATAAAATGAAAAAAATAATTACGTAGGATACTTTAAATAAATCATTATTCTCCAGACATGAAGTTTCACCCATCCTTATGAATAAAAGTTAATTTTTTCATTTAGAAAACACTTTAATCACAAAAAAAGGGATCTATTTGGAAAAGGGAAAACATTAACTATTGAAGCAAAACTTAAAATTTTTGCATAATAAATGCACATTAGCATATACCCTGCAAATACTTTCTTTTTTAAAAAAACAAATGAAATTGCACTCGCCTGTCTGCAATAAACACATATTTTAATAAGACTTTTTATTTTTTTTTAGTATAAAAAATTTAGAACCTTTAACTACTGAATAATCTAGATTAATATTTTTGATATCCAAATTATTTTTTGAATGTTAATATTAAGTTATATAGAAATTAAAAGACTTTAAAAATTGCTATTCCTTCACATGGAAAAGTCCGAAAGTAGACATGATTAGATTATAAATAATAAATATCCTCATATTTTAAAAATTTATAAAATTTTAGCTAACTGATCCTTTTAAGCACAAACCAAAATTTTTATAACATTTAAAGCATGAAATTCTCACTCACCAGCATAAACTCCATTTTGTAGAGAGCCTTCATAAAAAAAGTTGGAAGGAAACTTGCTAAGTTGTGGATGCATACGATACTGAACCTCCAGCCTCAAAGGACGAATGCCTAACACAACAAGTCTCTCAAAAAGGGACTGCGAGAGGCCAGCACGTGCTGCCTTTTTACACATGACTACTGGGCCAAGCTGACAGTGATCTCCAACAAGTATCAACTGTAAGGAAAGTTATACATAGAAAATTAAAATGCACAAAAGTACATTGACACGAATATTGTCCTATCCACAGTTCATAAATCTATCATTTTGAATGCTTATTTCATGCTTATATTTATGTAGTTTTTCTTCAAACTGCTGTTGCAATTAAGTACACAATTGAGGAAAAAAAAGGGGGGGATTACAATAATTTAGAAATGAAAGAGGAAAGGAAAAGAATATATATGTTGATCAAAATAAACAGTACTTAACAGAGATAATTTGATTGGGTTAAATGTCTAACTTTTATATCACCTTAAAATGACAGATTCAAAAATACAGAAGCTACATGACATTTAGTAATAACTCAAAATTCAAAAACAAGTTAAAAGAAAAAATTAATATGTATAGGGCACAAAGGATTAAAAAGATATTCAACATAAAGCTTTTACAATAAACAAGAAAAAAATTAATGGTATATGCGAGTTAAAAAATTTAAACTATATGCCCACACGAACACATGCATGTGTGAGTATGTGCCTGGATGCACTGAACAAATAATTCTTTCTCTAAATCTTTGCACAAGAGACAAGTTAAACACAGATGCTAATCCTCAATTCTTTCTCACCTGTTGCTTAAAATAAATAGGCTTATGGCCTTGATAAAGACTTATGGTCTTGAGGATTTCTTGAACAGTAAAAGATGCATGCTTATTGCAATTCAGTGATGTATATAACACACGACTGAATAATTTTACGTAAACATTTAGATATAATAAGTAAAATAATAAAGCTATTTATTGATTGACTTTTTTGGATATATTTAGTGACAACATATAACAACATTATAATACAAACAATTAAAAATGAATATATTTGGGTATAAACGAAATATCAAAATAAAAATTACTAATTACTACTTCATTAAATAGGTAGATATTTGTTTCAGTTTGTGATATTTGGCAATTTTTTAGAAGATAAACAGATTTGAAATTTAGCCATATCCCATGAAATTCGGGAGCATGTACAGCTATGTAAAAGGTAAGAATATTAACACTTGCATCTGCTTAATAACACATGATATTAATGGGGGCCATTAATCTCTGATGGCAACTGTCGGCATGGCTGCTCAGCCATTAATCATCTAATAAAAAATAATTATTTACCTGCTTAGCACCCAGTACAACTGGTA
This sequence comes from Dolomedes plantarius, assembly GCA_907164885.2. Classification (NCBI taxonomy): domain Eukaryota; kingdom Metazoa; phylum Arthropoda; class Arachnida; order Araneae; family Dolomedidae; genus Dolomedes; species Dolomedes plantarius. The sequence goes on from OU015492.1 coordinate 130,746,924, forward strand.
CCATACATTCTGGTTCGGTGGCTTGCATACTTTCGTCTATAAGAATAGAATAAAACTTGAACCTAGCAAGGCGAGGATCCCCTGCACCAACACAAGTGCAACAAATGACATCAGCAGCCTATAACAAACAGAGTTGAAAATAAACTAGAAACACATCAATTTCATCAAAATACTACACTCTGATATAATTTAAAAAAATATTTTCCAAAGCTATATTTACTGCAATTTTAAGGTTTCATACCCAATTTACATGCAGAACATCAATTACTACAGTTATATCACTGCTCATAAAATTAACACTGAAACTAAATCTATGAGCAAGCATGGTCATTTTTTAGATCCCCCTTAACATAGAAAATATTGCCATATAATCCTTATGTTTACTTTGATACTATCCTTATTATGTTCTAATAAGTGAGACTTTTGAATTATTTAAAAACAACATATCAGATTTAAAAAGAACCTGTCTTCATTATTTTCCTGTATTACTAGACAAGGTAAATAACTAATTTATGATTATACTGTCTCATTCACCTGATCTGAGGCAGTTAAAATGCAATAGCCTCATACATAAAACAAAAAAGCTTTTATTCATACATACACTGGGCAAAGAACCAAATGATACATCAAGCTAAGATTTTTCTTTTTCTCTTGCAACTTGCAATAAGTCGTAATTTAAGATAACAAAAAAAAAAAAAAAAAGTTAAATGACTTGAATACAAAATCTTCTAACTTTTTATGGAGCAGTAAAAAATCCTATTTTGGAACAGCTCTCTTTTGGGCAGGAGATAACATACTTTGCATGAGTAAACTTGAGTTAGGAGTTTGATTAGTTGAAAAATGAGCTGTAATGGGCATTTCCAGGAAAATTATTCAATGGGTAAATTATTTAATAGAATAACGATTATTAAATGTGCAATGTGATGAAACACTGTGAAAAAACAAACACTACAAACAGGACATCACTAGGGCATTATGTCCTCTTTAATATCAAAACCCTAGTAATGAAGCTGCTATCCCCCTTGCCAAAAACGGGAGAATGCAATCTGGCCCTTACAGGTCAGATTGCATTAACCTTACAGGTCACAAACAGACCTGCAGCTGATATCTTGAACAATATAATATAATTAAATTTTATGAGCTAAATTAGTGCAATTACTAATTTTTTACTGACCTCTAGCAATTCCTTTTCACAAGCTTTCTTAAGCATTCGATACCTCTTTTCATCTGCAGATGACAATTCACCAGTTTCATCTTTCAGCTGCTGCAGCTTGTGTAATTCAGAATGACTAAACAAAGAAAAAGGACAGTATATTATATACCACACATCAAATATTTGAAAGTACATTATTAGAAAAAGGAAGCAGTTCTTACCCTTCCAGATTTCTTATTTGATTATGCAAAGCTAGGAATGATACAGGTGAATTTATGGCTTCACGACTTTTGGCACATAATCTAACAACCTAAAATTTAAATTATATTATTATTAGACTTATAAAATTTAAATTAAATATGAATAAATAAATGATTTAATGACAAACATAAGTTTCAATAAATTCTACAAATAATACAAAACGTATTTTACTTTTCAGTGTTAACATATATTTGAAGTACAAAACATATGTTCAATTATATGTTATAAAAAAAAAATTAAAAATTCAATAAGCTCATACAATTTGTAATTGACTTTTCAATACAATGATAAACAGTACTTACAAAATTTGCAATTAATAGAACAAAAACATACTAACAAATGGAAAATTTATTCAGAGAAATTAACAAGATATAATGCACCAATTACAGTAAATTAACCTTACTTTTAATCCAGTCCTATGTATTTTTTCTGTAAGTTGATCTACAGCTATGTTACTTGGTGCACAAACAAGAACAGGACCATTGCTCTGGCGAACCAAATGATAAACTATAGTAGCAGATGTCACAGTTTTACCTGTTCCAGGAGGACCCTGTTCAAATAATAAAAAGTTTAATAAGGTAAATTTTCATTAAAACTTTTTCATGAAAATCCAAACCTAGCTGATTATATACTACCCTCATCAATCTAATGATGAAGCAGTATTTACCTGAATTAAAGATAAAGGTCTTTGTAAAGCATGCTTGACAGCATAAACTTGAGATCTATTCAGTTCAGGCAAGTTAGGAGCTGAAAAATGTTTTGGTAACTGACATCTCATCAATACATCTTCAACTTCATGTCCTAACAATTTGTGGTATATATATGCAGATACAGATGTTTCATCCACAGCAAATTTTCTTAAAGCTGCTTGCATTCTAAAAAGAAAATATTAAGTGAGACATCAAACCAGAAGAAATAAAATCCAGGTTGGCCACACACAAACTAAGAAATAATTTTAATAGTAAAGGGTTAATAAATATTAAATTATATAAGCAACTATTTTTAAAGATATTCTTTAAAACCTTTTTATCTAGTAAATTTTTAAGGTTAGTCACAACTGTTAAATCATCAAAACATGACAGCTGGGTATACTTACTAGGTAGGTGTTTTGAAGAAAAATATTTTTAAAGAAAATGGTTGTACTGTCCGACCACAGTAGGAAGAACCACGGTTGGCATAGTGCCAAGACGATTCTATCCACGCTGTAGGTAAGGCTGCTGAGGAAGGAGGGGGAAAAGTCTCGTATTCTCTCGACATTCTTTAGAATCGGTTACTAACTGCACTTGCTTGCTTTTTCCTCGTCTGTTTCTGTTATTTTGATTATTATATTAAAATTAATGGATCCTTTACCCAACACAACTACTCGGAATAAGCCGTTCCGTAGTGATTGTAAACGTATAAAACACAATGTAATTAAATTGTGTGATAAAGAAGCACTAGAAGGAAATGTTATTGTTCCACTTTCGCAATCCCTAAAGAGAGCTAGTGAAATGACCGGGATATCAATGTCCAGTGTAAAAAGAATACACAGAGAAGCAAAAGGTGAAGAAACTCCAAAATTTGAATCTCCGAGGAAACATCAGAAAAAAAGAACCACCGAAAACGTACCTTATAGATAATTTTGATTGTGATGTAATTCGAAGAACAATTCATGAATTTTATGCTGTCTATAAAATAGTACCAACAATTTGCAAACTAATTCCAGTCTTAAGAGAAAAAAAAATCAATTTTACTCAAAGAGAAACTTTGAGAAAATTTCAAAAGATTGAAAATTTTGAGTTCTATATCCTAATTATTTCTGCAAATTGTAAAACTGCGAATCAAATATATTATTTTTATTGCATTATATATATATTTATGTTATTACAATATATCACTTAAAAATAGAATTTTTCAAACCTTCATTTTAATATGTTTTTCGGTTTTTATTTATACATTCAATCAAAAGAAAAATTCTGAAAAAGAAAGTTGGTTGAAAACATTCTTTCGCAGTTCTTAAACACACCCGAAAATATCCACTCCTATTTTTTAAATAGATTTGCTTCGTTCTTTTTATTATTTTGAAATTATTATTCACATATTCGATCAAAAATAAAGTTTTAAAAAATAACTTTAAAATTGCGGCCAAAACGCAGTCTGAAATACATTCTGTATTTCATAAACAAACACATCCGTAAATATGACGTTTTCCCCTATTTTCTAAGTAGACTAGCTTTTCTCGCGCATGCGTAACAATTTCCAGGGACCTTCCTTCCGTGGTTGGACAGTATTCTTAAACATCTACAAGAAGTCCAACTTAACAGTAATTGAATTTGGGTCAGTGAAATTCTGTGCAAATTTAAAACAAGTAGATGTTGCTAAATTGATAATCAAGACTCAACCCATGTCATCTGAGACAACAACTTTCAGTGATAGCTATAAGAAGCAATCACTGAAGGTAATACCATTACTCTTCTCTCTAATGAATGTATCATACACTAGACAAATTTTTCAGATTTGAAAGGATGAAGCTAAAGCGTTTGCAGTTTTAACTAATGTGTCTGAGACTATTTCAAAAACAATGAAAGGTTATCTGTTATCAGAATAAATGAATGTAAAACTGTATCCTGTGTGATGAACTCGTCAGTTTTCTAACAAAACTTATACACTTTATAGCCATGACTGTTTGAGAATGCATAATTTTCCCTTTACCTATGAAAATTCCATACCTAATAATTTCTAGTGTCACCAAGTGATTTTAAATTAAATTTATTTTAAAACAAATTAGTAACAACATCACATCACTCTTAAATTTACCAACTGTAATTATATTATCAATCTAAATTAAAAGCAAAACATTTCTGTTATATGTGTACATACAAGCATCACCCTTGAATTTAAAAGTGTTCAAACACTTTTCTACATACCAAACTATCTGAATTTTCTTAAGTTTTCTTAAAAATGTAGTAGATGTCAAATTTGTACTACCTTCTCTAGAAACACAACTCAATAAAATATTTTCCAAAAGCAAAGAGGTTTCAAAGACGAGTTCTCTCCACTATCTAATGTAATAACTTTTCAAGAAATTTAAATTTTAAAATATGTACTATTTCATTTTAATGGGTCCAGGACCAATTTTACTCCTTATGGTAAATAACTCTGATTTACCAATGTTAATCTTAAAACCAAAATTTGTACACTACTAAGTTCCAAACATTACCTATTTAGTTTCTTAACTTCCAAGACATGGTTATAAAAGATAATACTTTAAATCAAAACTTTTTACAGGCCTCTGAGTATTTCACCCCCTTTGATAATTTAAAGACCAGCATAAAAATATTCATTCCTCTTTATGAAGAAAACAGTTTATTCATGCAATATTAAATGACATTTTGTGTATCCTTAAAATTTGAACTGCCTGATAACACTACACATAAAATATTACTCATTTTGTATAAAATTATTAATAACAGAAATACATTAAGCTAAACATTAGATAAGTCAATCTAAATTATGCAAACAGAACTCTATAGCACAAAATGCATCTAGAAACCCCAAATATTCCAACAAAACTTATAATGAAAGACTAGGTAGATTTCCTCTTTTAAAAAATTGCAAATAATTAAAATTTCAATTATGTCGTTATGACTGATAAAAAAAAGAAGTAAAATTACCATTCAAATCACATACACCAGGGGTGTCAAACTCAAAGGCTAACTTGGGCCAAACAAACAAGGTTTAACTATAGGTGGGCCGCAAAAAAAATCAATATTAATAGAAATGTAGGTGTATTTTAAATAATACATTATAATAAACAAATATAAAAGAATAGGAAAATTTAATGTTTACGTCCTGACACTTGACATCTCTTTAATATATTGGAGGGATATTATTATATATATTCCAATATATTGGCCGGGATGCATGCGGCCCGTAAGTTTGACAACCCTGTTTTACATAGTCTAATACGTATATTTATATCGAACAGAAACGAAATTTTAAAGACAATATTGGAAAGAACCATTTTGGTAACTGAAATAATGATGATACCGGGTGTCCCAAAAATGACCGCCGATTTGAAAAATCAATTAAAGAAAAACGGAAGGTGATAGAAATGTACGGTTTGCTGCATTCTGCTTAGGTAACCAGGGAATTTATTCTCACCGATTTTCAAAAATAGTTACAAATCTCGTCAATAGATGGCGCTGCTATTCTGTACGCCAGGTGTGTTAAACTCAAAGGCTACCTTGGGCCAAACAAATAAGGTTTAACTATAGGTGGGCCACAAAAAAAATCAATATTAATAGAAACGTATGTTTATTTACCTAATTACAGTATATTCAACATAAATATATGCATTTTGTTTAATAATAGCAAAAAAAGAGTATCATTAAAAAAACATTTAGCGAATTCTTCCTATCTTATTATAATTCTGTGTCAGTTATTTTATTATATATTATTGTGTGCCAATATATTGACCGGGCTGCAAAAATGTTCGCTGCGGGCCGCGAGTTTGACACCCCTGACATACACTGTACTCTTTAATTATAACATTTAAACCAATTCCTTACCTGTCAAAAGATGTAGATTTCCAAACAAAATCCACAACAAAATTTGAAGTACAATCAGATGGAACACCAAGATTTGTCTTCATCTCAATTCCAACTTCTTCACTGTAGTCTTTAAAATAAAGTTAAGAATCTTAACAGAAAAAAATAAATATTCTTACACACATCTTTCCTACAATAGCACCCTCCATCTGTTTATTTTTAATATGAAATCATACCTAAATTATATAAATCAAAAGAAAAAAGTAAACTGAAACAGAATAAAAAGGATACTGTCAGGTATCTTTATCACATGACCAACTCCAGACCACGGCTTATGCAATTCTCCTAGGTAACGAAGTCTTAGTTCATCACCATGCATTAGTCTCATATCTGGGAAGAATAAAATATGTAATTTATACGGAAATGAAAATCATATGAAGACAAAAAGTTAAGAAGAATGAAATAATTTACATACCTGTGTCAGATTTTGCTATGGTAAAATAAGAAATAATTTTTTTATTGAGTCCAATATCCCACCTCACTTCAATATTATCTTGAGTTTGAGATTCTTTCAATTTTTTATCATAATCTGCCTCCATCTTCACCAGAGGTCCAAAAATATTCTGGTACTGATATCCGTCTTCATATCTAAACCAAGCATCTAATTATATAAGTATGAAAGCAACACAAAACAATATTTGAAGAAAAAAATAGCTAGAATAAAATTGTAAGTGATTTCCTTCCTGGCAGCACCATTCCTCATTTGAATGCCTTTTTAACCCTATTTTATAGGGATTTGGATACCAGACATATTTATTCCCAACAAAGTATGCTACAGTGATAACTGAAAGATCAATTGAATCTAAAAAAAATTGAAGAGGCAAGGTATTCTTTCACACAGGTCAATTTAAGAGATTTTGAAACCAGCAGTCACCTACTAACAATTTAACAAAGATTTGTACCTAAATAAGGGACTTTAGTCTCCCCGCTCCCCTAATCATGGTTGACAAGTAGTTTAGCAGTAACAATTTTAAATTAATTTTATTACAAGATTGCTGGTTTTCATATTAACTATAAACATTTTCTACAGTAAACAAGTTTTTTAAAAAATAATTTTCTTAATGTTTTTAGAGTAAAAATAAATATGAAATCAAAATTTTTTGGAAATGTTTATAATGTTAGAAAACTGCCTCATTTACTTTTCTATCATTGGGAGGGATAAAAATTATTGCATTGATTCAGAATAATCATATAATAGACTATTAATGTTAAAGTGTTGTCCTCTTACACAATAAAAATAGTAATTTCAATGAAAACACAAGATAGCCAGGATAAGATATGACTATATACTTTTTAATAGGTTGTCATTAAAAACATAAGCATATTATTAAATTTTTTTTGCAGAGGGACCCATTCAGTTTTTTAAAAAAAAGTAAATATCCTGCACATTTTCTGAATAGCAAGTTTCATAAAATAAATCAAATACTGAAAATTAATAACCTCAAGTAGTAAAAGGAATAGGCTTAAACTTAATTACTAGCTGTCAAAAATAAATTGTTAATTCCAATCTGCCATAGATTTAAAACTGAAATATATCAACAAGATTCATAAATATATTATATGACCAGATTCTAAAAAAGAAATACAAAATTAACAATTTTCACAATATTTCATACATCAATTTGTTAAGTTTGTAGTGACTAACCTCAATAATACTTGTTGGGGCTCTTCGTCAACACCAGGTTTTTCTAGATCTTCAAAAGATGCATCAACGTTATCCTAGCAAGAAAAAATATCTATCAATAAAAGCTCTGCTAACACTATATTTTTTTTCTTCAGTAGAAAATTTATAAGTTTTAAGAAAATAACTAACTTTCCACAGCTCTTCTAATTTGTTAATTTGTGGAGCTGTAACTTGACGAGCACGCAGCTGTTCCTGCTCCTGAGGTACTTTGACTAACCAGGCAAGAAAACTTCGATCACTAATGAGTGGCTTCCACTGATCAGGATCCCTAAAAACATTAAATCATTATCTTGATATCAATACCTGAAGATATATCACACACCATACATACATGTGTATTAAAATACATTATATATATATATATATATATATATATATATATATATATTGATAAGAATAAATTATCAAAATGTAACTTCTGCCATTTTAATAGATAATTTCGAAACCAGAGAAGTCTCAACTGCGATATCTTCATTACAATGTGTAAATAAATGTTATACTCATTTTCTATAAAAATTATCATAAAGCAGCAAACATTTCTAATCTGTACAAACAATGTCATTTGAATTTCAGAAATTGAAAATTATTTATAACTAAAGAAAAGCATTCTGGATTTTACACTTTCCTTTTTAATAGCTATCCTCAGCTAAGAGTTCACTTCAGATGTATTCACAAAATTTGCACTATTTAAAACATGAATTCAGTAGGCATTACCAAAATCACGTGTTTATCTTTTTACTACAATAAATCATTCTCATCCAAATACGATTTAAAAACTTGTAAAAGTCTTTTGTCGATTTTTTTATATTAATTTTATATTACTTAATAATTAATTTATTAAGTAATATAAAATTAATTGATTTAAGTACTTAGATGGTGGCATACACTACATTTTTATAACGAAAAAGAAAATTCAACCAATTATTGTGCATCTCAGTCTATGAAAGATGATTATGTCTTAACCCTCAAACGGTACAGAAGGGGTCGGATCCGACCCAAGGGTGTGTCTTCCCCTCCTGTACTCTCCCCTCTCATTGCAAGAGATCAAGTTGACAAGGAACCCTACTAGATAGACCTACTAGACCTCCCTACTAGATATAGGAATATGTAAATACAAGTGTCTTTGTTGAAAAACATTATTAATGATCACTAGTCATTTTTAAATTTTTTTATTTCGATTCTGAAGGCCAAAAATGTCAGTATATATTATTTTTAACATTTTTGTGCTCAGAAAGTTGGTTTCAACTTCTAGACTAAATTACATGTTAGACCTAATATGTACAACATTCTATGTAAATGCCAAAAACATTTTCTTTGTTTAGCAGAATTACAATTCATTAGTCATTTTTTCTACAAAAAAGGTTTTGTTTCATGTAAAATATTATCAATAAATGTTATTATCCAACAAAAATGCTTATTGTGTACTTATTTCTAGCAAAAACCTCATCAATAAAGAAATCGGGTTGGATCCGACCCGACCGTACCATCTATTTTGTCTCGAACCACTGTACTATTAGAGGGTTAACATAAATGGGATTTAAAAATCAAATAGACGTATAAAAAATTATTCAGTTAATTTCATAAAAATTCCCCGCTTGAGAAATAAGATTATACAAACAATATACATTTCTTTTATGTATATGAAGTATACATCAATAGTGCAATAATTATATTTTATTTTTGTAAGTAATTCACATTCTAAGGGTTCTAGGGAATTTGCTGATACCTCAGATGACTGAGGTTGTACCATAATGCTCAATTTCATTGAAATATAAAAAGAAGTCAGAGAGGTGAAGTGCCATTTTAAGTAGCTTACAAATTTACCATAAATAATTTTTAATAAGGAACAAGTAAAATTCTATAATCAGAGTTTAAATAAAAACTACAGCAAGAATAAAAATACAACATCAACTTCATTAATATATTAGCCAAGATACTGCTGAATAACTGAGGCAACTTAGCTCTATTTAAAGAGATAAAAGTATTAAATTACAAAAGTGCATGTTTTATAAAAACATCGCTAAATCAAAGCAATAATGTTACAACACAAAAAAAGTCACATACCAATTCATGTCTTTCAGGCTACTTTGAGCTGCACATGGCTGTCGACAGAGGAGAACAACAACAGAATCTGCTTTGGCAGGAATAAATCCCAGGACAAACACATTCCTACACCCACAACTGTAGCATTCTAAAACGGTTTCTCCAAGAGGTCCATCTTTATGAAGAGTTACTTCTTTATGTTTAGCCCGTACCAAATGGTTTATAATGTGACTGAACAAAGAAAAAATTTTCTCCAGGTAAGTATTATTGGTTAAATTACTGAATTAAACAAACTATATTTTAAAATATAATTACCTTCCTGATGTATTGCCACGACCATTGCAAAACCACCTTTTACAAATATTACACTGAACAACACAGCTTGGATCATGAATACCACAGTACCTGTTAAAAGTCACTATATGAGTAAAAGTTTTATGATATAACCAAAGAAACATGCATTTATAGATTTGCTGGCACATAAATTAAAATGCATTTGAAAAATAAACAGTAGAATAAGTTACGGTTTACAAAATTAGAAATCATTATATTTATACGGGTTAAAGGTAGACCTCAGCAAGATAATCAATTTGTTAATTTGCCATGTTGCTTCTAGCTGTATAATAAAAAGTAAAAATTTTTTTTAGGGAATACTGAAATGCTTATCCCCCCCCCCCCCTCCTGTATCTGCGAAAAGAAGGGCAATTATGGAAAAGCAATTAAACCATTATGTGATACTCATTGGGAAGCCAAGATAAAGTTAAATTTCTGTATAAACAATTAGAACTAACATGCAATGCCCTTGGAGAACTTTTTGACATAAGTAATAATAACACAGAAGTATTTGAAGCTCAAAGTATACTCAATTCATTACAAAAGAATCACTAAAGGTTTCATTCATACAACCATTTATATGAATGAATTTTAACATTAAAGTTTACAATATAATCTAAAATTAAAAATACTAATGAATAATTGCAAACAAACACAATTATACTTTCCCCTGCTTTCAGTTTAATAAACAAAATTAAAAATGAAATATTCAATTTACGATCACAATTTGTCAAATTCTAATCAGAGAATATAATATAGCATTCAGCCTGAGTATTCCAGAGAAATAAATTAAAAATAAAAGAGATTACTTTCTGAAGATGAAGTAACAAAAGATCCTGCGGAAGAATTTAGGTATAATATATTTTCAATACTAATACAGTTATGCTAATTGAAGAAAAATTTTAAAACATAAACCAAAAAGTATTTCCAGTTTTAAATTAAAAACCAATATAGAAAAAAGTAATAGAATATAATGAATTAGGAAAAACAATCACTGAATTTTGTAGTATTTTATGATAAAGATGTAGAAAAGATTTATTTCACAAAATTATTTCATTAAAAGAATCGATTTTGAACGAAAACAATATAATTTATGTGCAGGATATATTGTATATGTTAAATAACAATGAACTTTTTTCAAATGAAATAACTGTACTCAGAATTTTTTTTACATAGTCTGTGACTAACCAATTGCAGATCATTTCCTTTAGTAAAATAAAATGAATTAAAAATTAAATTCATTCAACAATGTGTGAAAATCGATTAATCACACTTGCTATATTAATAGAGAAATACTTTATTGAAAATTATGCTTTTTCTAATATTAGTAATGATATAATAAGTCCTTTATTTACATGTTAGCACTTATTGTATTGTTTATTATTATTTATTTATTTATTTTTTTTTGGGGGGGGGGGTGTATGAAAAGATGTTCTTTAATGAGAAATATTTTTGGGGCCAAAAAATATTTCTTTCATCCAGGCCCCTTTACAGAAACATCCGACCATGCATGTCACTAACTTTAACAAACTACAATACAAGATGTTTAATAATTAAATCAACATAAAAGGGGGGCTTGTTAAAGTCATGTTACATACACTGTGATATTATACAATTAAAAAAAATAAGCTTGTCATAATGATCTGAGAGTACAACAGTGATAGGATGAGGAAACATCACTGTATTAAGGCAGAGAGAATTCATCAGAGATATTAGGCCATAGCATAGACAAGAAGTTTGGCATTCTTTTTATCAGCACATAGTTGATGAAAATTTAAAATCAACAGAATAAATATCAAGAGAATACACTGAATTGAGATCTTGAGATGCAATAGAATAAACCATATAAGTTTAACCTTTAAAGTGGTGGATGGAAATTGAAAAATTTTTATAACATAAAAACTTTAGAAAAAAAATAAGCTAACAAAATTTTTTTCCCCGTCAGAGCTGTGAATTATGAATAAGTATTATATTTTTATCATACAACAAAAATGTCAATGAATGGATTTATGTGATTAATATAGTATGCACTTATAAATACAAGTGGAGATAAAGCAATATTTGTGTGATAATGAAAGAACTTGTTAATAACACATGTTATAACTGCAAAAAATTTATTAAGAATTATTAAACTCATGCATTTTTTCTTATAACTCAATTTGGATTTCAAAGAACTTAAAAAAATAAAGCTAACACTTTTATATTTTATGAAACAATGACAGAAGGGTGATAACTTTGAATACGACTGTTAAAAAAATGTTGTTTAAATAACTGATCAGAGATTCTTTTATATGGAAACCAAACAATATCTAATGAAAATCATCTTATCCAAATAAAATTAGGAAATAACAAAATGTACATTGAGAAAATTTGCAGATACAATAGTAAATTATCTCATTCATTTTGACATACTTGCAAGCATGTTCTGGTAAATCCTTTGTATAGTACTGATCTTCTTCTTCTTCTTGAAAAGTCAATTCACCCAAACTTTGCGTAGTAGCACAAACATCTCTATCAATCCCATTTGGAAGGGACAAATCTGGTCCATTTAGCTATTACATAAATGATTATGAAAACAAATTGCAATTAATTTTACATATATAGGATATAAAAAGTATATCATTATGTACAAAACTATTTCAATATCAAAGACATTCAGATTATTAACTGCTTCTACATTTTATCAAAATTCTCATTCGCAAAATTTAAGAAAATGAAAAAAAAATAGTTTTTTCTTCTTTTTTAAAATAATAAAAGTTTTGAACATTTTGCTTTACACAGTTCACAAGACCCTTGATGAGTAAAAATTTAATTTTTTTAGCACTTTCTATAGGCTTGCAACAAATTTAATTTTTTTTTTTAACATCATTGTCTCAAGGATATGAAATAGAAAAGTAAGGATGAAATTCAAATTCTGAAATTTTAAGAATCATTAAATAAAAGAAGCAGAAATAAACATCAACATATGTTATTAATAAGAAAGTGACATTTTATTTTACTTTGTTAATTGAAAAGATTCAACCAGAAATACTTGGGAGACAATAAAAAACATACAGGAAAATTATACACAGCAACCTTATTTGGATACTATCAGAAATCACACTAATATATTAAATTTATAAATTCATAGGTTCCTAACATTTCCTCTCTAAATTTCAGAACTTGCGAACTTTCTTCAAATCACTTATCCCCCTCTTCTCATTTTTAAACACAAAATGTTCATGTATCATATTGATTTATTTATTCACATAAATACATATTTTTTAGAATTGTTAAAGTTAGATAAGCTATGGCTCAATTATATTTAAAAGTTTGATTTGCCGTTTGCAGTGTATATATGCCAATACAATGTTAACTGGGACAATTTTTGCTTTATTGTACTAAACAGCTAACATGAAGTGACTGGAGTGTATATATATAAATACCATTATCACAAGAAAAATCCTGTAAGGCGTCATGTCTAATTTCATGCGATTCTTTGTTACGCTATTTTATACTTTAAATAAAAATTAAACATGCTGCAGTAAACTTTACTAATTATCAAGAAAAGTTGTATGGTTTCAACTTTTGATTGGCTGAATATAATTACTTTAACGAATGATACACACTTTTGTTATACTTTGCTTATTCAATGTATATTTTTTTTCCTTAATGTTTTCAGTAAAGGATATGATGCCATCTTGAAATTGAGATTGTTCTAATATTTACCATTATTTTGAAATAAATTTTCAAAATAATAACTAATTGTCTAAAATGGAATAAAAAGTTATGAGACTTATGAACATCCAAATTTCTGCCAATTGCAGTTTTCACATTTGTACCCACAATTCATAATTTTTAAATATTGTTTTGAAAAATAAAAATTTACTAATCTATTAACACCTCTCTAAATATATTAATGTATAAACTCCTGCTCTAATTTATTTTTTACCACAATACTTAATGTTTCTTTTTTGTACTATTCAAAGAAATATGACCCATAATGTGTGAAAGTCAAAACCTCTTGCTCTTGACATGAATATCTGGGGATCAAAATTGACACCCTATCTTGAAAATTAAGAGTTAATTTTTACATTTTGAGAGTCAAAGTTAGATAAATTATCTGCCTGCTTTCTTTACATAAATTGTAAAATGTAAAACATAATATGCAGCAATAATGTAAGGCAACAAATTACTGTATTTGTTATATAATCAACTATTTTATGTTCACAGTGCGATCAGTGTAGATATGATTTGAATAAAATTCTTAGAAATTTACTTAGGTAATATGAAACATAACTTATTGAACAGTTTTAATGTTTAAAAAATGAAAATAAAAAAAACTAAATTTTTAAAAAAGGGAGAGAGGGAGACATTGATAGCCGTTTTTTTTTTTTTTTTGTAATACCTAAACTGATTTTTTAATAAAAATTTTTTAGAGAAAATATTCTTACTTATAGATTATATGCTTTTAGTCTGTGTATAGACTGTTTAGTCTGTCTTAAATATAGCAAAATAACAGAGAAAAAGCTTCAATTCCTTTGTCAGTCAAAGAATCTACTCTGTAATAAATATTGATATTTGAAAGGTATAGTCAAGTCTTTCTTTCTCCCAGACAAACACCTTATTTCCAAAGTAAATTTACAGAAAATATTGACTTTCAGCTCATGTACACAGAAGCAAGGCCATTCCTAGTTAATTCAATAAAATGGACAAATTTGTTTAGTCTAATAAGTATCTTCTTTTATTTTACAGATAACATTTTTTAATGTTTTCATTTAAATTATATTCAAACATCAGAAGGTATAGATAGAAATCAAATGAAATTGTAAATAATCAATAACTAGCTGATATAACTATTTCCTTGCTGATGCAGATGTTTCGTTCGTATTATATCCCCTCCCTCAAGTTTGTAACATCTCCAAATTCATGGTAATTTACAATTTCTAATTTCAGACATAAATTTAACATTTTTTTCCCAATATATTATAATGAAATCTTAATATCAAAAATAAATCATTTCTTATTATGAATGCTTTCTTTCTTATATTCCTGTTAATCTTTTGAGGAGAACTGAAAAATAAAACTCCCTAGGTATAACTAAATGTGAATTCAGCAGCAGAAATGTAGATAACTTTGTCTTGAAATTGTTCAGTTCACATTCTATAAAACAGCAAGACTGTAAAATACAGCCCATGTGATCAAAATAAACAAAATTGAAAAAGAAAAAAGGTACTCAACAGCTAAACCTATTAAAATCAAAGTAATATTCGTTTACATATCAATTAAACTTAATTGATTATACTTATGATGAAACTTAATTGAACAGAAATATAAACCTAGGACAAAAAAAAAAAAAAAAAAAATTACATACTGTAGTAGAACATTATCAAAATGAGTCAAATTTTCCCTCGGATAACTTTAATATATATAAAAGCTTTTCAAACATTATGATAAAACATTAATGTAACTGCATTTGACACGTTTAGAAAAACTGACTGAAGCACAAAATTTTCAGAAAAAATATGTTTCAATACAGAAGAAAATTAATACAGGATTTATTTATGGGATGATTATATCCTAAATCACTTTCTAATGTCTAACATGTTCCGGAATAATAACATTAGTGACACCCAAAAATTGGAAATTTTGAATTATTTAAGCGTACAGTCTACATAGTAACGATAAAACACACCATTTCTATTTACATGCTTTAAAAATTTTTGAACTAGTTTAAAAATTAGCTAATTGAATCGAATAACATATTCATCAAGTATTACTTACTGGAAGAATTCTTCGGTGCAAAACTAAAGATTACACAGCCCTTAATAACTTCTTTAACGCATAAACAAAAGTCAAAACATACCGCTGAAATGCACAGCTGACGTAAATCGGCTACAATTTAAGCCTAGAAGTAACATTCAAACGAATAAAAATGATACCATATTTAGAAATGAATATATCTGCTTACCTGGCTCCGAGATGACTGGCTTTGAGTCTGGTCAATTTGAGAAGCTTGAGTTTGAGAAGGTAACGAGAAATCAGTAAATTCAAAATCTGATCCTTGGGTATCAGCACCCAACAAATCATTACCTTCTTCTGGATCCAAAAAAGTTAAAGTTTGCGAGCTTGGTCCATATGCATCAACACTCATATTGAAATATTCTTAATTACAAATGACATAAACTTGCTCTAAACGGTATCAAACAACGAGCAACAAATCTTGCACCCCACACTAGTTCTAAACACTATAAGCAAGAGTTAACATGGACCTCCATGTTTAACTTCCAACTGTGAAATGCTATGTTCGCAACAGTAATCTCAGTTTGCAAACGTCATGTAATTAAGACAGATAAATTAATTTTTACTGATGAGTACTTCAGATCCTAATGTTATACAAAAATTAAAAAAATATTTTAATGACGTTACAACGAAACATACGCACGACAGTGTTATTTCTAAAACTTTATTCTGTGCGGACTTGTAATTTTGTCCAAAAGGTTAGGTGATATAAGTTGAAGTGCTTTTTGCATTCAGAAAACTTTCACTGCTCTGAAATTATTTATTAAAATATACGTTATCCTATATAATATTGATAAGATTTTTTTCCTAATTTGGTTTCCCTGTTTATTATTTTTAACTCATTGAAATACTGAAAACGCAATCAACCATTTACACTTGTACCCAAAGAATCTCGTAAAAAGTCAAGATTGTGATGTAAAATAAATTAACTCATAATAAAAAATTTTGAAGCACAGAAAATTTATAATAAGGGAATATAATACTATATATTATAAAAAAATCGAAATGCGAAGGAGAATTTAATATAATTAATGCATGCCAGTTTGGCAATGACATTACATACAGCTGTGTTCTCTTGAAAGTGGAACTAAACAGACGGCCAGTCGTGGACAAATTTTTTGCATTGAAACTTTGGTTAGAACAACTTAACACCGTTAGTAACATTGCCTTAATACATATGTATTAACAACTACATTGAATATTTGCGAGTAAATATTCGATATGCTTGTTATGAATCAGACATGTGTTTTCTAAATCTGTTTGTGTATTAAAATCAATGTGAACTATTGACTTTCCTTGTGTTGTTTACATTATTACAACTTCTTTTACAATCGTATTTCTTTCATCATAAATCTTTCATTAGCTACGCCCTGCAATTCGGAAAAGGTTTATGTGTTTTTTAGCCTTAATACTATTTTTAAAAAATCCACATACTAAATTGTAGAAGAATTCCTTTTTTAAATAACCAAATTAAGATTTTTCTTAATCTGATGAACAGAGTTAAAATTTTATGGGAAAAAATATTTTTTTATACATTGAGTTTATTATTTTTGCTTTAAACTAATTTGTACTATCCAACTACATATACTGCAGAAGAGATTCTGTGTACATTTCATGGGTTTATATACCTTCACAAATAAAGATCCAAGATAATCTAAACTGATTGATACAATAAAAGATGCAAATGAATTAATAATTCCATAAGATTTAGAGGTCAACAATGGGAAGAATTTTTACATTACTTTTTTTCCAGGACTTCACTTCTTTAACCTTTTTTTCATCTGAATACAAAATGCTCATTTTTAGGTATAAAAAACCATGACACATAAAATTGTTAAAGGATGATTCAAGATGCTTTTGTGTTGAATACAATTAAATGCTACTGAAAATGTGACAAGTTTGAATTAAATATGTTATTAAAATATTGTGCACTTTTAATTAAATAACCTGCTAAGGAGTTATCCTGAAATATTAGTTTTATATATCTTTCCCTGATATGCAAATTTTGCTTCTAGTATATTTCATAATTTGTTGTAAAACATAAATGAAATGAAAAAAGGGAAAACATTGTAAATAATAAGTATATTCTATTTATCTCACACATATGGATATCATACTTAGTATATTACTGTCATGTATGACTTTAAATAAGTGTATAATATCATGAAAATTTTGTAATTCTTATTTTTAAATAGAATGATATAAAAATGCTGATAGTTAACCTAAAATAAAATACTTAAGTTTTTATGCATTTATTCGAGTTTTAAAATGTTATTAAATGAAAATTGTCCATCTGATATTATGTTCTTTAATTTGAAAGGATGACTTAGACAAAAATTATTACTCTCATATAATTTAGAATATGTTCAATGGAAGTAGTATTAAATAATTATGAGTTTAGTTACATTAATAATGAAGGAGCTTTACTTTTATTTATTTATTTATTTTACATATTGATATTGAAATAATAATACTGTAAAAGAAATATTTTAATAAATACTCAGTGAATAGCTTTTTTTATATGGTTTAGAAAGAATTTTATTTTTTACTTACCGTAAAATCTTGACTATAATACGCACATGTGTATAATACGCATGCTTGATTTTGTGCAAAATTTTCAGAAAAAATTAAAATTCGACTATAATACGCACCCATAAATTTTCAATATTTTATTTAAATAATTGCACAAATATTTATTAACATAAATAAAATTTGAAATGAAAACATCAAATTCGGTTTAAAAAAAAACTTAAATTTTTAATTCAAAATAAACAATACTGTGAAATTATCAGTCTTAATCACTTTCATTAGTATACAGCTCATCTATTGTTTGTTGTTTAATCAATGTTTAACACTATGTTTTTTTGTACATGAGTATAATATGCACCCTCATTTTTGTGGTCTAAAATGTGAAAAAAGAGGTGCATATTATACTCAAGATTTTACAGTAGTTTCATTATTTATGAAATAATTTTTATTTACAACCATTTTATATCATGTTCTTTTAAAAATTTAAGGTTTTTTTTCTTTAGCTTAATTGCATTTTTATGAATAAGCATCTTACTGCCTAATGTAGTTGCAATAAGTTATGTGTAAATATTGTCGTAACTGTACATATATTGATACATCTTATGTAGAAAATTTAAGGGTTCAGGGGTAAAACGATTTTCCAGCCATTTTTACGAAAATGAGTTAGCAGTGCCATCATGTAGCTTTCAAGAGTACTAATAACACGTGTATTCATATTTGGGGCAGAATCATTTTAAAGCCGTTAAAAATAGCGATAAAATTTCGGCGTTCCATAGAAAAACCACATTACTCTAACTTTCAAAGTGGTTTTACCCCTGGACCCTTCAATTACAATTAACATTTTGATAACATTATTTTAAAACCATACATTAAACACCATCTTATATTTAAAATTGTATATTACATATAGAATTTAAGTCAATAATATATTATATCTAAATATATTAGGGATTTATTTTAAGAATTACTCATGGGAAAGAATGGGATTTTATTGTCCAGATATATAATAATTATTATTTTGAACTGGATAACTAGAGTGTATTATCTGTATGAAACAAAAATTTGTAATAAACACTTAGTATTACTTATTAGCAATTTTTTGCATCAAAACTAGTGATAAAATAAGTGAACCAAACACTTTAATTAAGTCACTATAATTAAAAGTAAAAGAAAAAACTGAATTTGAATATTGCTACAGCAAATTCTGTTTGTTTTTTTCCTCATTGTCTGAGCAAGAGAATGCGGATACAGTTAGTTGTTGCAGTCAAATGGCTTTCGCTTTCTTGTGGGCATTTTGTTGATTTGTTTCCGAGGAAGAATGCTGAATTTATTGTTGAAATTCAGTTTTCTGCCTGCCTCAGCAGCAGAGCAAGTGTTCATGCACACAGTAAGACATTGCAGGCAAATGATTTTGCTTAATGTTGGACAGGAAAGCTGAATTTGATGTAGAAATTCAGCTTTTTGCTCAGCAGCTAAGCAAGAGAAAGCATATACAGTTAGCATTTGCTGTTAGAGATAAATGGCTTTTGGTGCAAAAACTGAGGCAGGAAAGTGGATTTTGCTTACTATGTAGTATTCTCTTGCTAAGGAATAAAGCTGAGTTTGCTTTAGAAATTTCATTCAAATCTGTGGTACTGTTAATTTAAGTAACTTTATTAAGCTTTATTGATTTTCTTAATGAATATTATACAACTTTTGAGGAAATGCCAATTCAAGCTGAATTTTTTTTGGATATTTTTCTATGATAGGCACATATAATCAAAAACTATATCATTTATTTTGAAAATGTAGTATTTAATGTTTGAACTACAGTATTTTTTTTTATTTTATTTTTTTTTTTTTAGCATTGAAGAGTAAAATGCTGAAGAAGATAATATATAAAGGTTTAACATTTACAGCATTCATACAGTAAATGTTAAACCTTTATATGATGACAGAAAAACTTTAGGGTGATAGTATTAATTGGGCTTTCAATATTTTATTTAATACTGATATTTTCTTTATATATATTACCAGTCTTGCCCTATATTTAAAATTTTAAAAATGTAAATTTAAACAAATGAAAGATTTTCCTAGTATTCTAAATATGTACATACAAAATTTTACATGAAAAACTGTAGTGGATTAAAACTATTTTCTTTCTTCTTGGAGCATAGAACATATAAATTCTATTTTTAGTGAAAAATTATATGAAAAAGAAATATTTGATTCTGTATTAAAAAATCTTATATTTCTTTATGACATAATAAAGATATTTTAGTAAATAAGTAGACAAAAATCTCCTAAGAGCTGTAGAATAAAAGGCCAAAATATTCTATGAATGATGGAAAAATGTTAAACATTTATGTGAAATAACTTTCAAATGGAAAATATAAGAGATTAAATTATTTTTATCAGATTTATATATTTTTTCTTTGTAGAAATATACAGATATGTATATTAAATCAGTGATTTAGGTATACAAAACGGAATAAACCTTTCTTAACTGTAGTCTTATATTAAGGATGTAAAAAAAGCAGTTACCTCTCAATTTAGATTTTTATTGTCTACTCATAGTTGAATAACATAACATGGATAATGTTAGAGATTGTGTATAGTATGTAATATATTTTCTGAAAATTGATCTTATAGAAAAAAAGGTGTATAAAATTCACTGAATTTTATTTTATATTTTATTATATTGAGGAACTGAAACTTAAAACTAATAGATAAATAATAAAAGAAATTATGAAGCTCTCATAAGGATAAAAAGATATTTAAAAGGTTCGTTCAGAAATATACTTTTACACAAAGCTACTTGACTGAATTTCAAAGAAAAATTAATATTTATAAATTATGCATGTATAAATCATGTGTAATGTACTCTATAATCTTTTTTTACATTAATGTATCTGAGATTTTGCCAAGATTGAATAAATTTCAAAAAATAATCTTTGCTATCTCTATCATTGATATTTGAAAATAGAGATACTCTTAATTTTAGTAAATGTAATATAACTTTTTATTCTAAATGTAATTGATGGCTGAAGTTCATTCAAAATTATTTTCTGTTATAGCAAAAAAGTTTTTCAACTTCAGAAACTGATAAAACTAATTTTTTTCTTTTAAGTTCTTTTGGTGAATATTGTTTTATATTTTTCCAGGTTGTGTCTTCATGGATAAAGATTTTACCTCTCAGTGGGTTTAATGTGCCTGTGATCATCTTTTCGGTTAATGAGCATATGAGTTATTTCTTGATATGAATTCTACTGAGGATTATAATAAAATGCACACTTCTGACAATATGCCTGTGTTTTTCACTGGTCTAGCTGAAAGTGTAAAGAATGAACCAAAAATACCTTTACTTTGTATTCTTTGTGGAAGTAGTATTTCCAATAATTCTAAAAATAATGACACTTTGAAAAGCTCTCGGAATCATAATGGATGTGAAAATTGTACTCGAAACTTTAATAACCTAAAGGATGCATTATCATTATTATCAAAAATTTCTCCACTTCCTCCAGTATCTCTTTCAGAAGTAGGTACTGTAAGTAGGGTTCCACAATACAATAATGATACTGATGTACTAACACCAAAGTAAGTATTTAATTTATTTTATAACTCTGTTATTTACATTCCTTAAATCTGAAATCTTAAAATGAGAATATTATTAAGAATGATCAGTGATTTTGAATATTAATTTCCATGTTAAGAAAGAATCTACATTCATATAATTTAAGCATATTTGTCTGAAGTATCATGATCAGGCAAGTATGGGCTATTTGTCATATCTATATATCAAAGTGTTATAAGCAGATTCAATATGGGAAAATTCTTTTAGTGTAAATTTTTTATCAAAACATCAAACAAATCTTATAAGATACTGATCAGCATTAGTTTTGTTTTTTCAGCAGCATATTTCATTTTTGATTGTTTTACTTTGTTTCAGTAGAATCATTCAATTCAATCTAAAATGAGTTTTTTATAGGCATTTACATTTATATTGAATTAGTAGTATTAAAATCTCTATTTTATTCTCATAATCAATGCCATGGAGCAAGAAATTCATAACTTTATTGGATTTTAAAAACAGAAATCATTATTTAGAATACATAAAATAAGAATTATTCTAATCTTGTTTTTTAAAAAAATGGACTTTAAACAAAAAAAAATTAATATTTTGTTTGTGCTTTCAAAAGAGATATACTGTAAACGAGAAACAGAACATATACTAGGAAAAAGGTCGCTACTTAAAATTAGTTTTATCTTAATTTTTTACTTAAAGTAATTTTTTAATAAAACAGCTGTTTATTCTTTACATCAAAATATAATTGTTGAAAAATACTTGTAGCTTATTTGATCTTAGTTTCTGATTATTTAATAAGCATAGCTGAGTAAAGCATGCATTGTTGATGCCCTAAAAACCATATTCTAGAGCACAGCATGTAAAGGAATTTATAAGCTATAATCCATCGTATTTATTTTTATATAATATGACTGAGGTTCCGATTAATTAGTTTGTCATATGAGTTTAGAATTTTTTCTTGAAGGGGTTTTCTCATTTCCCCAAAATTTTTTGTGTGTGTTTATATGTGAATGGGGGTGTTAAAAACTGTTGTAATAGCAAAGGGATTCCCAACCTTTTTATGTTTGCGGCACCCTCGGGAATGAGATTAGAAACTTGGAACACTCTTGTCAAAATTTTAGTTTTTTTCAATATTAAATTATAGTGGAATATATTTCAGGAATATATTAAATTGATGTTAAGATAAATACTTGCTCCACTGCTAATTTTATTTATTTATTGAAAGATATGAGTAACAAATACTAGAATAAGATATATTAATACAGTTTTAAAAATACCCATGGGATTCAGTATAATAATTCATTGTAATGAACTACAAGGGAAATTGCTAAAAAGGGTTGTGTCTTATTAATGTGAGACTTGCATTTTATACTTAGAGAACAAATGTTTCATATCAAACCTAACAGTTTTGGGCTGGAGGGTAGCTCTTTCATCCTCAGGAATGAGTACATCGATTTGTGTCACAATCTATGGAGCAGGAGAGTAATTAATTCAACTTAATATTTATTTTAAATGGGTCCTACTAATTTTTTTTGTTGTTTGTTTATTTATCCTAAAAATTTTTGCGGCACCCCTTGCCGATCTCCTGTATTCATATTCAGTTGTTATTGTTGTTTTTTGTTCCTGGTGCCTCAGTAGATAAGGTCCCCAGTCCGGAGTATATATGAAGAGAGAGAAGACAATGTACAAAAAGAAGTACACAGATACAGAGATATTTTTAGTTTACACAAATGATGAGCTTGGACATTGATATTTTCACAGCTTCCTATTCGAGACAGGGTTCTCTTTTCAGACGGAAGACCAACTTTACCCCAGATAACAATAAAGCCTTACTCTGGAATTAAACTGAAGCCCATGACGTAGAAGGCATGCTATCCACTATGCCAAGTGCACGGCATACTCAGTTGTCAACGAAAGGAAATACACATACTGTCAATTTAGATATTGAAATTTTAAGTTGCTTAATAAACCTAAACCACTGCACATTTCTCTGTTTTTGTTTTAAAAAATACAAACAACCTGTGTATCACTTTCGTAAAAAATATATATAAATAAATATACCACCATCTCTTATTTTTTAATGTTTAATAAATGAAGACCATGTGAAACTAATGATACAAATAGGCTACTGTCAAATGATCAGGAGAATAGCTATGAATACTGCAGGCTATAAACAAATCTGTATTATTGCTTCAGTATTGTAATCTGATATGATACATGCAATAGTTAATTGATAAAGGTGTGATGTACCTAAACTTATTTATATAGTTGAAAATATACAATTTCAGATTTTGACAAGCCATGGATTACATGAATTTTAAAACTGCAGATGCCAAAATTAAATTTTGATATCTGTGTGTATATGTTACTATGATGTCTTATTGGATTCTGGACATTTTTATTATTATGCATATGCATATTCTGAGCTTCATTATTGTTACGTAGAAATCTTAATTAATGACTTTGGACATTGCTGGGTTATGTGGTGTAGTAAGCAAAAGGCAGGAAATATTCTGAAATTTCCCTCCTTTTATTATTAATATAATTATGGTGAGTGGCAAAATCACCTTCAAAATATTTTCTTTCTTTTAAATAAATCTGGATCTTTGAATTTGTATATGACACTTTGATTTTGTGTTATATCAAAATAATCTTGTATTTATTCTTTTGATCTTTGAAGTTGCTTGTAAAGGAATTAAGTTACTGCAAATAATATTGCTCAATTAAATAATTCAAATCAAAGTACATCCATGCCAGTAACTTTTAATATATGATGTAAACTTTTGCTTATATATTCTGGTTTTATAACATTCATTTATTAAAATTGTTGGACCTTTTCATGCTGAGTTGATTAAATTATATTTATCAACAAAGAGATTTTTGTCTTAAGGAGGATAAGCACAAAAGTTTTGAAAGACATAATAAATGCAGATTTTTTCTTTGTTCATTTTTTTTCTGAGGTATTTTATCGTTGAAATGTATGATTTATAAATTTTGATTTTTTAGACGTAAGTCTCTTTTACCTCATCCTGTACAACCGTCAACATCTGAAGATTCAACTTTCATGCCTCCCAAAAATGAATCATTGGAATACAAGAGAGAAAAGGTAAAGTGATTGATTTTTAATTTTTTTGTCTTTTTTTTAATCAGCCAAAAATTATCAGCAGCTTTACATTTTAAATGGCGACATCAATATTTATATTCTACTGCTATAAATCCCTGACTGACTATTAAAAGGGCTGTAATTTTTTTTCTTTTATGAATATAACATACTATATTTTCTATCAATTTAAATTTTTAAAAATTTAGTAATCCGCTCACAACAGAAATATGAATTTGCATGCATATTTTAGATTCATGAAATAATGCAGGCAAGTGTATAAATAAGAGCCATACGGCCGAATTAAATGTAACGTCTTAGTTCCTTAGCTCGTTAGCTACTTAGCAAACCTCAATTTTGCTAACTCTTAGCACATCGGTATTCAAATGGCCCGTTCGCTCTCCGATCTGAGCACCACTCTCCGATGAGGGAATGCTCGGCAAACCTCGGAAGATTTTAAAGGAATGCTCTCAGTCAGCCAATCAGACAGCCCAAATTCCTCATCAGCGCGACATCAAATGTAAACAAACATGGAAACGAATTGGATAAAATAATAACAATAAAAACGAGTAATGCCTGGATACGCAACAGAAGAAAAATGAATCAAATGATTTTAAATTTGTGGATAGAATACTTACAAATATTTTCATAATTCTATGTTCAACTTTATTTGAAATATTTATAATTCACTATGTTAAATTACTGGAAGCTTTTTTTTAAGCCAAAATGCCACATTTTTTTAAAGCAATTAGTAGAGAATACGGATGATGAAAAATATTACAAATATGGTGGATATGAAGTAAAATATATTTAAAACAAAGTTTAGCTAAATGTTAAAATATTAACATCGTTGTATTCAGTAATCTAAACTTCTTGCAAAAGCTATTTATTTTGACACACAAAAAAAGTTTCTGATAAAATGATTCATTGAACTTTATGTGATGTCCTTGTTTAAATTAAATACATTAATAAAAGCTTTTAAAATAGTTATCACATTGATGTGCTTCCCATCTGAAATAAAACTCATTCAAATCTCTTAAGTTTATACTAACAGCATAGTATTTAAAACTGACAGTATAGTATTTAAAATTTTCAAAAATACACATCATATTATAGAGACAAAATTAAATAGTATTATTTAAGATGTACTCACCTGATTATTCTGTGTTAAGATTTAGAGCTCATAACATTCAAAATATGCATCACAATTAATAGTAGCCAAAAAAATTACAAGTACAGACACTGCTTCAGTATAAATACAGCACTGCACAATAATTCATTTAGCTTAATCTTTTAAATGCTGATACAATATCCTTTTAAGAAAATTGATAGATATGCACTCTTTTAAACACATCCATGTGTAAATGAAGAAAATGCTAAATCTAGTTCAATTGAAGTACATGGGATTACAATTGATAATACTTTGTTTTTGTTGACTATCACTGATTTTGGCTCATACCTATACAAATATACAATTTTAAGATATTCATTCCATTCCTTACACTAGTTGCAAATAAGCAATGTTTAAAAGATAAAGTATTCGAAGTACTGCATACTTAAGTTATTATTCTTTTTTCCATTTGTGGTGATAAAAATTTTAAATTTCAAGTTACCTTAAATTTTGTAGTCATGCAGAAAAAAAATACAATTTCACAAATATTTTAAAATTTTCTTAAGAAGCACACAGAGAACAGTCAAGAAGCAGCTGACTGAATCACATTATAAATATAAGTCAAACAAAATTAAATGTAATTAATTTCTGTATTAATATTTTTCTATGTGAGGTATAGGGCAGTAAAATACTCAGCGACATTGTAGTTTTGTATTTTAATTTACAAAGTGACGTATAAATAATCATGAGAAACACAAATCATCACTCTGTAAATGAAAATACTAAACTACCATATAGCCGAGTATTTTACTGCCCTATTCCTTGTACTTCAGTAATTTAATCCACAATTTAATTAGTACAGTGGAATACAGTTGATAGTACTTTGTTTTTGTCGACTATCATTAATTTTGGTTGATAGCTATGAAAATATACAATTTTAAGATATTCATTTCATTCGTTATAATAGGTGCAAATAAGCAATATTTAAAAGATAAAGTAACAAAGTACTACTGCACAGTTAAGTTACTATATTTTATTCAATTTGTGGCGATAAAAATTTTAAATTTCAAGTTACCTTAAATTTTGTAATCATGCAGAAAAAAATACAATTTCACAAATATTTTAGAATTTTCTGAAGAAACACACAGAGAACAGTCAACACACAGTTGATTGA
Organism: Dolomedes plantarius; assembly: GCA_907164885.2. Classification (NCBI taxonomy): domain Eukaryota; kingdom Metazoa; phylum Arthropoda; class Arachnida; order Araneae; family Dolomedidae; genus Dolomedes; species Dolomedes plantarius. Next base: position 130,774,247 of record OU015492.1, read on the forward strand.
ATCACATCTATATATTATAACAGTTAAACAAACAGGGTTTGTACCAAATTTCATAATCCTGGCTAAAATTTCAAGACCCATAGCTAAGCCAAATTTGATTTTAGTTATAGTTTGATTAATTAAATAGTGTGGGGAGTGTTAATGGTTCAGAAAGAGTGTCACATAGTGTAACAATTATTTATTAACTAACAAAGTATGTTACACACGGTACAGCTTTTGGTTGGAAGCTTTATAACGAGTGCATTCAGGACAATGCTTAACACAGTCAGAGATGTATTTTTTCATACCAGTCCAATAATAACATTTGGCGATTCTTTGGAATGTTCCTTCTTCCCCATAATGTCCTGCCATTGGATCATCATGGTGTTTTTGCATTATGGATTCATGTTCAGCTGCAGGAATCACTAGTTGAGCCTCTTCTGCGTCCGAGTCTGGGACGTATCGGTACAGGACTCCGTTGTTCATCAGAAATCCACGTTCGGTCCAGTTGGCATATTCTTCATTTTTTTGAGTAGATTCAAAGCTTTCGATGAATTTCTTCAGATTATCATCTTGAAGTTGCGATTCTCACATATTCTTCACACTTCTTGTAGGCATGTCGGCAACAGCAATGTTCAATACTTCACAAGGAGAATTTCCTTCTTTGCAAACTGGACGTGAGAGCATGTCGGCAAGGACATTTGCTTTCCCAGAGACGTATTGTACTTTCAGTTTAAAAAATTGAATTTCGAGTGCCCATTGGGCAAGTTGTCCGGTTGGAGACTTGAGGCTGAGAAGCCATTTCAGAGGTTGGTGATCGGATGCTTCAGTTATTTCTGATCCTTCTACATAGCCTCGAAATTTCTTCAGTGCCCAAACAACAACAAGGGCTTCCCTCTCCATTGTAGAGTAGTTGCGCTCTGCCCGAGTAAGTAATCGACTAGCGTACTCGATCACATGTTCGTCTGACATCTCTCCTTGAAGTAAAACAGCACCAAGAGCATAATTGCTGGCATCTGTGCGAATGATGTAAGGTTTTGTTCCATCAGCTTGTTTCAACACGGGAGGTGTTATGAGGCATTTCTTTAAGGTTTCAAATGCATTTTGCTGATTGGATCCCCATGTCCACTGGACTTTCTTCTTTGTTAGATCACTAAGGGGTCGTGATGTTTCTGCAAAAATCTGTATGTATCTTCGAAACCATGAACAGGTTTGAAGGAAGGATTGTACCTCTTTAACATTTTTGGGTAGTGGTATTCTTTGGATAGAAGAAACCTTTTCAGGATTAGCTTCGATACCATGTTACGTAATCCAGAATCCCAAATATTTAACACAAGAAGAAACGAAGTGACACTTTTCTCTGTTTGCATGAAGCTTAAAGAACAACAGTCTTTCGAAAACAGCTTGAAGATCAGAGATGTGTTTCTCAAATGATTCCGACAAAACAATTATATCGTCGATATAGGTGAGGGTTAATGTATCTTCAAGACCACTACAGAAACGGTCTATGAATCTCTGGAATGTTGCAGGGGCATTCCTAAGTCCAAAAGGTATTCATAAAAATTTATAAGTACCAAAGGGACATACAAAAGCTGTTTTGTCTTGATCAGCAGGATGAACTTTCACTTGATGATATCCTGCACGAAGATCAATGGTTGACATGAAAGCAGTAGGTTTTGCTTTGTGTAGCAAGTCATCCATCTGAGGAAGTGGATAGGAATCTGCAACTGTGATTGCATTCAGTTTTCTATAGTCTATACACAGGCATATGGTTCCATTAGGTTTTGGTATTAAAACTACTGGCGAGGCATACGGCGACTCGCATTCTTCGATAATTCCATCAGCCAAGAGTTTGTCAATTTCTTTCTTCAATATTTCTTTTTTAGTAGGATTCATTCGATAAGGTGGTACTGCCACAGGAAGATGGTTTCCAGTTTTTATGCAGTGTTCAATGAAAGGCGTTGGCCCTGGCTGAAAGCATTTTTCGTATTTTTCAAGAAGAATATTCATTTTGTCTCGTTGGCAAGAAGAAAGATGCGGACCTTCATTTTCACGAAGTCTACAGGGATGTGATTCAATGTGTACTGCTAGAAGAGCATTGATGTTTGGTGGCGTTTCAACGAAGCTTTAATGTTTCTGGGGAGATTCAGAAAAATACCAGTGTTTTTGCTGGAGATCTAGGACGATCCCTGAAGCTTTCAAAAAGTCTATACCGAGATGAGTACGGTTATTCCTTACATTTTTAAGCACTATAAGTTGAGATTACTTTTCCTTTAACCCTGATGTCTACTATTGTTGTAAGTATTTCTGTTTATTGAACATGTCCATCGGCTAATGTCATATTAATTATTTTATCTTCAAACTTCATGTCTTTACTTTTGAGAAGATGGTACAACTTTTCTCCAGCTACAGAATGTGTAGCACCTGTATCAGCACACACAGCCTCTCGTTCTTTACAAATGAAAACTTCAATGAAGCTTGTAGGGTTACTTTTCATTGAAAAACTGTAAAAATTCTAATTGTTTAGGCTTAACGCAATTGCATCGTCTTTTTCCGCAACAGGAGTGCATGTGCGACATTTGGACTTTATGATGCCTGGAACGCCACAGCCATAACAGTACAAAGAGGTTCTGTGGTCTGAAAGTCCTTCAGAGTTTTTATCATGAGCTCTGTCATTGGAACTGGGATCCCGCCTATTGTGACTGGGGACCCCGAACAGAGGGTGTTGGTCATTCCCAAATTTAGAACTTTGTGTAGAGAGACCTTTCCTTGTAAAAGTTGTTCTTTGCTGTTCCCTTTGTTTTGGCTGAAAGGTTTTTCTGGCATCAGTGAATGGTGTATTTACTTCTTTCTTGCATGGTCGCAAATTTTCATATGTGTCCAGTTTTTCTACTAGGTCATCAGGGGTGATCCGTACAATAGTCCATATAATTAACCATTAAGTTCAGATCATTAACTAAATTAAAAATGTCTTTATCAATTTCATGTTTATGATCCTGACAGACTTGAACCAGTTTTCCCCTGTTACCTAAAAACAACTTCATTTCATCAAACATTGTGTTCCATCTTACAGTTTGAGGTATTACTAATAGTTTGCCACCATTTGCTTTGTACCAGGCATTTGGTAAATGAGTATTTCTAAAATACTTAATTATTTTGATTATATTTTTACTTACATTTGGAAGTTCCAGGTGTTTTGCAAAGAGATTTAAAATATGAACAGAACAACCGTAATAAATGATATCAAAATCTCCAGATTTAGCAAGCTCCTCTCTCATTTTTTTGACATTTGCAGCATTGTCAGTAACAAAGCTGCAAACATTAACATTAAATTTTTCTTTACAATCCAAGATAGATTGTTTTGCCGCAGTGTATAAGTAATCTACAGTATGTGAATATTCTGAAGAGTCAATAGTTGAAGTGATTAAACTATCACCAGACATTTTGATCACAGAAGTGCAAATGAGGGGTTCATTATGAACATTACTCCATCCGTCAAGACTCATCGTCACAGTTTCTCCAGACAGATATTTCCTTGGACTCTTCAATTGTTTTTTTGTGCAAAGCATCTAAAATTTCTCCTGCTAATCTTCTTTCAAAAGGTGGTGTGTACCCTGGTCGAAGCAAATTGCACAATTTTATGAATTCTGGATGCATTGCATGTGTAAATAGTGTGTTTGTTGCTTTAAAATATTGTGCAACTTGCTCATTGATTGACTGTGCATATGCCACAGATGTGAACACTGCATTGGAATCTTTAGTTAAAGACACAGTTGTTGACCTGTATGTTGCCACAGATGCTCTCTTTTGCTTCTTCTTTGGTTGTTTTGGTGATGTGGCATCATTGCCTACTCTGAAGTTGGAACTGCAGTCAGGATCATCTACAGTCTCTAAAATAATAATAATAATAAGAAGAAGAATAGATGAAATAAAATTTTAGCATTTAAAAGTTAAAAAACTCAGTTTGCCAACCTCATTATAATCTTTATGCTTTGTAGGTAGTTAATTAAAATGATAAGAAATTGCTCAAAGCAAAAATAAATCTATTGTTAAAATATTATAACTCCCCCCCCCCCCCCTAAAACATAGTCTTTAAACTATATCAATATGTAAGTTCAAAGATAAATAAAAATATAAACGTTATTCCAATATTCTGTATTTATCTTCTTAATCAAAAATAAATGAAAGTTTAAAATTTAGTTGAGTTGAATTGAGTGCATTATTTTTATTCAACATAATCATATAAAAAAAATAATAAAATAAAATCATGCGGTATACAAGAGTATTTTAATATATATGTTACCGACAGAGTATGAAACCTGGCATTGTATAGAATACCTATTGTTATTCTAAAAGGCAAAAACTGTATTTAAGTAGCAATAATATGCAATAAAATCTGACAATATGAACATGAAAACTTTTAATTCTAGAATAAATATTGAATAATAATAATAATAAATAAATAAACAATTATTATTACTATAATTACCTGTATTTTTATCAATTCCAGTAGAACATAACTCATAGTGTATTTCCATCTACTTTGGAATTCCTTGCATTTCCTTTTCACAGATCTTACATATGGCCCATTTTCCAGTATTCTCTTCTTTAGTTTTGCATATAAAATGATTCCATATTGGATTTTTATTTCTTGGCATAATGATTTTAATATAATTAAACTTACATATAAATTTTAAGCTTTACAACTTGTTTAAATATAATATTCAACAGCAGAAAAAGATAAAAATCACAGCACTTCTTAAAACATGCCTTAGACCAGGGGTGTCAAATTCAAAGGCTAACTTGGGCCAAACAAACAAGGTTTAACTATAGGTGAATGAAATTGCTTTTTGTTGTAACGATACCACTTGCTGAATCTTTAATTTACCCGGATCGTATAGATTTTTAGGTTAGCAAAATTAACTATATTACAGAAATAAAATAACTTCATGATAGTTGAAATAAAATTCACTTCCAAATAACATTCAACTCAGACAATTGGACTAAGACAAAGGATATTGAGGCAAGAACTAGTTTATTAAAAGATTAACATATTTAGATGACTTACATCTGCTCCTGGTTTATTTACAAGGTAAGGGAGCTTTACCATAACACAATCTTTTATGCCAACACAAAGAGGGAGCACATCTCCCTGGCACTTAATGAATGGGATAAATTCACATATAAAAAGGATTGTCATTTCTTTACATGGTGGTTGGCAAACCAAAAAAAAACTTAAACCTACAAGTGGAGCTCCTTAAATAAAATTTCTTTAAAATGGACTACAAAAAAATAAAATAAAAATAAAACTTGCATTACCTCGCGTCATAAGGGCTGAAAATTAAAATAGAGGGGAAATAGGAAGTAAAGGCATAGTAAAGCAGAAAGCAATCGAGGGGTACCCCGGATGGAAAGTCTTTTACAGCATGGGATGGTCAGCAGGGGCTGCGCATTGTTCCATCGTCCCAGGGCTATTCCATTCCTTCAATCAAAAGTAGGCCGGGTGTCTTACGGAGAGCGCCGGAGCATGAAAACGTCTCCTGTAGGTTCCTGCCAGCGGGGTAAGAGTGTTCTCTCCCATCAGCCGAGCATCCGCCAGCCTAGGCCTCCGCACTCCACTCACGGCGTCTCTTCTGCCTCTGTTCTCCGCGGCCGAAATGTAGTTCCTTGCCGCGCCGTAGCTGTGCCTTAGGGAATGGCCTGTACATGCCTGAAAGGTTATGCATTACCTTCAGCATGCCGAGACTCAACTTATTTTTGCTGTAAAAATTCCCAAAACTGGGTTTCTATAAAGGCGCAAAACTCACACGGAGTTATTGGAGCTCACCGCCTTACGTATCCTTCCGCTACAGAGAATGGTAGGGACGGACGGCTGGAACATCGCTTAACATTCCAGGGGCCTGGGATTTTCAAGCCGCCTCCTCCTCCCTTTGGGAAAACAAGAGCCGCCGTTCGAGAAATGGCACCCAACAACGTATCCAATTACTGGTGTACCGAAAGAAGGATAAAGATAAGACAAAGAAAGGTTCACCGTTACTAGGCAAGAGAGTTAAAGCTTTAAAGACTGGCTTACGTTTATTAAGATTTTCTATTTTAAAAACAGTTTGCCAAACCACCTAAATTAATTTGCCACCACCTTACAATAGATCAATTTAAATACGTACATTTACACCTAATTTCACTTCTTAATAATTCATCTACCTCCTGAGACACTTAATTACAATAATATCCCCCTTGTTCGACAAAATTTTTGAACGCAGAGAGAAAATTTTCCTCCTCCATAGTTTATGGCGTTTAAACTGATTGAGGGCGTCTATCCGAAGAAAGTTAAAAGAGTGGAGTAGCCCCCAGGATCTGTCACCCTGAAGCTGACAACCCATTTGCCCTCATACAGGAGTAAACAGTTCCTGAATGCTAGCCCCTACAGACCCATCATGCGTCCATGTAAGGCCTATCCCTAAATTTACAGGATAGACGACCTCAATTTACAAAACACAGCCAAAGGCAATAAAAAAAAATGCAAGAAAACCAGTCCCTTCACACGAGGGAAAAACGGAAAGTTACACTTAAATGCTACTTCACATAGTAATATTGGGCACCTTTGGAAAATGTCAAACTGTGCCTGAGATATACTGACACTAATACTTGGTTGATACAAAACAAAATCTAAACTTTGATAATACAGACATTATTTTACCACACGGTGTTTAAAGAGAATAAAAAAAAATGGTGGGTCAGTTTCTGCTGCCAATGCTTTTAATACAAAAAACTTCAAGTAAAACCCATTCCTCCAGCACCTTCGCCTCAAGGAATAGTGCGGAGAGATGGACCCTTATGTAGTGTCAGTTAAACTGCAACACATGACACTACATAAATATGGGTGACAAAGCCCTTCCCCCAGGGCACAAGAGTGGACAAAATTCGGGTAGACACTGTTACATGCAACGGAAGACCTGGCACGCATGCTTTGCCTTACAATATTTGGGGTAGCTAGACCTGTTACAATGGCATCTCTTGAGTTTAGGCCGGTTGACATCAGGAAAAAGGATGGCTCCTGGGAATTTGTGATTGGCAGAAGTCAAGTCCTAGCTGACCCCGGACATATTCGAAACAGTTTAAAATTTACTGCCTATTGGTCGGGGGTAACGCAATGGCAAAAAGAATAAGTTAGAAGCTTACATTCGGCAAAACTGACCCAAATTAGCATGTAATATGCACTGCACATACACAATAGCGTGTGGCAACAAAACATGAAATGCACAAAAAAATATACAAAATAGCGAAAAACAACAACAAATCTCCTGTCCTATCAGCTGTGTGACTCGAAACCCGCAAAAAAAATCAAAACAAACACTCCCCTTTTTTGGTCTACTGACTAACAGTCAGTGAAAGTAAACAAATTCGCTCGCCACTAAGTTCTGTGTGACACTCCCCTTTGCGCTTGAGCTCGAGTTAGAATAGATGACTTCGGCAAATTTTTCCAGCGGGCACTTCGGACTGCCTGTTGCTGAGCTCCCCCCGAATCATTAATTCTGCCCGCGTGACTAACCCGCGGCACGGGTGACTGTTGTGTACTAGCACTAATCGCTTGTCTTCTCACTCCTCCCTTTCTAGCCGTGTTTATGAAAAAACGGGTTTTGTGTTTGGGAACCCTAGTTAACGGGGCGACACTCACTTCTCCCCTCTGATCGTTATCTGGGCCGTCGCAAACAGCTGATCGCTCAGTCTCCTGTTTTTCCGGCCAAGCGGGAAAAACCTTACGTTCTGGGATCTTTGTTAATCTATCAATATGGACTACCTCTTCGTGCGATGGATCTGCGACTTGCTGAATTTTAAAGTTAACTTTAGAGGTTTGCTGCATTACACGATATGGACCTTTATTTAATTTTGATAACTTTTTACTTAAACCGGGCTTAATTGCTGGGGAAAATAGCATTACTAAATCTCCGAGATTAATGTTTTTATGAACAGCGAATTTTTTTCTATAATTTTCCTGCGATTCCGCTGCTTTCTCTAAATGGGACTTCACTAGCTTAAAAGAATTTTGAAGGGCCGGTATTAAATTTTGACAGTAAGAGGGGGCGTCGTTATACGAAATTTTACTTTCCCCTGCTAAAACGTTATAAGGGAGGCGCAGATCTCTACCATAAGTTATAAAGGCTGGGGTCTCGTTAGTGGCTAAATGGACTGCCGACCGAATGGATAATAGGGCAAATTTAAGTTTAATGTCCCAGTCCGTGTGGCTGTTGTTCACTAAATGAGCTAAGGCCGAGGAGACTGTAGCATGCTGCCTTTCTATCTTGGCATTTGCGGCCGGATGATAAGGGGAAGAAGAAATGTGATGTATGTTAAATTTCTTGTATACGTCCGAAATCGCTTCCCCGACTAAATTTCTCCCCTTGTCTGTTATAATGGTCTTGGGACACCCGTGTCGCGAAACAAAATCTGCCAATGTGTCAGCAATGGTATCTGAGGTAATATTAGAAACGGGGTACGCCTCTGGCCACTTCGAAAAAGCGCATACATATGCTACAATGTAACGGTTTCCCTGTTCGGTTAGGGGGTACGGACCTGATATATCTAGGTGAACTGTCTGCATGGGTGCATCCTGAATTTTAAGTCGCTGCAGTTCCGCCAAACCACCTGGTTTATGAGCACGGCGCTCCAAACATTGTATACAAGATTTAATTAAATTTTGGACATGCGCACTTAGCCCCGGGCAAAAGAAAAATTGTTTAAGTCGATTATAGGTCTTAAAATGTCCCATATGGCAAGCTATTAAGGATTCGTGCGCTAAAGAAAAAACTTTGGTTAACAGGCTGAGCGGAAGCACCACCTTCTCTTGGGAATCTCTTCGGGACTTACCCCTCAAATCATTACATTTTAAAACATTATTCTGGGAAATAAAAAAATTCATGTAGACAGGTCTCACCTGGAGTCCCTTTTTCACTAATTTTAAAACTTTACTACAAAATGGATCTTTCTCCTGGGCTGCCCTAACTTCTTTTAAAAAATTTTGGTCTTCGATGACATTAAACGATACCTGATCAGGAGGGATTGCATAGCACTGTTCACCATTTACAGGTTCGCTTACATAGTTTACCTCTTCAGAAATTTCAAAATTTATATACCTAGACAAAAAATCGGCCGTGGAGTTGCATTTACCTTTTATATATTTAGTCTCGAAATCAAAATCCGCCAACGAACACAGCCAACGGGCAATACGTGACGTGGGGTCCTTAAGTTTTAAAGCGTGCGTTAGCGCAGCGTGATCAGTAAATAGAGTAAATTTTGAGTTAAAGAGATAACATTTAAAATAGTTTACGGCCCATACGACAGCTAGGAGTTCTCGCTCAGTCGCAGAATAACGGGTTTCTACCTCCTTAAGTTTTCTACTCGCGAACGCTACAGGCCTGGGAAAATTGTCTTCATCCAGCTGTGCTAAAACTGCGCCTGAGGCGAAGCCTGATGAATCAGTATAAACAATAAAGGGTTTGTCTAATTCCGGAAGCTTTAAGGTGGGGATGGATGCCAAACCTGCGCTTAAATCCTCAAACTCTGCCTGTGCTTCCTCTGACCAAAAAAATTTACCCTTGTCCTTTGTTAAATTAGTTAGATTGAGGGCTCTTTTAGAAAAGTCGGGGAGAAATTTTCTGTAAAAATTTAATGTGCCAAGAAAACTACGAACTTGCTTACGCGACGTAGGAATTTTGAAATTCTTAATTACGTTTACATTTTTATCGGTGGGAGAAATTTTGCCGTCCTGTACCTTGAATCCTAAAAAAGTTATGTCAGATTTAAAAAAGGAACATTTACTTGGTTTTAATTTTAAATTGTGCTGCCTTAATCTATCGAAGACAAGCTGCAATTTTTCAAAATGCGAAGGAATGTCGTGCGATGCTACAGCAATATCATCGATGTAAATCTGAATGGACAGGTCGCTTAAGTCACCTAAGACAACATTCATTAACCTTTGAAAAGCGTTGGGGCTGGTGGCAAGTCCAAAAGGGCTTCTCGTGAAATTAAATAGACCTTTATGGGTCGAAATGGCAAGTTTAAATTGATCCTCCTCTTTAATTAACTGTTGAAAAAAACCAGAGGTCAAGTCTAAGGTTGAAAAAAATTTAGCACCGGATAAGGCATCAATAGTCTCATTAATATTAGGGATGGGGAATGAATCTTTAATTAATTTCTTATTTAATTTCCTGAAGTCTACTGCTAATCTATATCCACCATCGGCCTTTTTTACTAACATAACCGGCGCAGCAAATTCGGAATCTGAGGGAACTAAAATGCCGCTGTCTAACAATAAGTTTAGCTGCTCATTCATTTCATTACGTAAGTGATATGGCACTCTGTAAGGTTTGCATTTTACAGGCTCGTCATCTATTAATTTAATGTTATGGGGTACCGTCGAACACCCTGGTAGCTCTAACACCGAGGCAGCGAAAACATCCGAATTGATTTTTAGAAAATTTTGCACCTCACTTTTTAATTGGGTGGGCAGGTGATCAAGTTCGAAATTTGTATTCCACGTTAAGTCCGTATGATCTAACGTTGCAATATCAGCATTGTCAACAAAATTTACCAAATTTATATTTTTATTACTGTACAGAGGTTCCACGAATCCAAGCTCTGTACCCTTATTTATGTGTACCTGGGCAGTGCCGAAATTAGCGAGCTTAACGAAAAGTGACTGCTCAGAATTGGTACAAATGGCGTTGGCCACTAAAATATCCGAAATAGCCGCAGTGGGCGTAATTAAGATTAAATCGGAATATGAAGGAAGGGGTGACTTAACTTTAGCCGGAATGATTATTTGCTCCCCAGGGGGTATGATAACTTTAGTTTTAGAAAATATTTTAACGTTACTGGGAATCCTAACATTCGGTTCCCCTCCTATGATAGCGTTAACTTCCCTTACAGTAGTCACAAAAAATGGAATAGCAGTGGAATCAGGTAAAATAATCTGTTGATGTCTAAAATCGATACAAATGTTGTACTTCTCTAAAAATGGAATACCTAAAATTACATCGAAGTGCGTGGACAAATTTCCCTGGATGACCTTAAACTGTTCACAACACCTAAAGTTACCTAAATCGAAATATAACTCGGCCTGAGACTTAATTTTTAACGGCTGACCCGAAACAGTTTTAAGTGGGGTATTACATTTTCCTATGCTTAAATTCTTAAAATCTTCAATATCATGCGCACCTATCAGGTTAACCGAACTTCCCGAGTCAAAAAGTGCTAAAAACATCCTATTTTGAGCCTGAATCTTAACCACGGGCCATCTAAATTTGTGCGTATTCCCCGTAGTTGAATAGATCTCAGCGCCAGGCCAGTCCAAGGGCCCCTTATCATCAGTAGGCTGACCACCTACCGAGGGCCGAAGTAGTTTAAATTGTCGGGATAGTGTCGATAATTTCCCCTACTCGCGTATCCCGGCTGTTGGGAACTGCCCGCGAAGCGAACTCTCCCCTGCTGACCCTGAAAGTCTCGGTTCGAATTCTCGTTCCTCCTCCGGAAGTTTTGGTTTCCGAATGAGCGCTGCCTCTGTTGCGTAAACCCGTTTCCCCCTCTGTATGGGGATTGCTCCCGATTTTGACTCCCTCTACTCGGAGACCTAGGGAAGCTTTGTGGAGCTTGATAATTGAGACTCGGGCGATCCCTCGACGCGGAACGTGATGACTGCCTGTAATTTCGGTGGGGGCACTGGTTTTTTAAATGTCCTATTTCGTGACACCCAAAACATATTATTTGAGCCGGAGCTCGCGGCGGTGGGTTTAGCGACAAATGTTCTAACTTTGAGGATAAATGCGATACTGACTCCTGCAATTTTACAACCATGTCTTCAAGATTTGCTTGCCTCTCAATATTAAAAGAGTCCCTTTCATGACCCATTGCATACACAACTGCTGGGGTTTCTAATTCCTCTAAATTCCCCACTTCTTTGATTGCCTTCTCCTCGCTTTCCGCGATATCAATTAATTCGGAGAGGTCTTCCGGGCTGCGTGCAATGACGGCTCTACGTATTTTAGGAAGTAAGTTTTTGAGTAACATGGCCATGAGCCATTGTTCCTCCATGTTTTTTCGCGTCGCCTCAGGCAAATTGTGGGTTTTGACCACTCTTTTAACTTTTGACCTGGCTATTGCTAGGAATTCCTTTACCGGAGTCTGTTTTTCCTGTTTAAACGCCCAAAAATCAGTCAAAAGGGCTGCCGGGTCTTTTTCTGTACGGAACCTCTCTTCTAAGATTTTAAATAGGTCGTCGACTGAATTTATCTCTTCGCGGAAATTTGAATAAACGGTTTGAGCCTGACCGGCGAGTCGTTGGCGAACAGCAAAAAATTTGTCCACGGGGGACCACTGCAAAAATTCCGCAATTTCCTCCACTTTGGCTTTAAAACGTTCAAAACGTAAATGCGGGTCCGCTCCCGTAAAAGTGGGAATCTGATCTAAATGGTTCAGCAAAAGGTCCCTACGCTGAAAAGTGATAGCGCGCAAAGCCTGCTGCGCTTCATCTTCACTTATTGTTTCAGCCAACGTACTAGCATCAAACGCGTCTGGGCAGAGAGAGTTAGGCATGATGAAGAATGTAAAAACAAAATTCACTACTAAAACTGGGAACCCTAGTTATTTTGGCACTCCTCAATACGTTAAATACTTCCCGCAAAATAATTTTCGCGTACACAGAATAAGCATTATTACACAGCAAATACTCACTTAAAACATATTCCCGCACATGCATTTATAAAAATCCCCCAAAATTTTCGCGTACACAGTATAGATTTGTAATTATACAACATTAGTATATATAATACATTTACTCACATATAATTATACACTCCCCCAAAATACACATAAATGCACTTTATATCATTTTTATAAATTTGGCACACTACATGCTCATTAATTGTTTTCATATTAAAGTTCTTGCCTCCTTTAATTAAATTAATTTTCGCGAGCCAACGTCGCATTCCGCAATAACCCAGGTTCGAATCCTGGTCACGGCACCATTGTTATAAATGAAATTGCTTTTTGTTGTAACGATACCACTTGCTGAATCTTTAATTTACCCGGATCGTATAGATTTTTAGGTTAGCAAAATTAACTATATTACAGAAATAAAATAACTTCATGATAGTTGAAATAAAATTCACTTCCAAATAACATTCAACTCAGACAATTGGACTAAGACAAAGGATATTGAGGCAAGAACTAGTTTATTAAAAGATTAACATATTTAGATGACTTACATCTGCTCCTGGTTTATTTACAAGGTAAGGGAGCTTTACCATAACACAATCTTTTATGCCAACACAAAGAGGGAGCACATCTCCCTGGCACTTAATGAATGGGATAAATTCACATATAAAAAGGATTGTCATTTCTTTACATGGTGGTTGGCAAACCAAAAAAAAACTTAAACCTACAAGTGGAGCTCCTTAAATAAAATTTCTTTAAAATGGACTACAAAAAAATAAAATAAAAATAAAACTTGCATTACCTCGCGTCATAAGGGCTGAAAATTAAAATAGAGGGGAAATAGGAAGTAAAGGCATAGTAAAGCAGAAAGCAATCGAGGGGTACCCCGGATGGAAAGTCTTTTACAGCATGGGATGGTCAGCAGGGGCTGCGCATTGTTCCATCGTCCCAGGGCTATTCCATTCCTTCAATCAAAAGTAGGCCGGGTGTCTTACGGAGAGCGCCGGAGCATGAAAACGTCTCCTGTAGGTTCCTGCCAGCGGGGTAAGAGTGTTCTCTCCCATCAGCCGAGCATCCGCCAGCCTAGGCCTCCGCACTCCACTCACGGCGTCTCTTCTGCCTCTGTTCTCCGCGGCCGAAATGTAGTTCCTTGCCGCGCCGTAGCTGTGCCTTAGGGAATGGCCTGTACATGCCTGAAAGGTTATGCATTACCTTCAGCATGCCGAGACTCAACTTATTTTTGCTGTAAAAATTCCCAAAACTGGGTTTCTATAAAGGCGCAAAACTCACACGGAGTTATTGGAGCTCACCGCCTTACGTATCCTTCCGCTACAGAGAATGGTAGGGACGGACGGCTGGAACATCGCTTAACATTCCAGGGGCCTGGGATTTTCAAGCCGCCTCCTCCTCCCTTTGGGAAAACAAGAGCCGCCGTTCGAGAAATGGCACCCAACAACGTATCCAATTACTGGTGTACCGAAAGAAGGATAAAGATAAGACAAAGAAAGGTTCACCGTTACTAGGCAAGAGAGTTAAAGCTTTAAAGACTGGCTTACGTTTATTAAGATTTTCTATTTTAAAAACAGTTTGCCAAACCACCTAAATTAATTTGCCACCACCTTACAATAGATCAATTTAAATACGTACATTTACACCTAATTTCACTTCTTAATAATTCATCTACCTCCTGAGACACTTAATTACAATAGGCCGCAAAAAAAAAATATTAATAGAAACATAGGTTTATTACAGTATATTACCTAATTACAGTATATTCAACATAAATATATGCATTTTGCTTAATAATAGCAAAAAAAGAGTATAATTAAAAAAACATTTAGCGAATTCTTCCTATCTTATTATAATTCTGCGTCGGTTATTTTATTATATATTATTGTGTGCCAATATATTGGCCGGGCCGCAAAAATGTTCGCCACAGGCCGCGAGTTTGACATCCCTGCCTTAGATTGTTCTAGACTATGCTTGTTCATTATTCTGGTTCTAAAACTACTGTGAAATACTCCCTCACATTACTTCGGGAAATAAGTAGATAGTAAATAACCCCCCCCCCCACTCTCTTTCCTTTTCTCATATTTCGGAGGGAAAAAAAAAAAAGGCTAGGTAATTTATAAGAATGCGTGGTTTCTATGAGAGCCACACACTATTTGACATCATAAAATGAACCAGAAACAATTTTTATAGGAATTAAGACAATTCGAAAATTTATGTTGGTGTACATGAGAAATTAGTTTAAAGTGTGATGTGAAAAGAAAACTCTTGTCTCCCCCTTTGCTGGAAAGCAACCGATGGAAAATCAATCCTCAATAGGCGATAAAAGGCTAAATATGGCAATCCGCATTTTGTAGCATCGGCGAGGTACTTCCGTTGCAGGTGTAAATTAATCTCTGTAGTAGAAATAGTACTGTCAGCTTAGGTTTGCCCCGAGTATAGATAAAAAATTATACTGATCTATATTAATACAAAAACAGTATTGCATTGAGTGGATTTTCAATGTAAATTAATGGTGCCATACTTTAAAATAAGCCTTTTTTTTATATTGTCTACACAGTTCATGAAGAGATGTTATCTTTAAACTTTATTTTACATGTATCCCTAATTTTGTTTTACCATGAATATTGTTTCCAGTTTGAGCTTTTATATATGTTGTGACAAACTATTTGTGATAGAGTAATTAAAATTAATTATAGCTAGAAATAATTAAATTTAAAAATTAAAGTTAACTCTTTACAATCATCAAAATCAATTTACAATTAATACTAGGTTTCAACTAAATTTAAATACAATATTAGCAAAAGTGGTTAGTACAGTTTAAGGAATTAAGATTGAGGCGCGTTGTGAAAACCTCAATTAATTAAGGAATATTAATTTTTTTAACCGCAATAACCCATCATATAATTAAACCAAGTCATATAGTTAACACCAAGTTCTTTTATTTTTTACTCCACAGTGGTGGATATGAGCAAAGATTAAAATAAAATTAAATCAAAATTAGAGAAAAGTACTTCCCTTTTATTGAAGCACACCGAAAAAATAAAATTACTTCTCCTAAAAGAAAAAACTTAAAAGAAACCAATTCTGCCGAAACAAAAATATTCAAACTCAACACTGGTAAAAACAACAGACCACAGATAAATGACCATTTTAACTCTTATTTGTATACAAAATGATTCCTAGTTACATTATTAGTTGTCTTAAAACATCATCTTCATTAAAACAAACTTATTCTCAACATTAAATCTATATATATATATATATATATATATATAAGGCAATGTTCGTATGTGTGTCCGCTATAGACCAAAAAACTCCTGGACCGATTTACACGCGGTTTTTTGCAAAATGGTCCGTGTTGTCCCGAGAAGGTTTAAAGTTAATGAAATCCTCGATCTGACCAGTAGAAAGAAAGTTAAAGGAGAAGTCCCATATCCTGTGCCGGAAAATTTGGCGATTTTTTCGGGCGATAAATATTTCAATATCGTGTATTCTCATTCCTTTCTGTTTTGATGTTTTGACTGTGTTTTTTTTTATTCGTGTTACTGAGGGTATTGAAAATTTAATGCCTAGTAGATGTTTTAAAAAGGATGACGAAATACCTCTTCTAAAAAATGATTTAGATGATTCCGATTGGGAAAATCTGTAATTTGAAAGAAGAAAAAAAAATAACGTTTATTACTCTGGGTTTAACTTTAAAAAAACTGTAAATACTTATGAAATCTTACGAAATTTTATGGAATAAATTTTTACTGTGGTTTTTATTTTGTAATTTACCTTATTTTTTTTTTTAATTTATTTTTTTGAGAATTTTGAACTTTTTGTTATTTTAATCTTTTTTATTTTAATCCACAGCATTTTTTCAGTTATACGACACTTCAACTACTTTTTAAACCATTACTTTTTCCCATTAATGTTATTATTTAAAAAAAGGGAAATGCTTTTTGTGGATATTTTCACTATAAGAAATTTTATTTATTGCATTTTTGGGGATCTCGATTTTTTTTTCCTAAAATGGCAGATGCAGTTGAGAATACCCAAAATCCCTTTCAGAATTGTTTCTTCAAAACGTAGCTTTCTGGTAAGTCATAAAATTCTATTTTGTTTTAAGACTAAGTGACAATGAAAAAATGGCGTCGCTTAGGTAGGTTGCATTATTCTGAGTTTTCCGCATTTGGCGGAAAACTTAGAAATCGCGCCAAATAGCGCCAAGCGACACAGGATACGGAACTCTTCCCCAAGGGAAAAATATTTTGTTTGCCGTCTGTTCAGATATTATCTATGAACCTTCTACTTTAAAAAAAAAAAAAACATATGGATGGCAGCACCTGACAACCCCTGATAGTTGCTAGTTGTTAGGTGATCGTCAGCTAGTAAAAAATAAAAACTCTTATCGCTATTAAAACACGGTAATCTTTTAGCATCAACTAACTCCCGTAGGAAGAATTATAACAAAACAAACGTTATCGTTCTTTGGTATGAATCATTAAACACAAAAGGATCTTACAAAAATCGGTATTTTTCCGTTATAAGCACTACAATCGTTTTCACGCCAATTTGGCGCATTTTTAAAAATCGCCGCAGCGAGAGAAAAGTAATGCTATATGATGACACTAATGATAGGCAAATTACAATATTAAAATATACAAATCTCGAGATTCAAGGATCACGAGACTATATGAAATCGAATATTTTCGTGGTCATGGAGATAACGAGACTTCATGGAATGCCGTAATTAAATACGCATACTTTAAATTATAATGAATTTAGAGTCCGTCAGAAAATCGGACAGTATTTTTTCGTAATGGATTTTAAAATATGGAATTTTCCTAAAGATGAGCAGGCAGCTATTACATTACTTCAAGAACAAGTTATCCTTCATAAAGAAGGTGTGTAAATAATCATATAATGAGCTTGAACTGGTTTAAAAAATTTTAAACCAGTTCAAGCTAAGTTTTTTACCTTTTTCTTTTAAATTCCGCCAAGATTAAAAATAATCCAATTGTAGTGCTTATAACAGAAAAGTACCCAAAAATCAAACACAAATACAAATCAATAAAAAAAAAAAAAATGGCGTGGCTGGCGAATTAAAAATTACTATTAAGACAACAAACAAACAAAAAAAAAATAAGAAAGAAAAAAGTTTAATCTTAAGGATCAAAACTGGGATGAGTTTGGCAAAAAAGCAAAAAATCTGAAAACCGATTCTGGAAAATCAGATTAAAAAATCGTACAATGACCAAGAACACGTGCAAAAACTCGGAACAGCAATCAAAGAACTAAATTTTAGCAATCTATTTCAATTTTATATAAATATATATTATACTATATATATATATATATAAATGTATAAATATGCCATATTGCTCAAGTAAAATATACAAACTAAAGAACATCAGGGTAGCATGACTGCAGTTTAGGGTGCCCCTTGTTTTTTTGACGCCAATAGTGCCCCGGAATTTGGTCGCCAAGTGTGCGAGTTTTCTGACGCGTGTGCGAATATTGTTACTCCAAATTTCTGAGGTGTGGTACAGATGTCTTATACGTATCCCCTGCCAAGTTTGGCGATTTTTTTGTTTGGCGTGGCAACCATAGGATTTTGGCGAGATTTTGTTTTCTTTGTGTGGTAACCCTGTTTTTGGTGCATTTTGACAAAATTCTAGCAAGCTATGAATGAAAAGCTTCTAATTTGGCCCTTCTAATATATTTCCTTTTTTGCTTCTAATGGTTTTGATTCCCTAAATGGTACAGATGTAATATACGCAACAAAGGCCAAGGGGCGACTTTTCGCCAAATGTGATGATTGTTTGGCGGTTTTTATATTCTGGCAGGGAGGATTTTAAGATCGGATGATATTTTTTTAATTTTTGTGCGATAAGCTTTGTTTTACTGACTGCTACAGCCAGCGGAAGCTATTTTTTACTCTACTACAGCCAGCGGTATGTAGCGAAGCCACTGGGCTGGGGATTTTCTGTAATGTTTTTGGACGGATGCGTAACGGAGTGAAGCAAGGGTATCTGAGCGAACCGAAGATCCCGTGTGCGCCTTCGAGTTTCAAAAAGCCAGCAGTAAGTTTATTTTCCAATTTATTGTTTACATTTCGCTGTTTATATTTCGCTGCCATTGTGTTTTTGACTATTTCAATATTCATAGTTTATGCTTTTTACCGCATTTGCATTGCTTTTATGGATGTTTAGCGTAAAAAAAAAGAAACAAGGAGCACCCCGAAGTGCATTTTTACTGCACTTGACGGTGCCCCCGGAATTGGATTCTTTCTCTGTCCGTATGAACGTCAAGTGTGCAAGTTTTCTCACATGTGCGCCAATGTTGTTTCTCCTGTGGTACGTTGGCACTATTGGCGCCAAAAAAAAAAAAAAAAGGGCACCCTAAACTGCAGTCCTACCAAAATCAGATTTAAAAAATCGTAATTACTAAGAACACATGCAAAAACTCGGAACAAAAATCAAAGAACTAAATTTAAGCAATCTATTTCAATTTAATATAAATATATATTATACTATATATAAATGTATGGTTTCCAAATGTATAAAAATGCTATATTGCTCAAGTAAAATATTACAAGCTAAAGAAAATCAGATTAGAAAATCATACAATTACCAAGAACACAGCAGAAAAAAAGTCCGTAGTACTGACATTTGACCCTTCTTAACCGGCCGGCTTACTATCACGGCAACCTTTGTGACGCAGCTTATCATTTTTTTCAATTTTTTGGTCATATCTTCGTATTCGTACATTTTTTAGACAAACTTCCAATACAAAACTTGTAGAAAATAAAATTTACTACAACTTTGATATTTAAAGTTTTATTCCATGACCATTTGCTCCGGCGCTACGGTCCGCCAAAGTTGAGCAAAATTTTCAAAACCGACAAAAGTGTGCATATCATTGTCAAATTTACCTAGGTTATCAATATCTACTCATTTTTCACTCGTTACTACTTCAAACAGGAGTTACAAACATGAATTACATGAATTAAACGGCGTGCGCACAGGGGGGGGGGCGAAAACTTAAGTTTTTTACTGTGAACCCGATATATACAACATATAAAAAAGTCAGAACTTTCCGACCTTTTGCAAGGTAAAACGCCTCTATTCCCTGGACTATTCATGCTGACACAAAAGTAACGGATTGACACATGGCACGAACACCGGACATATGGTCAAGTGACATAGCAGGTGCTGAAAAAGAGATTTAAATTCTATTTGTATGTTCGGGAGGGGAGAAAAACGGTCCGTTACAAGGGGAAATAACAGGTGCTCGAATACAATAATGCAGGTGCTCGAGCTCAATTCGTTTGTGATACGCAGGGCGGAAAACACGTGGACGAGCTGGACTCGGGTTTGTCATTTATAGGGTTAAACCGGGTTAAACATATTCCAATGTCATGAATCCGCTTCTTGTTGTTCCACCTCACCCTCTCTAGTCGTTTCTTATCCTCGTTCACAGTCGGTTGTTACTTAGTGAATTATTATGGCCTCTTCATCGGATTCTCGTTGTTTCATTAGAAAGGCGGCTGAGTGAAACTTCAGACATTCATTCTCAGCTTGATTCTGAATTGGCCTCAAGAACGAAATACTGGAAAGAAATATTTCAAAGATTGTTATCTGTAATTATGTTTATTGGAGAGCGAGGCTTAGCTTTCAGAGGAACCTCCGAAAGGATAGGTGATTCCAACAATGGCAACCTTTTGGGGCTAATAGAGTTGTTATCTGAATATGACCCATTACTAAGAGAAAATATCTCAAAAAGAAAAAAGGCTCAAGAAGAGGGAAGACGGCTTCAAGCGCACTACTTGTCTAAAGATTCCCAAAATGAATTTATTCAAACTTGTGGTGCTAGAGTTCGGCAGAAGGTGCTAGAAGAGAGGAAAAATCCAAATATTTTTCTATTATTGCTGACTCTACCCCAGATGTCTCCCACATGGAGCAAACAACAATGGTGTTAAGATACGTAATAGATTGCGAATCGGTATTTAAGGTTACTGAGAGGATCTTAAGTTTTGTTGATTGCAACCAAAAAACAGGACAGGATGTTGCTAACTTGATTATGAGTGAACTTGAAAAGAACTCAATTCCTTTGAAGGATTGAAGGGGGCAAGGTTATGACAACAGTGCAAATATGGCCGGAGTTTATAACGGTGCTCAAGCCGTTATAAGTAAACATAACAATCTTGCCTTTTACTCTCATTGTGCCGCACACAGCCTGAACCTGTGTGGGGTTAATACCGCATGAATGAGTGCTGTGAAGAAGTGATAACATTTTTTGGGATGTTAAAAAAAACACAACTTTTTTTCCAGAAGCCCACAGGAATGGGAATACTTAGAAAAACGGATAGGATGCTTCCTATATAACCTTTCTTAAACTAGATGGTCGGCTCGAGTAGATAGCGTTCGACCTTTTGTCAAGCACTTGCCGCTCATAATTCATGCCCTAAATGAGTGTAAAGAGCTTAATCTAACCGAAGAGTGTAAAACAGAGCTAAAAGGAGTTATGAAGTACTTAAAAGATCCTTTGAATGTATTATATCCACAATATGGCTTAAAGTGCTTGTCACTATTGATCACAAGAATAAAGTTTTACAAACCCGATCTGCAACTCTCGACATAGAGACGGAAAACATTGGTGATCTAATTGAGGAGCTGAAATATCTGCGGAGTAAATGGTGTAATCTTTATGCTGAAGCAAAACTAGTGGCAGCGAACATGACAGAAAGTATAGAATATGAAAAGGGCTTCAAGGAGAAAAGAATTAAGAAAAATATTCCATGACGAGACCAGAGATTGTGAAACTTCATCAAGATGTGATGATCAAACGGGACGTTACGTAAAACACGAGGAGGAGAATTTCAGAATTAATGTTTTCTATAAACTTATTGACTCTATTATTGGGGGCCTTACTCAGAAATTTCAATTTTCCGAAAAGATTAGTGACCTTTTTCTGTCTTTGGACATATCATGATGAAGATGAAAATGAAATTGAAAAGCAGTGTTTGACTTTGTGTCAAACGTACAAAGACATAGTCACTGACATTTTCAATGAAATCAAACACCTGAAGTCAATACATTAGACCAGTTTAGGAGAAACGTCATTACAACCTTTACAACTTTTGAACGCACTAAGATAAAGTTGGACAACTTGTTCCCAAATACATCTATAGCAATCAGATTGCTCTGCTGCATCCCTGTATCTGCAAGTCACGGTGAGAGAAGTTTCCGTGTAATGAAAAGAATAAAAAGTGTCAATCGATCTGACGAACCAAGGCAGGATAAACGATCTCAGCATCTTGGTGATGGAACCTGGTTTGGCAAGGAAATTGAAATATGATGAGATTATTGGTGATTTTGCAACAAAGAGGACTAGAAAAGTTGCATTTTCATAAAGTAAAAATGAAAAAGTACGTTTTATTATGAATTTTTATAAAATGTTCAAGATCAGTCAAGTCCTAGTTTTGATTACTGTATAATAAAACTGTAAAATGTGTTAAACAATCAAAAAGTTTTTATTTCGCAAATGTTTTCCCATACCTTTCCACTGACATCTGTTTATTTAACATAAAAAAATTTATAAGTACAATATATAATACATCGAAAGATAATGCATGACAGTGCACATTTCTTCTGCAGAAAAAACTGATAAACAGGTAAGTCTTGGTTATAAAATAACCTGCAAGTTCTCAGTTCTGGTCAAATTAAGTGAGGGGTGGGTGGGTGAGATGTACCGGGATTTAGGGGCCCGGACCCCTCAGTTGCCCAGGGGCCCGAGAATCATGTCACCGGGCCTGGACTTGAGCAATGTCATAGCAAGACTCGTGGGATTTCATCTTTTGATGTCCTTCATGGGAACGATTGGAATAATAATGGCTGGCAGTGAGTTAAAAGAACTTTTTGCCTGTATTTTTTCAGAAAACAGCATTGACAAGATTATGTCTGGCCATGCTTATTCGCGTGCCATCAGAGGTCATTTACTGGCTCACCAAACATTGGCCGCTTTGATCATAGAAAATGCTGAATTCTCCAATGAAGATCATACTGTGTTGGAAAACTTACTCTCAAACTTGGACCAATCTGTTGTGCTGATCGCAGGCGAAAGAGAGGAATTCCAAGCAGTTAAGAAGAAGTTCCTAGAATCTGTTACCGGGCTACGAAATAGAGGACCAACTCCTCAGCTATGGATACAGTATTTCCAAATGGTGACTCTTGTCAAACAGTTCATCGAGGCTGAACGGATGGGTAATTGAGCTCTTCACTTGCATACGTAAAAAAAAAATTATTCCTTTTTTTCATGCAGCTGGTCATCTGCTTTATGGTAAAAGTGCACATCTCTATCTCCAAGAAATGTATTGTTTGCAAGAAAGAATGGATCCTAATGAATTCGTCAAATTTGCAACAGCAGGGTACTTTACAATCAGAAGAACCGACAAACTTTGGTCAGGCATATGGTCTAATATGACCATCGAACAAACTTTGATGAAAAACTTAAAAACCATCGGTGGACGGACTCATGGGCGTGGAATGACTGACACAGTACTTATGAGATGGCAGTGCCGGATCTAGGAAATTTCTCAGCGGGGGCAAGTCAGCTCCATACCGCCCCTGTAGCTGTTTTTCACTATTTAAGGCAATAATAAATAACAGGATAAAATAATAGAATTTTTGATGGTGTGCCAAACTTAATTTATTGAAATAAAAACAAATATATTTTTAACTTAAGAATACTATAACATAGAAGTATATACATTTTTTTTTCATACCGACTAAAAATAAAACCCACTACTACCCTCTTGCCCAAGCAATGATGGTCTTCGCAGCTACCTTCCATTATGCTTTAGGAAATGCGTTGTGTGCATATATTTTTACAAAATTATTTTCCTTGATTGTCTTTCAGAAAATGAGCTGGTTGCCTCTTCATAATTCATTGGATCAGCCTCTTGGCTTTCTATAAGCAGTATTCCGAGGATTTTCAATCTGTCTTGAGTCATTGTTGATCTGAAATAGTTTTTAATTACCTTCAATTTGCTAAAACTCCTCTCGCAGCTTGCTGATGTAGTTGGGAGCGATAAGTATACTCTCAAGGCTGTGCACACATTTGGGAAAGCATTAATCAAATCTCTTTTTTGGATAAGGTTTAGAAGATCATGTTGATTCATTTCTTCAAAATGAACTGTTGAATTCTGTAACTAGTCACGAAGAACTAGGATTTCAGTAGGGAACTCATCTTCACGTATATCTTCAAGATATTTATTAGCTATGTTTGCAGCACAAGATTTCAACTCTTTGTCATTCAAACTTTTCAAATCTTTACAATTTAGGAAAAATATATTGTTGAGTGCACTTATACTTTTCATTCTATCTTTCAACTGGATCAGTATCACATCGATTACTTCCTTCATACTATGGTAAAAACTTCCTTCTACAGAGAAACTTCTTCCTTCATCTTTCGCCATCTCTCCAGGCATTATTTTCCTTTTTGGGATTCTGCGAGTTTCCATAGTTGGCTCCACTTCAATTTTTTGCGCTATTTCCTTAGTAGTCTTTATCCATTCATTTATTTAATTTCTCAGCCTTTCCATAGTTTTGGTGAGACCTTCCAATATTTGTATTGTTTTTGACAATATTATGTTATGTTTCTGTATTTCCTTGTTAACTCTGCTAATTTCTTAAAATATTTGCCCAAGCAACCACATACGAAATAAGTCGGAAATCTTTCAAAGTACGAATGAGACTGGAGGCATCCGATTTTGTCTCTGGTGTATAGTGTTCTTCTTGGTTCAACTCGGTGAGAGCGCTGATTACTCCTTGAAAGTCTTTTACAAGAGCATGTACTGCCTCGGACTTAGCAGACCACCGAGTGTCACTGGTTCCTTTTAAATTCGTTTTTGTGTGCTTCCTCATGACTTCTCACCGTTGTGTTGATGAAACAAAATAGGTGTATAATCTCTGGATCATTCCAAATACGTTCGCTGTTTCAGGAGATGTTGATGCTGCATGTAGTCCCACCAGATTCAAGGAGTGGGCTGTGCACGGGACAAATGTTTCTAGTGGGTTGATATCCAAGAACCTAGCTTGACCTCCTTTATAAACACCACACATGTTCGACCCATTATCATATGTTTGGGCTCGACAATTTCCTATTTCTAACCCATCTTCCTCCAACTTATGAAATATCGTATCTGCCAAGTACTCCCCAAATTTTCAAAAAACTGCTATAAAATCAATGAAGCTTTCTCTGATTTCAAGTTGGCCATTTTCAGCCTTTGTAACACATCGGATTAGTTGGCTCATTTGTTCTATGTGTGATTTATCAGGTGTGTAATCAATCAATACTGCGTAGTACTTTGTAGATATATGTCATTCAGTATCTTCTTTCGAACATGATCTCCCATCATTTCAATGAAACTGTATCACTGATTAAATGAACACTGTTGCACAATTCACTAAATATTACAATTTACAAGCGGACTCACCGACACGCGACAACGACAAATCTGCAACTGGCACTGTCTTTTCCCGTCACCCCTCATCTCTATGAGTCACGGGCCACCCTCCCCTCCCCTAGCTACCTGCTTGTTTTTCGGCAATGAAACATTCTCCGCAAATCACATCAACGCAATTAGCGCTCTTTTGTTATTGAAATACGCTTGTTTTACTTTTACGTAAAGCAAGGATTTGATTTTACTTTCTATAATTAATAGTTTAATAAAACCACACCAGTATATAAAGAAAGTGATCTGAGGATATCTAAATTTATGTTTTATTTATATTTTTATGGCACTATGAAATTATAAAAAAAGGATAAATTTTTCAATTCCATTTTGCTGCCCCTTGGACGTACCGACCGGGGCAGTTGCCCCCTTTTGCCCCCCCCCCAATCCGATGCTGTGAGATGGACTCTAGGAATGGTAAGCCTGCATAATGTGTGCGAAGAAATGGAGAAATTCACTGACATAAGTTAAGCTACATCTGAACAACATGTAGACATGAGACCATCCCGGATAACAAGAGATGAGCAAGTGTAGCTCTCTCTTTGAGAAACACCCAGAGTTACAAGAAGTAGCAAGTGTATTCCGAGATTCAGGTGCCAGTGCGTCTAGCATCGCTGAAGCAGGAGAATAGATACTGGTAGCTTTGTACGGTGGTGAAAAAAACAAAACATTGGAAATTTTACGCTACCATATACACTCAAGAGCCAAAACATTATGACCACCCCTACATTTTGCAATGAATTCGCCTGGATGACGTGGAAGGCACGTGATCAGGTGGAAGTGGTATTTAACTGCTGCTGGAGAGTTTGAAGAATCATTCTTTCACTTACTTCTGTGTGTGATGGGAAAGGCTGCGGATCTAAGCGACTTTGATAGAGGGCAGATTGTAATGGCTCGAAGGCTCGGAAAAAGTATTTCCGAAACTGCACGACTCGTGGGTTGTTCGCGACCTACAGTTGTTAGTACTTATGCAAAGTGGATGAATGTCGGTGAAACCAGCAGTAGACGACATGGTGTTGGACGTCCACACGCCATCAAAGAAAAAGGTCGTCGGAGACTGTCTCGCATGGTGAAGCAAAACCGGAGCCAGACAGTGGCTCAGCTGACATCCCAATACAATGCAGGGCCAAGTAGAATAGTATCGCAGCACACTGTTCAGCAGACACTGTTGGATATGGGGCTACGCAGCAAACGTCCCACTCGTGTGCCTTTGCTGACCAAGCGTCATCGCCAACTGCGCCTGCGCTGGGCCCGGGAACATCGCGACTGGTCCATGGATCAGTGGGAGAGAGTTGCCTGGTCAGATGAATCACGGTTTGTCATTCATCACGCCGATGGCTGTGTCAGGATACGCCGTCTTCCAGGCAAACTGTTGCTTCCTCGATGTACAGTAGGTCATACACAGGCCGGTGGTGGCGGTATTATGCTTTGGTGGACGTTCTCTTGGGCGTCCCTGGGACCCGTGGTTGTGGTAGAGCAGACCATGAATGCTACAGGGTATCTGAACATCATTGCGGACCAGTTGCACCCTTACATGGCCTCTGTTTTTCCAGCTGGAAATGGAATGTTCCAACAGGACAACGCCCCGTGTCACAAGGCTGGAGTGGTTCCAGGAACATGATGCTGAATTCTAGTTAATGTCCTGGCCGCCTAACTCACCGGATCTCAATCCGATAGAATACATTTGGGATGTCATGGGACGGCAGCTCAGAGTTCAAAGACCACCAATTCGCAATATCTCGGATTTGCGTGACCGTTGCTTAAACATCTGGTACAATCTGTCTCCGGCCATCTACCAAGGACTTGTGGCACCCATGCCAAGGCGGGTTGAAGCTGTGTTGCGTGCCAAAGGTGGGCCAACTCGTTATTGACATGTGGTCATAATGTTTTGGCTCTTGAGTGTATTTACAAAATCTGCAGCTGGAAGTAAATTCCTTTTAGCTAAATTGCCACCTACAAAGGATGCTGCCATGCATCACATATTTCGTACGTATCACCAAAACCAGACGTGGTTAGGTGTGTACAAGAATCCGCTGGAATGAGGATGGATGAGAAGCTGTCAAGGACTTAACCCAGTAAAAACCAAGAGATATCCAGCTCCTCAATCACTTCTCCAATT
Organism: Dolomedes plantarius; assembly: GCA_907164885.2. Lineage (NCBI taxonomy): Eukaryota > Metazoa > Arthropoda > Arachnida > Araneae > Dolomedidae > Dolomedes > Dolomedes plantarius. The sequence goes on from OU015492.1 coordinate 130,801,567, forward strand.
CATTTCCTGCAGTTGCGAAATAAAAAGGATGCAACAAGGCTTGTGGCTGCAGAAAAGCAGGGTTGAAGTGGTCTTCCATCTGTGAGCACTGTTGCGGGACCTGTAAGAACTCTATGGATATTTTTCTGGATGAAGATGCAGAAGATGATGCCTTTATTTATCTTCTAGAATACATCGATAGAGCAGAACAGCTTGAAGAACCAATCAAGTTGTCAAGACCGACAGCCAAACGAAGAAAACTATGAAATTTTCCTGCCGTTATATTTCGTTTAGGATTCATACTATATATACCTAGGCTTAATTATTCCATGTATCTTAATTTAATATGAATTAATAGTTATGTTAAATGTTTGGAATTGTTGACTAATTTGGCCCTATTTCGTTTTCTTGGTATTTCTTTTATAACACTATTAAGAAAAAACTACAGTTTTATTTTGGAAAATTGGCGTTTTTCCAAATTCTGCTTCATTATTATTTATCATAGCACCTTTGCTAATCATCATGATAAAAACTTTTAACACGCGAATTTTAGCAAATTTCATCTTGTATAAATTTTATGAAGATCATTTTTCTCTATAAAATACTGGTTAGAATATATGAAGAAAGAGCAAGTTTTTGAAGTAAAAAATTACGTTTTTCAAAATTTTGCTCAACTTCGACGAACCGTAGCGCCGGAGCCAATGGTCATGGAATAAAACTTTAGGCATCAAAGTTATAGTCATGAAGCTAAAGAAGAAGCGTAAGCTTCAATGGGGAATTCCTCGAAAAATGGACCGATTATGGTCGCTCACCGGCAGATCGCGCGACATGTTCTACTGGAGCGGATTTTTCATTGAGTTATAGGGACATATGTTTTAAAAAATTGTTTTACAAATTTTTAAATTTATTCTGTGCGCAGATATGCCAATATGTTTTGCACCTAGTTGTTCCAGTGGCTATCGATCAGCCGTAAAAAGGAACAAAGAAACTGGACAGAGAAAACCTAGTTTGTTTTCTGCTCCTAAGGTAAGAGCATTATTAAGGGGAGTGGTCAGTTTTATGTACCTTTAAAAGTATCATTTTTAGACCATGTTCGATTGCATGTACTACTCATGATTTTTGCCTGATTTACATGAAATTTTTTGAGAAACTGCCTAGAATACTGTTTATTATATATGTAATATTTCAAGGTAATTAAAAAAATAAAATTATTTTTTATGCATAAAAAGTGAATTTTATTTTTTAAATCGAACATTTTGCAGTCAACTACTGTACGCATTCTGTCAAAATACATTATTAAGGTACAGTAATAATTGTTTACTATATGTGACTACAATATTTCAGGCAACAATATCCACCAACAATATTATAAAATATATTTAAAAAAATTAGTACATGCTATTTTTAATTAGAAATTTCAAAAATGACAGTAAAAGCTTGAAAAAAAATTCTTAAAAAAAATTAAAATATGTTAAGGTTAAAAAATGTTGGTGTATTTCGTTACCTGAAGTATTGTAATCACATATAGTTAACAATTATTACTGTACGTTTATAATTTATTTTGACAGAATGCGCACAGTAGTTGACTGCAAAATGTTCGATTTAAAAAAAATATTCACTTTTATGCATAAAAAATAATTTTTTTAATTACCTTGAAATATTGCATATATAATAAATAGTATTATAGGCAGTTATTCAAGAAATTTCGTGTAAATCAAGCAAAAAAAAGAAGAAAAAAAGAGTAGTACATACAATTGAACATAGGTTTAAAAATGATACTTTTAAAGGTACGTAAAAGTGACCACTCCCCTTAATGTTTTGTTTTAATATAAGCTGTATAATAGTGAGAGAAAAATACAGCTGCTGTGTTTTAAACGAACACAAAGTTAAGACAGCTTAAATTCTGCCGGAAATAAGCATGTTTTATTTTTTCAATCATCCAGTGGCGTACGCAAGGGGGGGTTGATGGGGGTTATAACCCCCCCCCCATTGGTTCTGATTACATATATTATTTAATTAGGTTTACGCTTTGCACTGATTGCTCAAAACTACTCTTTCATAGTAATAGTCCAGTCAAATTTGCTCAAAATGGCGGAGAATCATGCATTAAATGAAGGGGTTGAGATTTTTTTCAGGAATGTGTAGGGGTTGGTACCCTGAGCAACGCCTAATAAAGTCCCCTCGATTTCAGGCGCCGCCGGGGGGGGGGGGGGGTCCAAAGGTCCTTTTTTTAGTTTTTGGCGTTTATCTCGAAAATGGTGCGTAGCACAGGAAATTGTCAAATTTAAAAAATAAAGCTTATAAAATTCCCTTCCGAATGATATATCCATGTTTGTACCCAAGTGTTAACGTTTTCGAGATATGAGCCGTTGAATATGAAAATTTTTCAAAAAAAGTGGTAGCGGTTCAGGTATCTCGTCAAACTTCCTCTTCTAACTCTTTCCCCTTCCATTTCTCAGAAAACTCGTGATATACAAAGTTGTAGAGCGAAAAATTTCCTTCAAAAATTTATATAATTATGCTAATTTATCTTCACCAGGTAAATAGTTAGAGCGTTTTGAATTTTAGGGGTACTTTTCAACATTTTGCTAGTAAAATGCTCGTCACTCAAGTTTCGTTTCCATGGTCTGTAACTCTCTTAATCACTTTGTGTGCTGTTTAATTAGATACGTATAGTATTCATAACCCATATAAATAATAAATTATGTATACCTGTACGTATAATGTATATCTCATAATATACCGAAGAACACTTGTAGTACAAAGGAGGAAGTAAGAAAACAAACCAAAATGTATAAAAGTTGTTCATATAATCAAAAAATGGTTATCAAAAGTAGGTTCAAACAACAGTTACTTACATTAAATATATTATATACAATTTATTTCATCAACTGCTTTCCTATATATTAAAAGCCGTCAATCTGATACTTCGAAAAAAGTTTCAAACAAGTCAAAGTCTTCACTATCATTTTAGCTTCTGTAGAATGTCCGAATTTTCCCGAAATGATTTCCCACCAAAGTGTCATCCCACTATAATGCCACGATTAAAGTCACTAAGCTCCTTTGACTTACTCATCGTCTCACAAACGCATAAATATGACCTGACAAACCACTACCAATACTTTTATAGCTTTCGGTTACGCATCAAATTACGTCACCTGCTAGATCTACTTCTTTAGGGGGGTGTCCGGATACTTTTGGGCCAGATAGTGTATAATGTATTATTGAATATTAATGGATTATATAAATTATTAAATTTACTTAATGGGGTCAGCTGAATAATAAGACCTGAAGATGTTGGGAATAGTAGAGCCTGTCTTCTGTGTTGCCCCGTCCGGCCTTCATGAAAAACACATTCGTGTCTCGTGGGGTGAGTGCCACAAGTAAGACGAGCAGGTCTTACCTATCTACTATCACCACAGTTGAATGAGAGGTGTTTTGCCACTCACCTCTGACAATACTGCAGTCAGCATCTCCTTTGGCTTGTAGCGTACTGGAAGTATGGGGTTAGTTTTCCCAAAATCTCATAGTGCGAGAAACACAGCTGCGTGTTATCGGGGCAGTTTTTGGCCGGTTCCCATCGTTTTTAAACACGTGCAAGAGTTTTGGCCTGAAGATTAATCCCTGGAATGGCGGTTTCCCTAACAAGTGGTGAGGGTAACTGTTTGGAAAACAGAAACTGGTTTATATCACCGTAATAAAGCTGTCTTCTCTTAGCGATAACTTCTTGCGAGTGACATCGGCGGGCGATAAAGTTTCGGCATTAAGAAGAGCTGTCAGCCGATAATCTGCCACCCCCCCCCCGGCTGAAAATCCAGACATCTAGGGAGAGGCCGCACAGAATCCGCCTTGTGTGGACGTGTTTGTTTTAAGCTCCTGTGTTGGGACTGTATAGGTCCGGGAGCGTGCATTGTAGATCTGCACAGAGTTAAATTGAATATGTTGTAACCTTAAATGTTAAATTTTTTGTTGTTTGTAAATAAAATTCCTCGTTAAGTTTCTGTTTTAAAAATTGACTTCGCATTTTATTTAGGACTCTGTCTTTCTTTGTTATGGATCCAATAGTTGTGAAATTTTTTCAAAATGCCTCAGAGAGTTTAGCCTTGTCGTGACGCCACAGGCTGTAGTAGACTGTATACCTCTTGCACCCAAGGCCTGAACTAACATAGTAAACAGCTTGGTTTTGCTCCTTTCACTGGAAAGGAAGTTTTCCTGATGAACAGTAGCCACCATGTTCTTATTGAAGTCAATATCCACTGATGCTTTACTTGATGCTTTCCGATGTTGTTCGTCTCTTTCCGTGGATTTCGTGTCTTCATAACCATAAAAAAGACACAGCTTAACTGCTGCCGTAATGGTTGATTATGTACGACGATACATATTGATCGCAGATGGAGGCGAAGGTGGTGTTGGTGTTCCACTTTACTCTATGGAGCAGGAGCCGCCATCGATTACCGTGAAACTGTTCTTCACATTGATCAATTGATTACATTTGGGGAAAGCATCATACAGTGCTAACTTTTTGATTTTTCTCATTATCCCCTCGGCGAATAGAGACATCGGCTATGGGGCTAACTCGTACGTTAGCAACTCCTCTACATCCCCTTCTTTCTTCTTGGTGATCAGAGTTCTTTGAAATATCATCAGAGGCTCTACCACCACTACCTCATCATTAACTTTGATCATATTGCTCATCGCAGCTAAAGGAACGACTGAGTCCTTCTTGGATTGTTTCACTTCTGAGAAATTCATTCCAACAAAAGTGCTCATTGTGTGGGTTCCAATTTCCAATTCTTGGTAGCAGTTGACGTTACTTGTTCCAATTACTCCCGTTGAAAGTGACATCGAACAATTACGTTCAGCAAAAGGCGGGTGATCAGCCAACCATTGAGCAAGCTTCCTTCTGACTAGATCGTCTCTAGTTATGCGTGATGCTCGAAACTCAACATGTTGTTCTCCTCTTGCAGTATGGACGCCACTAAACATCTCAAATGAATTACATATTGCTGTAGCTGTGCGTGCTCCCCCAACTCATTTCGCCAACACCGAATCACTAAAGCATCGCCCACGTGTTACTTCTCCTTCACTCTTCATGTCACACATGAGTGTCACCTGAATTGCCATGTTAGACCACACACCAGCCATTGGTGTTCCAGTTCTGTTGACAGTGAAGTATCCACGATCTATAAAATCCTGTTTAAGTTGAAGGTGGCGAGTTGTTAGTCCTAGCATGTGTTGTACATATAGGTGAGTACACTTTGCATAATGAAAATGCCCGCTGGCATGGAAGTAAGGTATCATCAGTTGGACGCATGTCATATGATCTTTCCAGTTGCGCTGTGCTGCAATGAATTTTTTCATCAACACCACCATTTCAAAGTACTGGACCCACAAAGCTTTTGTTGGCGTACTACCTTTGAGACGTGACAATTCGTTGCTCAATTTCCACTGAATGCTGGCAAGAGAGGTATTTGTGGAAATGTGTTGTGGAGTAATATCTACTGAGGTCTGAAGTAACTGAACTACTTCTTCTTTTTCATATGGTGTGATATCTAAATTTTTCAAAATGATCTGAGCTAAAATGACACTTCTATACATTTTGGTTTGTTTTCTTACTTCCTCCTTTGTACTACAAGTGTTCTTCTGTATATTATGAGATATACATTATACGTACATGTATACATAATTTATTATTTATATGGGTTATGAATACTATGCGTATCTAATTAAACAGCATACAAAGTGATTATGAGAGTTACAGACCTTGGAAACGAAACTTGAGTGACGAGCATTTTACTAGCAAAATGTTGAAAAGTACCCCTAAACTTCAAAACGCTCTAACTATTTACCCGGTGAAGATAAGTTAGCATAACTATATACATTTTTGAAGGAAATCTATCGTTTTACAACTTTCTCTATCACGAGTTTTCTGAGAAATGGAAGGGGAAAGAGTTAAAAGAGGAAGTTTGACGAGATACCTGAAACGCTACCACATTTTTTTAAAAAAAATTTCATATTCAACGGCTCATATCTCGAAAATGGTAACATTTGTGTAAAAACATGGATATACCATTTGGAAGGGAATTTTATAAGCTGTAATTTTTAAATTTGACAATTTTCTGTGTGACGCACCGTTTTCGAGATAAACGCCGAAAACTGAAAAAAGTGACCTTTGGACCCCCCCCCCCCCCCCCCGGGGGAGCCTGAAATCGAGGGGACTTTATTAGGCGTTGTTCAGGGGACCAACCCCTACACATTCCTGAAAAAATCTCAACCCCTTCATTTAATGCGAAACGGAAACCTAATTTGACTGGACTATAACCCCCCCCCTTTGAAAATTTCTGCATACGCTACTGCAATCATCCCTACATTTCAGATAAAAAGATTCCTTAATTATTCAATTATTGAAAAATTCTGAACTAATTTATTCTGGAACTAATACAAAATTATTCTGAAAATGTTTATATAATGAAGTATGACTCTTCATGTGTTAGATGTTTGTCAACTCATGTTTGGACATTGCATACTCTGTAGCTGCAGCTAGTGTGTGCTTTTATATGTAACTAGCTGGCTCTAGAAAATAATGGATCATTATTTACTCATTTCCTTTAAGGAGGAAGATCACCTTAAACCCTTCAAAAAACTCAATTTTTTATTACGGTTTAATTTTGAAGAATGGAATATATGGAATCTTATGAAAAAAATTTAAGTCGTTACTACAATTAGAACCGATTTTATGGCCAAATGTATAAAGCTAATAGTAAAGTAATTTATAGAAAATTTAAACCTTAAATTGCTTTTTTTATAAACTGTTATTTTGAAACTTGTGCGCACTATTTCTTCAAAACTAATCATCACAAATTGCTAAAATTTTTTGTATACATGTATATCTTGCATGTTTCTACAATTTCTACCTAAAATACGGTATTTTTTCGCGGAAATTTTTTTTTTAAATTTATATTTTTTTGTACATTGCAATACATTTGCCTGAAAAAATATTTTTATGTGAAATATGGTAACTATTTTAGGTGTAGATTAAATTATAACCTATGGATAAAATATATACAAATAATTTAATATATATCTCTTATAGTTTTTAAAAAAATCTGCACATTGCATTGATCTAAGATTCACTATTCATAGAACATTTTTTTCTTAAAATAATTTCTAATAATCTCCCAACAATTCTGTTTTTTATTCTAATAGATAAAACTTTGTACAATTCACCTTTAAAAATTGGTTTAAATTAATTACAAATTAACTGTTTGACAACACATTAAGCTTGGTAGTAAAATCAGTGTATTTTTGTGCATGCAAAGGTGATCTCCCCCTAAGGGCCTGTTCACATAGGAGTCCGTTGCGTTGCGTTAAGGAAAAGATGACGTTGAGGCGAAAATAAACCAATCATAGGCATTAAAAATGGTCATTGCTAATCGTTTGGAGGCATATGATTGGTTTATTTTCGTCTCAACGTCATCTTTTCCTTAACGCAACGCAACGGACTCCTATGTGAACAGGCCCTTAAGAATTTTAATGAAGTTTAGCAAAAAAAGCAGTTCAAATAGACATTTTGAATGAAGATAAACAATTGTTAAGTTGAATAAATAAATTCATATTAAAAACGCACTTTAAAAAAACAACTTATTTTTTTGAAAAATACGAAAAATCCATATTAAAGCGTACGGTTTCCGTGTTATAGCGGCACCAGTACAGGCGCGCGCGCCACCTAGTGGTGGCGACCAAATGGGAGACACTTTTTTAATACGGAGCTGCTGCTCCTTCTGTAGCTTCATGGTTATAGTAAATTTTATCCTCTACAAGTTTTGTATTGGAAGTTTTTCTCAAAAATGTACAAATACGAAGATATGAGCAAAAAAATTGAAAAAACTCCAAAATTCTTAAGGATTTTTGCGCCCCACGGGACGCGCACGGAGGGGAGGAGTTCGAAAACAGGTTTTTTTCTAGGAACTCGATATATACAACATATTAAAAAATCAGAACTATGCGGCCTTTTGCAAGGTAAAACCTCTATTCCCTGGACTTATATGTGTGCATGTCGTATAGTGTCGGTGTGGGCCAGCAATAATAAAGCTTATTAACCTTTTCCTTACGGGGTGGGATAGCATCTATCCCAAGAATACGGGGCCAAGAATGAATGAATATATATATATATATATATATATATATATATATATATATGTGTGTGTGTGTGTGTGTATGTATACATATATATATATATATATATATAAATATATATATATATATACATATATATATATACATATATATATATATATATATGTATATATATATATATATATATATATGTATATGTACACATACATATTTAGATATTGATATAAATAAAGATATATATATATATATATATATATATATATATATATATACAGGGCCTTTTTATCGAATGGGCAAATCGGGACTTTGCCCAGGGCCCCCTGATGCTAGGGGGTCCCAAAACGCCCTTGGTGTATGCACCTAGTACTTGTAAAAGTATGTATTTTTATAAATGTCCGTAAAGGGGGGCCCCCAAATAGCATCTGCCCAGGGGCCCCCAGCGTTCATAATCGGGCCCTGTATATATATATATATATATATATATATATATATATATATATATATATATATATATATATATATATATATATATATATATATATATATAGGAAAAATGGGCCCCGTAAGCTAAAGGTTAAGTCCAAGTATCGATCAACGTTGAAAAACATTTTACATGCTTTACATCCAGCAGTGTAGATTTACGTACTAAATGTATGTAGTAGATCAGTGTTTACAGATGTTAAGCGGGATGTATTACATCCCGCCTAAATTGTCTTAGACTTTGATTGGCTCAGCTAGAAAACTTTTGTGTATTTTGGGATCCCTGATTGGTTGAAGCAGTAGATTGAAATATCGTAGTAATCAGTTGTTTGTTTGTGTGTGCGCGTGTGTATGCATGTGTGTATGAATAATATTACACTATAAATAATGGAAGGTATTTTACTAAAAAATGAACCAGCAAATTACACCGTTTCTCCAGTTGAATCTGTACATGTATATTTCAATTTCTAGATAAAGCTTTTTCGTTATTGGCACTGGATTGCACGTATGGAGATACATATTTTTTTTTTCATATCTTTCAGAAGGAAAACACATTTGCGCCGAATCATACATCATCGGATCTGAAAAGGAAGGATAATTTTCGTAAGAGTATTTCTAAAAGGCCAAGAGTTAATGAAAATACTTCCTATATAAACTTTAGTCCCTCACTTCCAGAAAAGCATTGCGATAAGGTAAGAACTGTCATATTATTATTTCGCATTTCTTCCAGGAGTTATTGCGATAAAATTTGTAAGTAGGTTGATAAATGGAAAATTTTGTAATTTGTAGTGTTGTGTTTCTACAATGTGTTATTTAGTTTATATTCCATAATCCTGTTCTTAGGCCCTTAACAGATTTCTTCTGCAATCATCTATGCTACTAACATCACGTTATCTTACCTACTTTAAAATCATCCAAGCATATGCATTTTAACATATAAATAAAAAAAATTCAAAACTGCAGTTTTTCAATCATAACAGTTCCTTTTTCAGAATTAATTTGGAGATTCATGTAAAGTGTTTTCTTATTCTGGCACATGCCTCCTCAGCATAGAGAGTCATGCAAAATGTATTTTTATTTTTAATTATTCCACATATTAGAGCATTTAACTTTTCATAGATAGACATATTTATTCCAAATAGTAAGCCCATAATGAAAAGTGCCATCATTTAACTATGTGTAGCAGTTATGTGGTTACTTTTGATCAATGTCCCTTAGCAACAAATTTATTGAATCTCTCTCTCTCTTGTTATAAAAACTTATCTAAAATATGTGCAATCAGTATTACAAGCTATTCAACTGAAACAAAACATTGATCACTAACTGGGCACACCTGGTGTCTTTCCTGTACTTTACAAATTGATTGGATTACTGATTGTAGAAACAACAGGTGGATATTTGTTTAAAGAAATGGTAATAATAATTACCAACCCAAATCCTTAGCTCCCCCTTCAGATGATCAGTAATTTTACATTCTCGTTTGTTTTAAGTGATCTTCAAGTTAGTCAGCAAGTCTCTTAAAAAATTAACATGTACTTTGCTTGGTATTTTCTAGAAATAAGGAAAAAATTGAAAACTCTGGTAGGATCATTTGAAAATAAGTAAAAAAATTAAGGAATAATTTTCAAAATTGTGTATGTACAATATAATTCTTCATTTTATTAATTGCGATACATGTGAATAATTCCTCTGTGACACATTAATTGAGGTATAGAACTCAACAAATAAATCACAAAATTTTAGTTATTAAATATTCTAGACATTATATGATACATCTACACATTTAATTATAAAATTTGAAACCTAGACAGAAAGACTGCATGCTAGTTTGTCTGTTGAGATTGAAAGTCAAGATGTCTGTCTTCAATTGACTAATCTTGTTTACTATGCCAAAATAGTTTTTGTTGAATATGCATTTCAACGAATATGTTGAATATGTTTTTCCCTTCCCACCTCCATGACTCTTCTGAAATGTGGGGTGGGAGTTATCTAAGAAGTGATTCTAGTTGTGCTAGATCCTGTAGGGCTCTACAGTTTCTGCAGTTCTTATTTGTTAGCTAATGCAAAATATTGAAATTTATTCGAGCTCATGATGCTTGAATTGCAACCCTAAAAGATATAAAAAATTACCTTATTTCTCTATGCTGAGGAGGCATGTGCCAGAATAAGAAAACACTTTACACGAATCTCCAAATTAATTCTGAAAAAGGAACTGTTATGATTGAAAAACTGCAGTTTTGAATTTTTTTTTATTTATATGTTAAAATGCATATGCTTGGATGATTTGAAAGTAGGTAAGATAACGTGATGTTAGTAGCATAGATGATTGCAGAAGTAAGAAATCTGTTAAGGGCCTAAGAACAGGATTAGGGAGTGTTGAATATATTGGCATAATAAATCCCCCCTCCCTAAAAAGAAATGTTCTTTTAGTCTGTAATGTGATGAAAGAGATGAGAATGCACATTTGAAGTCTATAGTCTAACCTTATCAGACATTATGCTGGTAGTATGGTTTTTTTGGTACTTATGTATTATAGCTGAAACTTGGTGGCTCTTTGCACTTGGTGCAATATCAGCTCGCCAATGCCTAATTTCACCGTGGCAATATATTTTCTTACTGCAAGTTGCAGACATTTTCATCAGCAGCATGTTAAAAGAATACAAATATTATGTGAAAACCACATGATTTAATAAAAAAAAATCGGCAGATGGAGAACAAAATTTTGATTATAAATAATTTTATACCTCATTAAAAATTGCCTACTCATGACAAAACAAAAATACACGTTAATATTCAAAATGAGTATGTTAAAAGAAACTCAAATCCTTAGAACCATGAGTCTTAGGATGCTTAGATTTTGCATAGTGGTTTCTCTTTTGCACTCGGTACTCGTTAAATGTTTTTAATAAATTTGAATTTTAAGGGGTTAATAGGGGCTTAATACCCCCCCCCCCCCCAAAAAAAAAAAAAAAAAAAAAAAAAAAAACAGGGCCTGTAGAACCATGAGACCTAGGAAGCTGAAATTTTATATGGTGGTTTCACTTAGGCCCTAGGTGCACACTAAGAAATACTTTTAAAAAATACAAATTTTAAGGGGGTTAAAAGGGGCTTAACATCCCTCCCATCAAAAATAAACACTATATTTCTGGAACCAAGAGGCCTAGGAAGCTGAAATTTTGTATGGTGGTTCCTCTAAGATTTTAAGTGCACACACACACACACAAATCTTTTTATTTAAATACAAAATTTAAGGGGTGAAAAGGTGCTAAATCCCCTCCCCCTGAAAAAAAAACGCTCTATTTCTGGAACCTTAAAGAGTAGGAGGCTGAAATTTTGAATATTTCCTCTTAAGCCCTAGGTCAGAGGTGGAGAACCTTTTTACCATTAGAGGCCACATGCAATTTAGGTAGTAATAAAGAAGGCCGCATAAGTTGATGTACCTATAAATGAAACTTTTATGAAATTATTATAGTTAGGTATAGTTTAAACAATTTGGTGCATTATATAGAAAAATAACAAAAAAAAAAATTAAGTCATTATCTCTTTATTATTTGACATAAAAAGTTAAAATATAAAATATTTTTGTATTCACATAAGGGTAAAAACTTGTTATAACATACATCATTAATTATTTTTTTTTAATAAAATTATTTTATTCATAGATACTGCTGTAATTTTTTATATTTCACTTTTGGTATTTTTATTTATGTAAGCACACACACACACATATATATATACAGTGGAATCTCGATCAATCGTTCCCTGAACGATCGTTTTCCCGTATGTATCGTTTATTTCACTCAGTCCCGAAAAAAATCCATAGAAAACGAGCAAAAAAGACCGCATGGATCGTTCCTCGATCCATCGTTTTCCTGCAATATTCGTTAAGAATATCGTAGCTTTACATTAATTTATCGGATCGATCGTTTTTTCATAATAACTGAACCTGAAATATAAATGTGTGGATTGAGCTAGAATGACGCTCTAATTAAACAATGAGCAGAACATTTGAGATGCACGGTCTCGTATTTTTGTTTTCTCTTGTTTAGCCTGGTTTCGCTTTATTGTGCCACTCCCATTATTTGTTCGTCGTTGGTGTTCCTTAATTCTTTAGCTCCTGGAGTACCCCTATTTTCGGCAACTCATTCCAAATTCACTGACTATTCAACATTTCTGTTCTTATCAGCAATGGCTCACAGTCAGCTTTTTCGTTGGCCTTGGGATGGAGGCACCCTGGTGTTTGGTCTAGTGTGTGAGAATTTTGTGATTACTGCAGTTCTACACTGACCAATGAGTGTTTCACCCGGAAGCAGAACTTCCTGGTGGTCTTATATCGGACCCCATCCGGTGCAATGGAATGGTTCTAGTTACAAACGATTCACGGCTGCCGTTTCTTTATACTCTCACACTCACACAATAACTGATACTGAAAAGAATGCAATTTGCAACACAAAAAAAATATTGTTTACTTGTGGAGAGAAAACCGCCAAAAGACAAACAATGATTAAGTACTTTTATTTGAATCAAAATTCTTGTGTATCTACGTGTATTTCTTTTTTTATTATTATTATCTTGGATTTCAGTACAACTTTGTAATTTTATCTTCAGTTACACTACGGATATGTATGCATGTATGTATGTGAGTAAATATATTTTAGGGTTATCAAACTTTAAGGTATGTTAATACTTTTTTGTATGTTCCCGCATCTATCGTTTTCCCGCATCCAGCGTTTAGTTCAGTTGGTCCCTTCGAAAACAATAGATCGAGATTCCACTGTATATGTATATATATATATATATATATATTCATCCAGATTTTTAAATTTTAATAAACAACTACAAATTTAAATACCAATTCAAATAAAAATAATAAAGTAGAAGTATTTTTAAATATTATACATTATAAAGATATACAATAGAAAAATAATAGTATTAAATTATAAATAACTGACATAAAAACAATTCCTAAAATAATTTAAAAATCCGATGGAAAATTTAAGTTAGTGGGGTATTTACATTTCTTTCTTGCTTGAAAGTAATTGAATATTTGGATCCAGTTTCATAACGTGAAGCCTTAATTGTTCCTCTAACTGAGCATCTGTGATTTGCGTTCTTAAACTAGTTTTAATTTTTGTCATGAGAGACAATATTGACTCGTAGCAGTAAGCACTTCCAAAGCAGGAAAGTAAACAGCATGCATGCTCTCGTAGGTATAGATATTCAACAGCATTTTTCCAGATTTCTATTGGATCCTTTTTAGCTTCAAAAGGGCTTCTGTTTTTAAAAGAACAGTGTTCCTTTATTTAAATTAAAAACAAAACAATTCCAAAAAAAACCCGAACTTAAATTTCACTGTTGCCATTCATGCAGAAAAAATTATACGTTTTAGCGTACATGGAGTCAGTTACAACAATAATAGTAAGAAAATAGTTTTTGTGTAGAGATCATATAACATGTCTGTTAGTATTGCTAAGAAACTCTGAGCATTAAATTACATTTAAAGTGTATTTAAAGTATCATAAAATCAAGGTAAACGAAGCTCATTTGGATAAATATATAATTGTAGCGACTTTAAACAACAATTTCAAAATGTCAACTTTATTTTGGCCGACACTGTACATATATTCATGCTGTTCTTTATTTAATTCCATTGATTTGCAAATTGTTGTAATCTTATATAATTAAATATTAATTAATACAAGTGCTAGCCTTTATGAAGGCCACACAGGAAGATCACGGAGGCCGCATGTGGCCTCAAGACCGCACGTTCCCCACCTCTGCCCTAGGTGCTCACTAAGAATTTTTTTATATAAAAAAAATAGATTTTAAGTGGGTTTTCCCCCCCCAAATAAAAATAAATTTAATAAAATTAAAAAATCTACCTCTGGTACCATACTTTCTAGGTAGTTAAAATTTTGTATGGTGTTGCTCTTAGGCTCTAGGTGCTCACTAAGAAATTAAAAATAATAATAACTCAATCTTCAAGGGGATTATGAGACTTAATCCCCAAAATACAATACTGCCTGACTGATTACTGTATCTCCGGCTAAAATTTTGCCAAAATTTGCATGTTTATATTTTGGTGATGTGTTTCTGATGAGGTGTTATATGTAATATGTGGTTAGATGCTGATTAAAATTTAAAATGTATATACATTTGAAAAAAACCCAATACGAAATTTAGAGCAAATGTTGGTCAGTGTATATATATAAAAGTAAATACGACTCACTGTCTCATGGAACTATAAGCCCTAGGAAGTTGAAATTTTGCAGGGGGGTTCCTCTTAGGCCCTAGGTGCTCCTTAAGAATGCCTCTTAAAAATTGAAACTTTAAGATGGTTTAAAATAGCTGAAACTCCCAAAGTAACACATTGACTGATTGATGGCTGGAACCATAAGTCCTAGGAAGCTGAAATTTTGCATGGTGGTTCCTGTCAGGCCCTAGGTGCCAACTAAACAATCTTTTTAAAAAATTCAAAATTTAAAGAAGTTTTAAAAGGGCTTGAAACTTCCAAATTCACTGACTGACTGATTACTATATCTCTGTAAACAGATGGCCTAAGAAGCTGAAATTGTGCCTTGGGGTTCCTTTAATGTAGTGGTGTTCAAACTGTGGGTCATGATCCCGTGAGGGGTCACAGACAGTTTGAAGTAAATTTATATCATTTAATTATTTAATTAAAAATTATGCTTTAAATTGTCTATAGCATATTTATAATATTTTATTCATATTTTCTTATAAGATATGTTATTGTTATATAAAAATATATGATATGATATTGTTATATAAAGTGTCTGTCTTGCAACACTATATATAAATTGCTTACATTCACTTCTACCTATCTGTATTAGAATGGCATTTCAAAATTTGTTGCTATAAAAAACCATACAATGATAAAGATTTAACCCAGAGGATGATGCAAGAGTAGCACTCAAAAATATTGAACAAATATTCTAGGTCCAGGCTTATTCATCTCATTAATTTTTTTTCTATTTTAATTTTAATATAAATAAATACATTTTATAAATTTCAATGTTTAACCCTCAAAAGGTTCAGTGGTTTGAGATGAAATAGATGGTATAGTCAGGTCGGATCTGACCCAATCTCTTTTTTGGTGAGGTTTTTGATAGAAATAAGTACACAATAAGCATTTTTGTTGTATAATAACATTTATTGATAATATTTTACATGAAATAAAAACCTTTTCGCAGAAATAAATGACCAAAGAATTGTAATTTTGCTAAACAAAGAAAATCTTGCTGCATTTCATAAATGCAGCATTTACATAAATGTATATATTAGGTCTAATATGTAATTCAGTCTTGTACCTGGTTTTAGAAGTTAGTGAAACCAAATTTCTGAGCACAAAAATGTAAAAAATAATATATACTGACATTTTTGGCCTTTAAAATCAAAATAATAAAAATTTCAAATCTAAAAAATAAATACTAGTGATCATGAATAACATTTTTCAACAAAGACATTCGTGTTTACTGCAAACATATAACTGAAAATGCTCCAACACCTGTTGCAAGACTGGCTGGTGGGGTTCCTTGTCAACTCATTCTCTTGCAATGAGAGGAGAGATTACGGTAGGGAGAAGACATATCCTTGTGTCGGATATGACCCCTACTGTACCGTTTAAGGGTTAATATGAAGCTTATAATTTTGAAATCATGCTCTTTTACCTAAATGAAATACAGATACATATTAATATTTCAATATGAAGTTTTGGTAATATGAGATTTGGCTAAAGCAGTTGTAGAAAGTAAGCATGACTTTTTTTTAATATTATTAAGCAAAATAAATATATACCCACAATATACAGTTCATTGATTTTTAAAATAGTTTGTAAAAATTTGCTTATTTCTTTTTCCTATTTTATTGTTAACATTTTCCTAATATTTAAAAAAAAAATTTGCTCTTACCAAAAAATGGTCATTGAGGGTCGCATGATTTTTTTTTTTTTTTTTTTTTTTTTTTTTTTTTTTTTTAAGAAAGTGGGTTGCGGTTGAAAAAGTTTCCTCACCACTGTTTTAATTCCCCAGGTGCTTACTCTGGAAGATTTAAAAAAATAAATTCAACCTTTGAGGGTGCTATAGGGGCTTCAATCCCCTAAAATTAAGAAAATATATAAAAACCCATTATTTAATGTCAAATTGCTGTTGTTAAATTATAGAGTGAACTCCTCTGAGGAATGACAGCACTTTACATCTAAAGTTACTATAAATTTACCAAATTAATCTATGGTAGTAATGTATTTCATCTCGAAGCATGGGTATTCAGCTAGTTTTTACTATAAAGGAAAAAATTAAAATAAAGAGCTCAGAACGATGCTTATAATGTAACGCCTCAACAGCAAAAAGCATTGAATCCCGGGAGCGGTACTAACAACAAGGAAATCACATAATTGGCACTTTATTGCTGTTTTCTCGCCAAGTGGCAAAGTTTCAGCTGTAATACGTAAGTATCATATTTTTTCTTTTAATTTCTTGGTTTATTAAATAATTTTTTTTCTTCATTATAGCTTTCAAAAAGTATATGGCAACTGTTTTATGAAAATAAACAAACTCAGAAAGTTTATGAAGACAAAATGGCCTTAAGAGACAAGCTACATGACATATTACTAAATTCATTCCAGAGTATGTATGCTTCTTTTATATCTGAGATATATTTTTGTAAATATGTATTAATGAATTTTAACATGACTGGCAAAGCATAGTGTAAACCGGCAGTCCATCCAGCACGAATGTCAGAAACACAACTTTCCGAGCTGTTACTTTCAAACTCGAAGTGTGGAGCAGTTGATGTGTATAATCGCTAGTCTATGTGAATAGGGCGATATTATTTACTAGGTTCCACATGCAGTGAGGGTGTGATAAAATATTACAAGGAATGACTCCTTTCCTTTGATAACAAAACAAAAATTTAATATAAATCAAAATGGGTAAGAACAACTCTGAGTTCAAACAAACTTTCCATAGTCGTAAGACCAACTATCTTCCGCGAGCACAACTGGAGAAAATCTGCAACCTCCCCCTTACGTTTCCAGTCCAGTAATGTCCACTGTCATTCGGTCCTCCAACGAGTTTTTTTTTCTGGGGGTGGTCCTTTCCACACCAGGGTGCAATCTTTTTTCCCCCTAGCCACTTGTTGCCCACCGTTAGCCTGGGCAGCTGGCTGTTCGATCTCCGACCCCTTTTGTTCACCACCAGTATAATACCTTACTTAAACAGTGTGGGGCGTCAGGTTGTATAGTGCATTGAAAATGCTCTCGCCAAATTCCAACGATGGGCGGGTGTGTTGACCTTTCTTGGGGCTATTCCTTCCCTGCTGAAAAAGAAGCTCCAACATGAAAAAAGAAAATCATTAATCAATGTCTATCGACGTACATCACAACACTGCACCCTTTTAGGGGCTCGACTGTGCATGACAGTTCCTGCACAATACTGGTGAGTACGTACAAAGTCCCCCTTGCTGGTGCTACACTTTTTATTCAACTGTCTTGGCACGTTTCTGGACGTTACACATTGTTTCATTGGGAATATTTTCCATTGTAATAGTAAAAATACTTATCCTAGAAAGTTATTGCAAATGTTTATTGTAGTCAGTCAAGTTAATATGAGTCATACATGTCACCTATTGTTTTGTTCACAATCATTGCTGCATGATAATAAAGTTTATCTTTTTTGTCAATATACAAGCAGTAATAAGAACATTTACATTTGTTTCTCTTGTGTTTTTGCTTCAATTGCCAAATGTTAGTTGACCATCAAATCTCTTATTCATAATGGTTTTCATATTGCTCTTCAGTTGATTCATAGCCACTGTGATATTTACGGAAAGGACATGTTCAGGACAAATAAGTTAGCAATGGCTGGGTGTGTCCTTCCTCAGCTTTGCACTCTTTGGAACTGCAGATCATTGATTAATGGCTAAAAGACTTCAGTTTAGCATAAAATAAAAATAAAAATTAAGCTAAAATTTTTATTTTAACTAAAGCATTATAGGCAGTTTTGGATGACAGATAATTATTAACTGAAAAATCTTGGTTAGGAAAAAAAAAAATGGTTATTTGGTGCGTTTATAGAACAGGGGTGGGCAACCCTTGGCATGCATGACAAATTTATCACACCGATGACTTATTTCTGGCATGCGAAACAAGACCTTGCTAAATTTATTTTCAATGAGCACCTGTCCGATGAAACAACAGCTGACAGGTGCTAATTGAAACATGGTTGCCCTTGTAACTCTACCTGAACGTACTACTCAGGCTGAAATGTGTAAAGCAGTTGTGAATGAATTATCTACTCAACAAATTGACATTTGAAAAGTAGTATCAGCCACACAGATGGCACCACCAGCAAGATTAATGTGAAGGCAAGATTTGTAAATTAGTTTCCATAAGATGTTGGTCATGCACTGATAGGTGTTCATTGCATCATACATGAGGACGCTTTATGTGCAAAAGCTGGCCTAAAGGAACTTCAGGAATAGATAAAAACATTTATCAACTTGTTAATTACATTTCTGCTTCGGCCTTAAATAAAAGAACTTCTAATTCTACTTAATGAGGTACATTCCGTGTATAAAGGACTGAAAATGTACAGCAATGTTCGTTGGCGTAGCCGAGGTTTGGTTCTTAAACGTAATGTGGAATGATAGTAAATACAAAAAAATATATTTCAGGTAGTCTCTTCTAATGAAACTACCGCAAGTTATTAACGTAGGATTACTTATCATTGCCTACCTCTTTTTTTTTCTTCTTTTGACGCATTTTGGTACTTTTCTGTTTAACTGTTTACTGCTACTGGGTTTGTTGTGCTGCCAAAATTATAACTTGTGATGGACGCTGAATTTTTCATCTCTGGAGGAACGTAATCCTATGTTAAAACCAAAGCAATAAAATGAGGCAATCGACTGTTCTTTACATCAGGAGGCCTAACTGAATCAGTTACCTCAAGGGGGGAACTTTCTTAATAGGATGGAGGTCTAGCCAAAAAACATGCGAAGTCCCCGAGATTGCCATATGGAAACAGAAAGTTAAATAAAATCCTGCATACATCATTAGGAACCCCAGATAAAAATGAACTGAACATAAACCTACCAGAAGAATTATTTATGTGCAAAAGCTGGCTTTAGGGAATTTCAGGAATAGATAAAAACAGTTACCAAGGTTGTTAATTACATTTCTGCTTCAGCTTTAAATAAAAGACAACTTCTAATTCTACTTAATAAGATAGATTCTATTTTTTTTTTTTTTTTTAATTATTATTATTTCCAATGGCAAGAATTACAGGACAACAGATATCAAAAATATAAGATAGAAAAATGACATCAGTTAATCTATCAACTTATGTCTGGCAATCCAATAGCGCTCCCTTAAAGAATTGGGAGGTAGAGCAGGACAAGAAACAAGGTGAGGCATGTCCATTTCTTCCTGGTTATACAGGAGACAAAGAGGATTGGGAGCCAAGTTAATTCTGTGGAGGTGCTTGCAAAGGCAATCATGGCCAGAAAAAAGCTGTAGCATTGCCAGATTTACCTTTAGGCCACCCGTGAATATCATGGTCATGGACATAACAGGGCTTGTGACCGCTTCTAGCGGCAACAACCCGTGAGAAGGAACACCTGAGGGTCTTAGATTCCGTGTATAAAGGACAGAAAATGAACAACGATGTTTGTTGCTTAGCCAAGGTTTGGAATAAAATAGGGGATCAAGGTTTTTTGACATAACATATGTGTAAAACAAGTTGAAATCTGAAAACAGACCTTAGAAATTTAAGGTAAAAAAGTGAAAATTAATAGTATCAGTTGATATTGCTTCTGAAGACAATATATGAGTGAATGTGACTTTTATCTTGTTAATTCATCTTCAGTGTTAAGCCTAACAGCTAATGATTCAGTAATACTGATACATATAACTTTTAAAGATATATTTTTGAAATTTCATAGATTTTCTTCCATTTTTAAAAAGCATATCTAGCAGAAAAGTTTGTTACATTGGGTCTTTCAAAAAATTTCCTACTTTTACAAACATCTCCTTATTACATTTATTTACCGAACTCAAAACTACTCATTTACTTGATAAGGAATGCTTACTTGGTTGCACTAAAATGACATTGGAATTTGACGAAGTGGGACTTTAATTTTTACTCGTTTAAATAATTCAGACATGGAAGGAGTTATATGTTTACTAGTGTGTAACCTATGGAATTTTAATTAGATTATCTTAACTGAGCTGCATTTATAGCTTCATTATTGTTCTTGTTACCCCAAAAGGTGCGGAATTTAGAATTTTGAATATATTTATCCGGGCAATTAATATTTATGTTATTGTGTTGCAAAAAGTCTAAACAAGGTATAGCATCATAACTTAACATCTCATTTTGCAAAATATAGAAATCAGCCGGAATTCGATAGTCATTAAATTTACAGTTTACATGAACTTTTTCTTTTATTAACATAGTGTTACTGGTTATTCCAATAACTTTTAAGGTATAATTAATTTTTGAATTTAGAACTTCATTTTGTAATTTAGGCAATACTTTGATTTAAAATGCTAACAGACTCTCCTGTGTCAATAAGGGCATTCAAAATAAAATCTCCACATGCATCCCCAACAACAAGTAAATCATTACTAAAATTAAACATTGAATCTATCCTGACACATTCAAAAGAGGTGTTCAAAGTCAGTGGTGCTTCCCTCCCTTGCCCCATAATTAGTTTAATTTTCCCTCATTTGGTTGATATTGTTGCTGCTGCTGTTTGTGTTGTGGTGGTGGGCTCTGAACTCTATAAAATCTTCTGATGTGACCTACCCTCCCACATTTCTAACATAAAATATTATTCTTTCTAAAATTTGACCTCTGAGGGTACTGACGCTGTGATAAAGCTAGAGTCAACTTTTTTACTTAGTCTGTTAATTCAATAATTTTTCTATCATTTTCTAGGACCGTGTGTTGTAATAGACATTTTAACTCCTTTATTTCTGTAGCATTGCCTTTTGCTCCTGCAAAATTAACTTGGGCCGAATTCCTTTGAAGTGCTGAGCATTCCTTTTCTTTAAGGGCCCACTGCCAAACTTCCTCAAACATTGTTGGACTTTTGAGTCATCACAAATCTATGTACTGAGGGCGGAAGACCCGTCAGACACTGGTGGAGTAACATTCCCTGTCACATCTCCTCTTCCTTGGGAAAACATTTATGGGAGAGTCCTAACATACTGGAGAGGTAGGCCCTTGCCATTTCATTGTTAGCTTATGCCACAGTAGTGAACTGCAATTAGACATTCGGTGTGTTTGTGCCACTAAATCTGTCTATGATGGTCTTTTTAAAACCGGGAAAGGATTTTGCTCCTCTCAGTTGGGGTTGTGAGCGAAAAAACTGAGTGGTATCACCCACTAGTTTCTTTTTCGCCACAAACAATATCTGCTCCGGATTCCAGCCAGCATATGAAGCAACCTCTTCTACACAATAAAAAAAAATCATAAATTGACAGGTCTGGATTATTGCCTGCCTAAACCAGAATTAAACCTATAAATTCCCCCAAATTAGGCACTGAATTTATAGGTACCAAAGTTACTATATTGTTCAAATTCTCTGTCCCTGGCACTGAATTCTGAATATTATCCTCATTATTCCCTATACCTTCATTAGGTAAATTAACGTAGGAATCTGAATCAGCATTGTTAACAAATATTTACCAACTCAATTTTAAAACTTATATCATAAAAAAATACACAAATTTAACACACCAGTTTTAATTTGTATTAATAAAAGTCTGTCAAATCAATACCTTAAATGCAAAACATATATCAATAAAATTCCATCAGAACATGGAATATATGACTATAAACCCATATTAATACTCAGAAAAAAAATTTGTGTCAAAAAGGTTTTGCTGGATTGACTCTCACTCAAGCTCGACTCCCGTCCGAATGATCCAAACACCTCTCCTTTGCTCCCAACTAGGACTTGTCACCTCTCTTATTTGTCCACCAACCACACAATGCTCGAAAAGGAGTCCACTGGCGCGCCATAAATTTAGGATAGAAAATTCTGGATGACAGTTGATTGTTTAAAAAAAATTTTATGATCCTGGTTTTTAACTGAATATTTCAATTTTGTAACACAGCAATCTACACGTGCCGTATCTATCTGTGTATGGATCATCAACATTTCAAAGTTGGTTTGCTGGCTGTCTGCAAAATTATTTAAGAATTCCTTTGTTTCCCTCAGTTTCCTGTGAAATTCGGGGAAAAGCAAACAAAATGTCAAAACAGCATATTGATTTACCAGTAGGATAGGATATAGCAAAAAGGAATTAACGCTAAAAGAAGGATTAACTTTTAAGAAAAATTTAAAAATTTATATTAATTAACCTGAAAACAAAATTCATCAGCCAGCCCCTTCCCCACACCCCTGGCAAAAAAAATTTATTTTGCTTTTTTACAATTTTCTCTTTTTACTCAATATCAGTGTTCTGAACGTTCATATGGCAATTTAATAATATCCATCAGAATAAAGAAATTTAGTAATTAAATTTATTTTTAAAAAAGTCTAAAGAAATTCAGATGATTGAAACATTTAAACATCTTCTACCTTCGAGTGCTCCAGGTCCTTGGCCAACAGAAGCTGTCCCCCTTATCCTACGAGAATATAGAGCTCCACTCCATTAAATCTTTCATCAACCCCTTGAAGGGTCTCCCTAGTCTTTTTTTACCCTGAACTTTTATCCTATGCCAATAAAAAGTCCCATATTCCCAAATACTTACGACAACTAGCAATTGAGTTGATAAACAACATTCCAGAAGATGCTCTCCAGATTTTTACGGTTGGTAGCAAGGATGATCAGAATCGAGCTGGTAATGGAATATTCATCAAGTACCCGAATTATATAGTTAAAATAAAATTTAGAAATCCAGACTCATGTTATGTTTTTCGTGCTGAATTACTTGCCATAGAGTAGGGTTTGAGATCTATTAGAACTGATGTTGAGTTCAATGATATATGGATTTTATCAGATAGTCACAATTCCATCCAGCATTTGAGCAACTGGACAAGAGTGAGCGACAGAGCTGGCTTGTCCATCCTGCATCAGCTAGACCGTCTCCTATGAAACATGATATCCATTTGCAGTGGGTCCCCTCTCATGTGAGCCTATTTGGCAATGAGATGGCTGACATCCGAGGATATTGCTGAACATTCACCAACTTCTTTGGCTCTTACTTATATGAAGGCATATTCCATAAGGAAATCTTTTTTATCCAGAGTAGTTGGAGATCTCCCCCGGTCCATTACTGGTACATTGGTGTCTTCCCTGGCAGGGCTCTTGCCTTCAGGGTTGACAGAGCTGAGCAGTCTGCTATCTCTAGGTTTGCAAGTGGCCACTTGAGGTGCCTAAAATTTGATCACCAAAAACAAAACCTTTCCCACTTGTAAAAAGTGTAATAATGAGCAGGCCACTCCTGGTTCATCCTAACTTGTCTAAACTTATCTAGGCAGAATTTTATTGCCGATCCTCGACATTTTATGAACTTACTGAGGATATATGGATTCATGGACCTGATCTAGCGCCGCTAGATCAGGAGGGATTATTAACACAACAACAACAACATAGTAGGAGAGGAACCTTAAGAAGTGTTATTTTACCTGTCTTTATCCTGAAGGAGATTTAAAAATAGTAGCTTTATTAAATCCATTTGTATAAAACGTTGTTCAATACATGAATTTTTATTTCAGTGTGTGGTTTGTATGTTGTTGGTTCCTCTATGACTGGACTGGGTGGAAATAGCAGTGACATGGATATGTGTCTTATGCTCACAGATAATGAAGTAATTTTTTTAACTCTCATTTCTCTATAATTATTAAACTTGAAGTTCTGCCAAGCAGTGGCGTGGCGAGCATAACTGGCGCCCAGGGCATGATACCTTTTTGCCCCCCTCTCCATATAAAAATTGAAATTTTCCGAAATATCTTATTTGTCTTGGACCGGGGCATGATAGACCCCCTTGCCTCCCTCTCGCTACACCACTGCTGCCAAGTGAATATTTCATGTCATAAATTCCTCATGCTTTAATGGCATTGTGTAAACTCTAAGAAGATGTATTCTTTAAACAGGAGGTTTTTTTTTCCTTTCTTTTAAATTGTATGATTTTTAATAAATGTTCATAAAATTGTGGCAGTAAAGTGTGGATTGATTCAGAATTTTTTAAACAGTAAATGAACAGATGTTTATCTTAACCTAGAACCAAGGAGCAGTGTAATTATTCTTCATTGTAATTAAAACTGCTAATGACTATATTTCTTGAAGTTTTAAAAATAAATTTCAAATTTTTTTAAGCATTGTTTTAGTCAGATTTTTTTTCCCTCCAAAAAGTTTGTTTATTTGATGCTAAATTTTAAAACCAATATTTATGCTTGTTTCTTCAAACAATTCACATTATTTAAATTTCATTTCATCTTCAGTGTATTGGTAATTTGACACTTCAGAAATGTATATATCATTAGAAATTAGTCAAATTGATAGGAAGTCTATTTTATTATTGTTGTTGTTATCATTTGGTGCCATAAAATTTATGTGTATAAAAAGATAATTGGATTTTGTTAGTTCTCTAGAACCATCCTGTTAATTTATTATGTTGGAAGGACATAAATCATACTTTTGCTATATTTTTTTATACTAGGTTGATCAGGAAAAAGAAGCCACAAAAATCCTTCATATTGTCCGTTCTTTGTTTTTAGAATATAGTAAGTAGCATTTATATACATACACATTCCTTGGTGTTCATTATTCTTGGCTATTATTTTGACAGATGACTATTTAGTTCCAGTGTTTTGTAAAATGTGTGATGGACTAATGTGTTTTATTTTTCACCATGCATGTGTTTGGTTCAAAGAAGTTAGTGTATCAGGAATCACATTTTTATTAATGATTAATCATATTTTCTTATAATAGTCATATTTTCTTTTAATTTGGACTTTTTCACCCCATGTGTATGTGTGTAGGGAGGGAGGATTTGTTATAAGTAGCATATTTAAACTGCTCAGTTTTCTCCTGGAGCTTTGCATAAGAATACATAATTTCAACACTTTTTTTACACATTTATGTCTATTTCATAAAATCACGGTATCATATTATGTGATTCATTATGGCCTTAAGTTATAAATCTGGAATTTTAGTAAATTTTTAGTTGCCTATATGATTTAGCATTTTCTGTATCTGAAATGAAATTTAAAATTATATGTGTAGAGGTTGGTAAATTATACTTGCTAAGGTTATATTTTCTGAACTCTTTTTATCTATAAAATATTTTACATGTATTGTATTGTATATATATATGTTTATTTTATTACACATTTTCAAAGATTTTTTTGTCTTTAGCTATTTATCTAAAACTAATTTATAGCATCCTCCCCCCATTTTTTTTTTTCATGTTTCTTTTATGTTTACTTTATGATTTTTACTTACTTTGTATAAATATAACAGAAGTAAATTTAACGCTGAATTATGAACATTTTTGTCAGGTTTTTTGAGAGATGTTCAAGTCATATATGCCAAAGTTCCTATTCTTCGATTTACAGACTCTATTAGGTAATTATGTTGTTGTAGTTTTATTTTTTCTAAATTCATCACCATGTTAATACTATTTTACTGACATATTCCTTTTACATTGTATTAGTTCCATTCTGCTGCATTACAAATCTGTTAAATCTAAACCTAGTTTGAACCTTTTTTGTTTTTTTTTTGTGTGTAGTTTGTTTAGATAAAAAATTACAATACTGATTAAGTGGTATTATGTCTGTGCATTTTATTTTAAAGGTTCTTTTAAAAAATATGTATACTTTTGGTAGATTTACCATGGGGAGTTATAAAATAATTAATTCTTCATCTATGGTGCATTTTCTAAAGCATTGTTTGCCTCATATAATATCTACTCAGTTGCAATTGAAATACATTTGTTAGTAGCTGCATTGCAATGTTTTTCTATTACTTTATGGCAGTGTATTCATTTAAACATCAAACTTAATTAACTGTTAAATATATTTTGGTAGCCAGTTTTAGTACATAGATAATTTTTAAATCATAAAATGGGTTTCAAGCAGTTTCTGTAATTATAGTTGTCAACAATGTTAAGAATGTATCTGGACGGACCTAAAAGACCATCTCTTAAAGAAACTTGCTCCTCTTTGCAATGCAAATATAAACCTGTCTGTACTATTGATTTAAGACTAGTTCTACATATAGTTGCTTGACTTCAGAGTAGAATTCTAGATTTGGTTACAGTTCTTAAGGATCTTTAAAGCATGAAACTTTCGAGTTACTCTCTAATGTATCATTGGTGAACACAACTTCAATTACAACCACTCTTATAGGTTTGTTGAAAATGATAAACTAAATGTAGTGATATAGATCAAAGTTGTCTTGTTACTTTGCTCAGTAACTCTGAGAGTGAACTTACTAGTGGATGAAAAAATTATTCTTTTACTATTGAAGTTTAACAAACTTTTCTAATTTAGTGGCATTGAAGTTGATTTGAATGTTAATAATTCAGTTGGAATAAGAAACACACAGCTGCTTTCAAGCTATGCGAGAAGTAAGTAAAATTTTTTAATTAAGTTAATTCAATCTTGTTAATGTTATTTGCCCCTATTCCCTGACATCTCTTTGCCAGCATTCACACTATCATTTAAAGACTTGTTTCTTGTCTATAAATCTTTATTTTTCAAGGTATGAGGAAATAATGTAATTGGGTAATGTATATTTTTGTCCATACAAAATCTGAAATCTATGATTTTGTAGTAGAGGCCTATTTGATTTTACATTAAATAACAACTGAATTAAAATCAACTAGTTTTCCTCTATAAAGGTTCACAGTTATGTTGAAGTTTGAAAACTTTCTAAGTTTTTATTATATTAAAACAAATTTCTGTATATTCAAATTTCTTAATGAGACTTTATCAGGAGAAAAATGATTAATTTTTTAAAAAAATGTAAGTGTTTATTTGGGAATTTCTTTACCTTTCTTTAGTTATGTTTATAATTATAATTGTTTCTTTTTCGCACCTTTAGTTGATGAAAGACTACCTCCTCTAGTGTTACTAGTAAAGATGTGGGCTCGACAAAATAATATAAACGATGCAAAAAATAACAGCTTATCTAGTTATTCATTGGTGTTGATGGTTATTCATTATTTGCAGTGTGAGTGTAATTTTATGACTCTTGTAATATTTTGTAGTATTTTATCAGATTACCTCATGTCCTTATTTGTAACTTGTTTCTTACTTTTAAACTTATGTTTATAAAAAAAAAAAATTTTTCACCCTCTCTCTCTTTCATATTTCTTTCTTTTGCAAATATTTTTGTGGGTTAAATACTGAGAGCTAACTTTGAATTTATGAATAATTTTCATTCCTGAGTAATTGTAAAATGTTTTTCCTTTACAGATTCTTGTCATCCACCTGTGTTACCTTGTTTACAAAAGCTTCAACGGGTAAAATATATTTGTTTTTGTGTCATATAAGTTAAATAATTACATATTACAGTAGTTACAAAATATTTAGTTTTATAGTTTTTTCATTTAAGTTATCTGATGCAGAAGATAACTTAAAGAAAATAAATAAATATATATATATATATATATATATATATATATATATATATATATATATATTATTCATTAGAATCTAAATACTTGCATGTGCAGTTTTTAAAACGATGATAGTTATTATCTGCATTAAAATTGTAATAAAAAATATAGATTTCTGGTGTTCTTCTGTAAAATTACCTCAAATGTTGGCTTTGATATTCAGGTATTTTAAAGGGACATTTCATCTGTATGTACTGCAAGTCCCTACATTTCTGGTGGTTAGACTCAGGACCCCATGAAAGTAGAAAAAAAAGTACATAAATATCTCTAAGCCTTCAAACTTTTAATACGTTTGGTTATTCTTAACTACAATAACATATGGAAAATCAATTCAGTGTACAACAAATATGTTTTATAAATTTAATTAATTATTAATATAATTATTATAATTATTTATTTTTTTATTTGAAATCTTATGCTGGACCTTGGTTTTTCAACCACCAGTCTCTGACGGGCAGCCCAATACAGTCTTGAACGAAACAAAAAGGCATCCTCCTCAGGATTTCTATCTGCAACGTCATTAAGCTAAAGACAAGTGTATAGGTAGTCACAGTCATGTCTTCAACACCACTTAGTGGGCAAGTCAGAGAATTCGACAAACCAAAACAATGTAGATGTTTCTGTACAAAGTCATGGCCAGTCTTGATCTGGAAGTTAGCCACTCCCACAGCTTTATGGAGGAAGAATGGGATAGTCTTTCTTAGCAAAGAAGCCCAGGATTTTTCTTTTGTAAATTCCCTGTTTTTGTTGGAAGGAGCCAATATTTGACTTAACAAGACTTTTAAATAAATTTAATATTAAAAAGGATTAATTGAAATTTTCAGGAATGGTGTATTTTTTTTCCCATCAAATAACACAATTTAATTCTTTTTATTGCAGGATAAATATCAACCTGATTCCAATGTAAGGCAGCTAGCACTCTTTGAAGATTTGCCTGATTTTAAATCTGAGAATAAGAAAGACCTTGGTGATTTATTTTTAGGATTTTTAAACTACTTTGCCCATGAATTTGAGTATGTTGTATAGCTCTAGATTTTTAATTTTTTTAAAATTCAATTTACTTTAAAACCTAACACATAATTACAATTGTTATTTTACCAGCTATTTCAGAAGTGTTATGTCTATTCGCTTGGGAGATATAATACCAAAAGAGGATGCCATGAATAACACTTTTTCTCCAAAGAATAAAAGAGGACACTGGAAGTATGTGTGTATAGAAGGTAAAGAATTTTTAGCAATTTTTTTTTTTTTTTTTCTTATTTTAATTTGTTATGTGCATGTAAGTTATCAGAAAGATTTTGGCTGTAATAGTTTTTACAATGGTTTCTCTACATTCAAGACATAATACAAGTAAATGTAAGAATTAATTTTAAAGGTGAAATTATGTGTCATGTTCGTATACTTCAGGAAAAAAAGGTTTTCAAGAACCATAATTTTTTTTATCAGTAACAATAATTGATATTCATTATTTAAAAAATAATGAATGTATTTAATTATTTTTATCAAAGTGTTAAGGTGTGAGTGGGATTTTTGCAAAAATCTTGATAAATCAGGGTGCCTACCAGTTCCTATTCCATGTTTTTTGGTGGTAAAAAAGCTTTAATTTTTCGATTCACTTTTATGTTACTCTCTTGAAGAAATCTGTATGTTTAAAACATTTGATAATAAATGAGTTACATTTATGTTTGCATCACTGAAAAATTAATGATTATTAAATGTCTTTCGTAAAATTGAAAAGCAACATATTGTGAGTATGTATGTGTGTGTAATATATACAATTATAAAAATTGGGATAATGTTTTGATTGATTTGCGATTCTAATTTTTTCCATCAAAATATATTTTACTAAATTTGAATTAGTATCATCTAAATCTATAAAGTTTGCTGATTATATCAACTTGTAAACACAAAAATATGTATTATAACTTTTAATTAAAAATAAAATACAAAAATAGAATAACTATTGTTTTATAGTGTTAGAACAACATGGAAATAAATGCAGAACTTAACCGAGAAGGAAATATGATAATGTAGTAATTTGTTGCATCCCTTTTAGCATTTATGATGACACAAATAGATTAGCATATAATTTATTGTATACTTTTATGATGTCCAGACTAGAAACACATTCATTTTTGTTTCTTGATTCAAGTTCTTAAAGGCATTTCTTCACAGTGGGGAAGTTTGCCCAACAAGAAATTAAACTGAATGAATCTTGGAATTAAGAGATATTTGTGATGGTGTAAAAAGAAATCCTTATTTCATAAATCTTTTAGTCTTGAACTCATAGAGTACTCAAGAATTTGTAGCTTTTGAAGTTCATTCATGACCCATTAACTGTCATTGCTTTCTTCACCATCTTCAGAAGCTCAACAGCCTGGGGTGGCCCTGTATTTCTCTAGGAGCCTATTTTAGGATGACTTGTCTTTTCTTTCCCCATAATGATATATTAGCCTTCTATGCTTCAAAGTTATCAGCAGCTTTCTGTTGCTCACATTATTTAAAAACCTAACTGTGTAAAGTCATGTCAGTGCTGAAGATCTGTACTGCATCCATTCATTCCTACCTCTTTCCATTTATGGTGAATTTATCTTACTCTGATAGGCAAATTACTGCATAAGTGCACTTAGCATTATTAGAGACAGGAATTCAAAGGATGGGTTTCAGTTAAGGGATTGATTGTTACAAGGTCATTCATGTCAATCAGGTTGGACCAGTTTTTCCTTGATCAGGCATTTGTTTGTATGATACACAAGCCTAAAGTAACAATATTAACAATGAAATACCACATGTGTACAGATATGGATTATTGTTTGCAAACAGACTAGACACATTTCAACAAACAATTTTCATAAGTAACACTTGCTACATATATTCTTTCAACGCTTTAATATGTTAAAAACTATATATGTAATTCATTACCTGACACACACTTAAACAATTTTCTATAACGTTTGCAGAAAATGATGTTGTACAAGCTTTAGATTATGAAGACATGATAAAACCTACAAACTTAAAGTAAGAAAAATATCAGTATTGAATAGGCTTAAAATTTTTATCATAATTTTTGTTGAGTGTAATTTGTTAATTAATAGTGTTTTTATGTGCTTTTCATGTCCCTTTTAATCTTTCAAATTGATTATTTCAATGATTATAATGAAAAGCATTATTAAATCTTCATAATAATTCATTTTAAAATTTAAATAATATTGATTGTATTAAGAGATATATTGACGACATTTATTTATGGATCAAGTTTTTAAAAAATATATAACTGCCATTAATAAAAAATCTGAGGAACTCTTTTTACGAAACAAAGAAAATAAAAACCATAAAATCCAGTCTGAATGGTGATAAAGAGGGGCCTCAAAATTTGATTGTGCTTGCTGGCAGAGAGCTATGCAATCCAGTTTTAATGTAAATGGGGCCTTAAAAATTTAGTTGAGTTTAAGGCATATAGGATGTTTTATCATATTTACTCTACAGAAGCATTGTTTCATCATGGTATCCTAACATGGCTTTTCTCCTATCTTAATGCACTAATTAGCTTTCAACTGCTACTGAAGCGATTAATTTAATTGCTTTAGTAATTAAAATTGTGTGTGTACACTATACTTTAGCTTGCATGAGGCCTTTCTTAATTCTTTTTGGTAAATTGTTAAATTAGACGTTATTTGTGTAGATACATTAGACAAAAGTTAGCTTTTGTCACTAATTTGTTCTACCTCCAAATAATATTGAACTCAAATCCAAATGCTTAAGCTTCCTCAGATATGCAAGAGTGTGGAAGTTACTATAATATTTGCTAAAACTTTGTGCTGCCTTCAAATTTGGGGTATTTTACTACTTTCAGCTACCTCTTCTGAGTATTTTAATTTTATGTATAGTTGAATTTTTTTAAATACATAGTTTAAGACTGGGAAATACAAATTTTGTACTTTCAGATTTTCTGAACATGTTAAAAAAAAAGTTATTTTATCATTGTTGAATGCATTGTGGGAATCAGCTGTTGAATGTTATCAAATCCATTGATTTTCTGCATTATTCTTATTTTTATGATTGGAAGTGATATATATATATATATATATATATATATATATATATATATATACATACATACACACACACATTTATATATATTATTACTATGTGAAGTAACAATGCTAATGGAATATTATTTATTTATAGAACCATTTGATTTGACTAATACTGCATGTTCTGTCTTCAAGCCTCAAGTATTCCGTTACATAAATGAAGTATTCAAAAAGAGCTTGGATCATCTTAGAAAATCTAAAAATTTAAGCAGTGTAATGAGGATTCATTGATGTAGTCATTTTATGTTATGTTATATATCAGAGCAAAGGCTTATTTTTATATACTTGTTTCACTGCAATAAATATGTTTTATGTTTGTTATTGTTATGGTTTTGTCGTGATGGAAAGTTTAAAACTGAATGGTTTTTGTAGTCACAGATAAAAATGAAGTCTTTCATAATTTTCCTCACTATTTTCAGT
Source organism: Dolomedes plantarius (assembly GCA_907164885.2). Lineage (NCBI taxonomy): Eukaryota > Metazoa > Arthropoda > Arachnida > Araneae > Dolomedidae > Dolomedes > Dolomedes plantarius. The sequence goes on from OU015492.1 coordinate 130,834,328, forward strand.
AGTAGTAATATATATTTAAAAGCAAGTTCTGTCAGGAAAAAAAAAGTTTTTAAATGTATAAAATAAATATTTTCTAAAGTCTCAATTGAGAAGAAAAAGAAAATATGTATTCTAATTCATTGACATCATATTGTAGATATGTATTTAAAAAATTCATTTATCATCATCTCTTTGCTAATGTAAAATATCATATGTACAGTTTTCTATGAACATAATAAAATGTTTCAAATTAAATATGTATTATTATTTTTGTATGAAATGTTTGTGCAGTGTATAAGAAGAATCAGTGGATAATCTGATTATCCACTGATAATTTGGGTTTTGATTTTGGTAAATCTTTATATTGATAATCCATTTATTTGAAAGATTTTCTAGCTGATAGTTTCTTCTACTATACTGTCTGTCTAGGGTGCTAGCATGCAGTACCAGAGTCTGTGGGTTTGAGTTTCACTATTGGCATATATGTTTGTAGCCATTTTTGAATCAGCTTTAAGCAGTAGGTCACAGTCTAATTAGCCCTCGTGTATCAAGAACTGACTGTAGTGCTCTGAACCAACATCCACTATATTGTTTCACTGAATAATAAATATTTGTATCTTACTCCCTGTGCCTTAGTTACTAATTTTTGTTCAGTAATGGAAAGATTCAATGCATACTTTTACCTTGAAGTGGAACTGAAAGAACTCATTCCTCTGTGAATGTTTGTTGTCTATTATATTTCACATCTACAAACTTATCTTCCATTGCTGTTTAATTTGCTGTGCATCTTTTTAACAGTTTAATCATCAGCTCTCTTTTCCTTTTATTTTAAATGGAAAAGTTAAAAGCTCTAAATCAGGAAAGCTTATGGTTGGCTCCCTAATGAGAATGCAAGTGTGAATCTCATTGCACATTCAGGAGCCTTGTAGAATCTTTTGACCTTACTGTGGTTTGTTGTCAAGACTAGACCTTAGTTTGGAGAGTAATCAGGTACTAATCCAAAATTAGTTTTTGCAGTATAGTAGGCTTTACTCATTGGATGTTAGAACTCGGTAATGGTAGGATCTGTTAGATGTCCGGTGGCATCAAGAGGCAGTGGTGAACCCGGAGAAGGAAAAAAAAAATGTGCTGTTTTTCTTAATCAAAGAAAAATAAAATTATGAATGACTAAAGTATTACATTTGCTAAATATGGAGATTGTTACTATGCATCTAGGCCTTATCCTCTTTCATTTGAAAGGTGGCAACAGTGGAATTAGATTTAACCATGCCTTTTTTCATTTGAATTATAATAAAAACTATATAACTGAGCCAATGATTTGCAGCAGTCGATTTTAATGAAACTTGTTTGTTCTGCATCTTATTTTAAAAATATACCGTATTCTTAAGAGTATGATGCTTGTGTGTGCCTTTTTTTTCTCCACTCAAGTACAAACTTATTCAAAATTTTCATTTTACATCTGCATTTGTTGACAATAGACATAGTTATGAATGAACATGAATGAACTGATGTCAAGTTTAACGATGTATGGATTTTATCAAATAGTTGCAGTTCCATCCAGCATTTGAGCAACTGGACAAGAGGGAGTTGCAGACCTGACATCCATCCTGCACTGTATAGGTTGTCTCTCTATGAACCATGATATTCGTTTGCAGTGGGTCCCTTCTCATGTGGCCCTATTTGGCAATGAGATGGCTGACACCCTAGCAAAGGAGGGTACTGCTGAACGTTCACCAACTTTATCACTCTCCCTCTTATCTGGAGCTACTACTCACTCTTATCTGGAGATTTATTCCATAAGGAAATCTTTTATCCAGAGTACTTGGAAATCTACCCGATGCATGATTGGTACTTTGTTGTCGGCTCTGGTAGAGCTCTTATCTTCAAGGATGATAGAGCTTAGCAGACTGCAATCTCTAGGTTTGCCAGTGGTCACTTGAAATGCCTAAAATTTGATGGTCAAAACAAAACTTTACCCACTTGTAAAAAGTGTAATAATGTGCAGGCCACACCTTGTCACATCTTGACTTGCTTAAATTTATGTAGGGAAGACTTTGTTACCAATCTTTGTCTATTAACAGACCTTCTAAGGATTTATGGGTTCATGACCTGGTCTAGCACTGCTAGACCTGGAGGGATTAGCAACAACACCAGTGAATGTACCATCTGTTGGTAACTTTATATTTTCACTCTTACTTCAGATACCTTGGAACTGAAAAGTATTTAGGTTGATAAAAAGATTATTTACGTATATTTCCTACTAAAAACATAAAAATGCCCTTTGTAAAACTGACATTTAAGACAAAAAAAGGTAATTTTATGATAAAACATTAAAAAGAATAACTTACAAAACTGTGATGAGTCCATGATTGCAAATAATAAATTTTTATTATTTTGCTCCTGTAAATGAAATACCATATTGCCATAGTAAATATTTTAAGTAAATCTATTTTATTCAGTTTATAACCAGACAGTCAATTGATTAAAACTTACTGTATCATAAATACTAAATACAATCAACAGTTGAATAGATACAATAAATTTGTCTTTATACAAACAGTTTTATTTTATATATATATCAAAAACACGTATCTGGTAAAATTAGTCAGTCCAACTGTGTTGAGCTCTTTACATTTGCTAGTACAAATATTAAAAAATATCTTCGGTCTGTTTCAGCTTTGTACTGATGAACGCTGAGACTGGTTAGCCATCCGTGATATATACTCAAGCATAGCCTAGAAGGAGAAAAAATTTGAGTTATTTGAATTGGGCTTAGTTTTATGAAAACAAAGAAAAAGGAGTTAAGAGGCAATAACTTATGTCTATTTTTTATATTTTTTTCCACTTTGGTAGGCTCATTACTTTTCGACATTCGCTAATATACACCATGTGATTGGTTTCTTGTAATGGGAGCACTTGGTAGGTGAGCCAATATTGCCCCTTGATGTCACCTCAACTTAAACCTAGCACCCCACAGGTAATATCAGGGGGCTTGTACCCTCATCTCACCACTGCAAACTAAACGAAGGGATTTTCCGACCAATAGATGTTACGTGTCCATACCCGGCGTGAACAGGAGAGCATTCAGTGGTGTTAGGCGGGATTCGATCAGAACACTCTCATTACCGAATCTCGACATGCTAACCACTAGGTTGCCCCAGACTCTATGATCTGAACCGGGCATTAATTTTCTTATTAGGCTTCAAAAGTAAGATTTGAATGGAAAAAATCCATGGAAAAGATGAAATTTTTTTTCTAGTGCCATAAGAAATTTACTCTTCAACCATTGATGAAAACGCTTGACAATTTGGCCAGTAAGATACCCCTGATAGTCTTATCTTCTTTATAATCATGCAGTGTTGCTTCCATTATGTTAAACAGCCTCGGACATTGGCTAGAGTGAGCAATGACTGTAGAACATGAGAAGGCACCTTCTAACGAATAGTCCTATCCTAGCCCACCATTATGGAGCTTAGACGAAAATAATTTGCGGTAGATGCTACGGCAAAGCTACGATTTTCATTCACAACATCCTTCAGAATTTACTAGTGCCAAACTAGTTGCTTCTTAGGCCTACATGGTTGACTGAGGGGTTCATCGCATTCTACGGGTCGCTAACGGTGGACCTTTATACATTCAATTGTGAATAAATTTCTCTGAATGACAATTCTTGTAAGTTCCAACTATCTATCATGCTATGTTTGTAAGAACTTAAATCTTTGTGTTCACATGTAGTCACAGCAAAGAGCACCTGCATTTTCAAATTCGAAGGTACATATGCTTTCGTAACGTTGGTCACATGTATTTGTATCATATAGGTGAGACAACGTGGAGAGTTAATCCTACAGTCTCCACGTTGACAGGAGAGACTTGAGTACACCAATCTTATTACAATATGGAGCTTCATAACTGCTTGAACTCTAAGACTTATCCTGCGAATGTTATGTATTGTGTTCTCAACGGGGCTGAAATAAATATTACAATAATTGATATTTAATAAAAGATATTCATTCATGGGTATTACAGGACCCAGTCTATGCCATAACGCTGACTACTTTCAGATTACTCTGTTTCTATCAAATAAGTGAATTCTGCATTATCACATCGTTTATCTTGAGCATAAAATTTGTCAAATGGCCTAGCTCTTAGCTTATAAAACATGGAGTTATTCGATTATAATACATTTCCCTTGTCATCAGCAATTTATTTTTAAACTTCTTTGTAAATTAGAGTTAAATGCCCTGTCCTTTACCAGTCACAGTGAATAACGTTTGCACAGTGTTTCTCCTCCTCCAACTCCCCTCCACGGAAACAGACGAGTAATCCATGTGGACACGATGTTATGAGCACTCGTGCTTTTAATTGGGAGCTATTATTTACTCAATTGAAAAATGCACGTCTGTAATAGCAATTCTATACATACTGTGATGATCTCCCATCATCCGTTTTATATAAATATATATATATTAGCTGAGTGGCAACCCGATGTGTTGCTTTTTCGATTTAAAATGAAATAGTTTCATTTTTTAAAGATTCAAAACAGTTTAATCACTTTTAAAAATATATTAAAATTTTGAAAAACGAAATAATTATTTAAAATTCTCTTTCTCAAATTTCGGTGTTTGGCTTTTGAAATAATTCTTTCAAATTTTGCTTTTTAGACAAAAAAGAAATTCATTCAATTAGAAAAATCTCTAAAGGTTTTAACTTCTCATTTCCTAAAACTAAAATTATTTTTGGTACTTTAAAAATATTTCTTTATTTCAATTATTAAATGACTCTTTCTCAACTAATAATTTTTCCTTTTGGCAACTGAGCAGAATTTCTTTTGAAGAGTAGAGTTCCTGGGTCTATTGACTTTAACTCCTGTCGCAAGATGCTTATTATCAATGTATATGTGCTCAATAGAAAAAATATGTTAAATATTAAGTTTAAAGTTATCAGTTACATTAATATAAAAATTAAGTTTTAAACCTTCTAAAAGTAGAAGGGTAAGATAAATTTAAAAATTAGAAATATATTAAGATTAAATAAGTTAAGATGAAAATGAAGAATTAAAAATATTTAAAGAAAATAAGTTGAAATTAATTATAAAGTTACGGAAAAAATGGCACTCAGCAAACAAGATGGTGCATAAAAGAAAAAATAATTGCAAGATAAAAGAACTTTTTATATACCATGTTTTTAAAATTTCTGTTGAATCATATAAATTTGACAATTCTATGTATTAATAAATACTTAAAAAAAAATTTTTTATGATTTATCCCATCAACTTGAAAGAAAATGAAGTTAATTGGCAGTTAACTTGCATTTAACTTTTCGTTCCCGTTCCGGCCGATAGATGGCTGGACCAGTCTACAAAACAAAATAACTGAAAATTAATTTAATTCTGCTTAAAGATGGCTAAAAGTATTAAAAATGTCATCGTGTTATGAGCTATTCTAAAAGTTTCAAATGTCTAGCTAATCTGGAAGTTGGTTAAAAATCGATTGCAAGATTTGTAAGGGACAAGCACACAAACAAACATGAAACCAAGTTAATAAAAACATGGTAAAAAAAGGCCCTGTGCAGGGTCAAACAATTTGTAATGAGATGATTGCAGAGTCCCGCGGGGGAAAACAAAAAATATCAAGATAGCGAAATTTTGAAGATTCAACAGCACCTGGGACCGAACCCACAACGTAGGGTTTACCAGGTCAGCGCAATGGCAATACGCCACGGCAGCACACAAGCAGGTGAGCAAGATGGGAGGTGTGCCGCGGTAAGGCCGGATGTAAATATTAATCTCGGGTGGAGAAAGTGCTTAAAAAAATAGAAAGACAGTTCTGACGAATTCAAAATTTGAAGAATCCTCATCAGTTGTTCATTAATTAGAAATAAATTTCACGAATTTGCTGGAATTATTAGTGAGTAAAATAATAAGTCGAAAAACTACGAACTCGGCATTTAGTTAAAAGTGAGTTTTGCAAGTACGCTCTTTTAGAATGAAAATATTTTTTTTATTAAATGTATTTGGTATGTTTTGGAAGCTGAACATCTAGGAAATGCCGATAAATCGTAAAATTGACATTAATAGGTGCAAAAAACCGGAATATTTGTCCATAAAAATTGTCGCTTTCGTGAAATTCGGAAAACTGCTTTGGGGAAAAAGCTTCGTTTGCAATGAAAAAGATCTTTAACTTTATAAAAATGTGTATATCCTTAAAGATGAAGAATTATAGAACACATGGAAATAAAAAAAACTGTCGATTGGTGGACGGAAAAGTTTAATTTTGCATGCATGAAAATAGTGGAAATTTGGGAAACGGAAAGGAGCTGGCCCACCCGGGATGTCAGCTGTTTCTGCTGTCCGCTTCTTTTGAATTCGGCGGTTTTAATTTTATAATTAAAAAAGTTTAAAGTTTTGAAAGTTGAGGATGGCACCAGTGGACGCGTCTCGTCCGTCCGCGTCCATCGGTACCAGTCGCGGTATCCTGCTATGCTCGGTTTACGAGATTAGCTCGTCCCCGTGTCTGCTGACTGACAAACTAACATTTGTTTACCTTCAGCTGTTATATAGACTAGCTGAGTGGCAACCCGATGTGTTGCATTTTCGATTTAAAATGAAATTGCTTTATTTCTTAAAGATTGAAAACTGTTTAATCACTTTTAAAAATACATTAGAATTTTTAAAAAACAAAATAATGATTTAAAATTCTCTTTTTCAAATTTTGGTTTTTGGCTTTTGAAATAATTCTTTCAAATTTCCGTTTTCAAATTTTGCTTTTTAAACAAAGAAAGCAGCTCATTCAATAGGGCAGTGTCTCGCAGCATGTCACATCTGAACTCTTGCAGATTTTACTTCTTGTTTGGCGAGGAGTGGCAAAACATTGCATAATTTAACATGGCGTTCAATGAACATTCTTAAAGCTTGTTGAATAAAATGCTCTCCGATTACGCAAAGTCTTTAGATACCGTATCTAAACAAAGGTATATCACTAAATTAAACATTCAAGTACAGCCCGGAAAGGTTTATTCAGTATGTGACCTGTATTTATTGACAGAGGAAGACTGGAGTTACGATACAAGACGCTGGCCTGAAGTAACTTATCCTGATATCTATACATATCTGAACATAATAATAATCATTCTCAACGAAAGAATGATTATATTCTCTTAAACCTTGCGAAATATTTTTAAAAAAGTGTTACAATACCTGTTACATACAACTAATATGAGGAATTTTATAAATAAACTTAAATTATTTAACTCAAAATGAAGGTATCGTCCAAAAACACATGCAAGCGCATATGAACGGCTTCTGTTTTCTGCCACCCGATAATCACGTGATCTATAGTAGATGAAAACTGACGTAGCCAGTGACGTTGCGACGTTTCGCCTTATTAGAAAAAAATTCTAAAGGTTTTAACTTCTCCTTTCCTGAAACTAAAATTATTTCTGGTGCTTTAAAATAATTTCTGGATTTCAATTATTAAATGACTCGTTCTCAACTAATACTTTTTCATTTTGGCAACATGGCCGAATGTAAATAGAAAATCTCATGGGCGAAAAAGTGCTTAAAAAATAGAAAGACAGTTCTCAGGAATTCAAAATTGGTGGCGGAAGAATCCTCATCAGTTGCTCATGAATTAGAAACAAATTTCACGAACTTGCTGGAATTATTAGTGAAGAATCGAAAAATTACGAACTCCCCATTCAGTTACATTAAGATACTATGGCGATCAGCGAGGGAAATTTCAAAAGAAAGTTTTCTAAGTACGCTTTTTTAGAACGATAACATTTATTTTATTAATTGTATTTGGTATATTTTGGAAGCTGAACATCTAGCAAATGCCGATAAATCTTAAAATTGACATTAATAGGTGCAGAAAACCGAAATATTTGTCCATCAAAATTGTCGATTTCGGGAAATTCGGAAAACTGCTTTGGGAAAAAAGCTTCGTTTGAAATGAAAAACATTTTTAACTTTATAAAAATGTGTATATCCTTAAAGATGAAGAGTTGTAAAACACATGGGAATAAAAAATTTGTCGATTGGTGGGCGAAAAAGTTCAATTTTGCATGCATGAAAATAGTAGAAATTTGCGAAATGGAAAGGAGCTGGCCCACCCGGAATGTCATCTGTTTCTGCTGTCCGCTTCTTTTGATTTCGGCGGTTTTAATATTATAATTAAAAAAGTTTGAAGTTTTGAAAGTTGAGGATGGCACCAGTGCACGCGACTCGTCCGTCCGCGTCCATCGGTACCAGTCGCGATATCCTGCTATGCTCGGTTCGTGAGATTAGCCCGTCCCCGTGTCTGCTGACTCACAAAATAACATTTGTTTACCTTCAGCTGTTATTATATAGTAGACTAGCGGCCCGTCCCGACTTTGTCAGGGTTGAACAAAATATTATACCAGAACATAGGCTAGTTTCGAACCGCTAACGTCAGAACAGAAGCCCACTCTTCAGAAGCCCACTTTATTCTCAGCAGAATAAAGTAAGCCCCTAACTTTAGAAGTAAAGTAAGCAAATAACTTTATTTCTACTGATCAGATATACATAATATATAGCCTATGTCCATCTGGAATAATGTACCTTTCAAACAGTGAAAGAATTTTTTAAATAGGTGAAATGGTTCTGGAGATTACCCTCCACGTATAAAATCGATCTCTCTTTATATATAAGTATAGTGGATGATCAGATATACATAATATATACCCTATGTCCATCTGGAATAATGTACCTTTCAAACAGTGAAAGAATTTTTCAAATATATCAAGAGCCAAAACATTATGACCACCTGTCAATAACGAGTTGGCCCACCTTTGGCGTGCAACACAGCTTCAACCCGCCTTGGCATGGATGCCACAAGTCCTTGGTAGATGGCCGGAGACAGAGTGTACCAGATGTTTAAGCGACGGTCACGCAAATCCGAGATATTGCGAATTGGTGGTCTTTTAACTCTGAGCTGCCGTCCCATGACATCCCAAATGTGTTCTATCGGATTGAGATCCGGTGAGTAAGGCGGCTAGGACATTAACTGGAATTCATCATCATGTTCCTGGAACCACTCCAACACAATTTTAGCCTTGTGACACGGGGCGTTGTCCTGTTGGAACATTCCATTTCCAGCTGGAAAAACAGTGGCCATGTAAGGGTGCAACTGGTCCGCAATGATGTTCAGATACCCTGTAGCATTCATGGTCTGCTCTACGACACCCACGAGTCCCAGAGACGCCCAAGAGAACGTCCCCCAAAGCCTAATACCGCCACCACCGACCTGTGTATGACCTACTGTACATTGAGGGAGCAACAGTTCGCCTGGAAGACGGCGTATCTTGACACGGCCATCGGCGTGATAAATGACAAACCGTGATTCATCTGAAAAGGCAACTCTCTCCCACTGATCCATGGACCAGTCGCGATGTTCCCGGGCCCAGCGCAGGCGCAGTTGGCGATGACGCTTGGTCAGAAAAGGCACACGAGTGGGACGTTTGCTGCGTAGCTCCATATCCAACAGTGTCCGCTGAACAGTGTGCTGCGATACTATTCTACTTGGCCCTGCATTGTATTGGGCTGTCAGCTGAGCCACTGTCTGGCTCCGGTTTTCAGAGCCTGACTAAGGCAGGGGCATACGGGGCAGTTGCCCCGGGCCCCCACATTAGTGGGGGGCCCCCCAAATCGAATAGAAAGTTTATTTTACGTATCCTTCTTTAATGAACTTTTTATAGATGTGCTATATCCCTTTTAATGGTGGGCATAGAATTGTCAGAAAATCAATAAAATGGATAGAATGATATTTCGTCTGACCATTGGAGGGGGGGACTTTATAGCTATTTTAGGTTCTAGTCAATTTTCTTGTTATATATCTATAATGAGGTGAAAAATTTAAATACCTCCATAAAGTTCGGTTCTTCATTACTGAAGTAGTGAAGCAGAGGGGGGCCCCCAAAGAAGTTTTTGCCCCGGGCCCCAATTAGGCTAAGTCGGGCCCTGCCGGTTTTGCTTCACCATGCGAGACAGTCTCCGACGACCTTTTTCTTTGATAGCGTGTGGACGTCCAACACCATGTCGTCTACTGCTGGTTTCACCGTCATTCATCCACTTTGCATAAGTACTAACAACTGTAGGTCGCGAACAACCCACGAGTCGTGCAGTTTCGGAAATACTTGTTCCGAGCCTTCGAGCCATTACAATCTGCCCTCTATCAAAGTCGCTTAGATCCGCAGCCTTTCCCATCACACACAGAAGTAAGTGAAAGAAAGATTCTTCAGACTCTCCAGCAGCAGTTAAATACCACTTCCACATGATCACGTGCCTTCCACGTCATCCAGGCGAATTCATTTCAAAATGTAGGGGTGGTCATAATGTTTTGGCTCTTGAGTGTAGGTGAAGTGGTTTTGGAGATTACCCTCCACGTACAAAATCGATCTCTCTTTATATATAAGTATAGATGATCAGATATACATAATATATAGCCTATGTCCATCTGGAATAATGTACCTTTCAAACAGTGAAAGAATTTTTCAAATAGGTGAAGTGGTTCTGGAGATTACCCTCCACGTACAAAATCGCTCTCTCTTTATATATAAGTATAGATATGTCGTAATTTCGCACGTAAGCACCGCAAGGATTGAAATTTCCTTTAAAAAAAACGAAATCGGGGTAAACGCCGCATATAAAATTTTCTTATTTACCGTACCGTAACCAAATGTTGTGACACCAGCAGAGATTTTTGGGTATTTCCGTAATAAACTAATACATTTTAACGTAACAAATTCAATATAGTGCTGATTTTAAATAATTCTCTTAATAAATTTTACTTTAACACTAGAGGCGCGAATGATACCCCATACCTTTAAGAGCCGTAGGCAGTCTTTTTGACCGCTAAGATTTGCTGTATCTAAAACTGCTTTTTTGTAATGAAATGTCACATACTACCGTAGTACAATGCAAAAAATAAAGGAATAAAACCTAAAACGGTACAAACACATTTTTATTTTACAGTCACAAATGATAAATTATTAAAAAAAAAAAGAAACGTAATCATGTAACATCAAATGGATAAAATACATACAATCTATACTTATATATAAAGAGAGAGAGCGATTTTGTACGTGGAGGGTAATCTCCGGAACCACTGCACCTATTTGAAAAATTCTTTCACTGGTTGAAAGGTACATTATTCCAGATGGACATAGGCTATATATTATGTATATCTGATCAGTAGAAATAAACTTAGGGGGGATACTCTAGATTTGTGTGCACGGCCGCCATCTTGGATTTTTCCGCCAGGGTTTGGCGCATTTCGCATGGCGATAATTATTGCGTTCTGGTAAAAATAACCCAATGTCAAATTCTCTAATTTTAAGATCAAACAGTTATTTCTGATGTGATCTTTTAATTACAGTATAATAATCTATACTTATATATAAAGACAGAGCGATTTTGTACGTCGAGGGTAATCTCCAGAACCACTTCACCGATTTGAAAAATTCTTTCACTGTTTGAAAGGTACATTATTCCAGATGGACATAGGCTATATAATTATGTATATCTCATCATCTATACTTATATATAAAGAGAGAGCGATTTTGTACGTGGAGGGTAATCTCCAGAACCACTTCACCGATTTGAAAAATTCTTTCACTGTTTGAAAGGTACATTATTCCAGATGGACATAGGCTATATATTATGTATATCTGATCATCTATCTATACTTATATATAAAGAGAGAGAGCGATTTTGTTCGTGGAGGGTAATCTCCGGAACCACTGCACCTATTTGAAAAATTCTTTCACTGTTTGAAAGGTACATTATTCCAGATGGACATAGGCTATATATTATGTATATCTGATCAGTAGAAATAAAGTTAGGGGGGATACTCTAGATTTGTGTGCACGGCCGCCATCTTGGATTTTCCCGCCAGGGTTTGGCGCATTTCGCATGGCGATAGTTATTGCGTTCTGGTAAAAATAACCCAATGTCAAATTCTCTAATGTTAAGATCAAACAGTTATTTCTGATGTGATCTTTTAATTACAGTATAATAATTTTAGGTCAGATCTTGGCCTTGACCTAGAAATCTGAGTCAAATTGACTATACTCAAAAGAGTAAATTATTATTAAAACTAAGAGTCTTTTTGTTGAAAATTTTTGAATCCATTATCAGTTTTTCGTTAACTTATTAAATTTAAGTTGCTTTTAATTTTGTTTATCGATTGTCAATTAGTATACTATAATGATACACCATTTCATTTATTTGAAGTAAAAATTATCTGCCATCATTTTTTCGTAAAATGTAAAATACAGTATACATTTTAAATACAATATATTTTAAAATATTTTATAATTCCAAGTTTTAGTGGATTACAAATAAATTTAAATAATTGAAGTTCAACTTCTCTCTCCCCAGGAACCTAAGTTAAAAAGTTAGTTAAGGTTAAGTTATTGGTTTAGGAAAAGGGTTTTTTTTCTTATTTCCAACACAGCAGGATAAATGGTCAAATAATCCTTGTCCCGATTTTATTGTATGCACCAAATATTCATAATTTAAACAGTTTCATAATTTAAACAGGTGGTTTTTATTAAAAAAGCTAAAAAAATTCAAAGTCCAGCGTTTTGAAAACACCGCTTAAAACACATTGGCGAGAAATTTTCCACTCCTCAAAACACGGTAAAATCGCCAAGTTGGCGCAAAAAAATCCAAGATGGCGGCCGTGCACACAATTATTAAGTAACGTAATATTAATTTGAATATTATTTTAGGTGCTTAAAATAATTAAAAAAACATTCTTTACTTAAAATTCTTTTTTTTATTTTTGTATTTTTATTTCATCTCTTACTCTAATTTTGAGATACCAATGTGTATCTACACTTCTATAATCTATATTTATAAAACAGTTCCGTAACTGACTCATTCATTCACTGACTGACTGACTGACTGACTGACATACAACGCACAGACCAAACCGATGGACCTAAAGGGCTGAAATTTTGCATGGCGATTCTTCTAATAGTGTAGGGTTGCACTAAGAAAGATTTTTCAAAAATTCTTCTTAGATATTTTAAATTAAATTTTTAAGCTGTTTTTAAACTTTTTTTACGTTTGCATTTAAAATAATACATTGAGGGTTATAAAATTTATATCACGAGAAAGATCATAAAAATTCCTTCAAAAAGAAATTTTTTTCGAATTTTTACCTCCATTTCCTGATTTTTGGTGAATTTTTAAAGATTAATTTTTATAATTTAATGTATTAAATGCTGATCACGTGATTTCTTTTTCTGGTACTTTCAATAAATTTATCGTCACGTGCGTAACAACTAAATAGACAAAAAATATATTTTTTTCTCTTTCTAATGCAGCAGACGATTGGATATTATCCAAAAAAAATGCATATCCCTTACGATTTTTTTATAAATATATATATATAGATAGATATTTATTTTACATCAATTGTATACATTGATCATCGCATTTATTATAAACTAGCGGCCCGTCCCGACTTTGTCCGGGTTGAACAAAATATTATACCAATAAATTTCCAGTTGATAGCCAATAAATTGTAAATCTTTTTTTTACCTTAATAATAACCTAAATAATACCTTAAATTAATTTTATGTTAGTTAATAATTAAAATAAATTTTTAAAAGAAAAAGGAGTGCCGGAGAACGGCTAGGTTCGAACCGTTAGCGTCAGAACAGAAGCCCACCGCGATAGCACCACGATAAGGATCGTTGAATCTTCGGAACAAAAAGCTGTAGAAGACAGTAGCGGAAACAATGGAGATTGTTAGGATTAAGCCCCCTAACTTTATTTCTACTGATCAGATATACATAATATATAGCCTATGTCCATCTGGAATAATGTACCTTTCAAACAGTGAAAGAATTTTTCAAATAGGTACAGTGGTTCTGAAGATTACCCTCCACGTACAAAATCGCTCTCTCTCTTTATATATAAGTATAGATAGCACCACGCTAAGGATCGTTGAAGACTTCGGCACAAAAAGCGGTAGAGGACAGTAGCGGTAACAATGCAGATTGTTAGGATTAAGCCCCTAACTTTATTTCTACTGATTAGATATACATAATATATAGCCTATGACCATCTGGAATAATGTACCTTTCAAACAGTGAAAGAATTTTTCAAATGGGTACAGTGGTTCTGAAGATTACCCTCCACGTACAAAATCCCTCTCTCTCTTTATATATAAGTATAGATATATATATTTATTTTTTGGCATAAATTGCATACGTTGACCGCTGTATTTAATTTGAATGTACTCCGTAGCGAAGCGAGGGTTTTCAGCTAGTTATGAATAAAAGGAATAAAGTCATTAGGTAATACAAATAGCCATCCAAATGAAAATATAAGATACACAGGTAAGATTTACCGATCAACCAAAACCATCCTCATCTTCTGTATCGGAAATGAAAAAAAGAGACAAAATTTTTGGATCAATTTTCGTACCTGGATCGTCTGGATCTTTCTCGTTGGAAGAACTGTTGTCGTCGCCGGCATTAGGAACAATTACTTCTGCCTTTCTAAAACTGGACATTATTGTCTTAAGGGGACATGGGACCTTCAACCTCATTTTTAAAAAATTGCAACATGTTATTCTTCTATACAAATTGAGAACAATTAATATTCTTTTCTACTACGTTGAAGGCACTTAGAATTCCCAAATAAGTATTTTGAGGAAGAATATGAGCTGTTTTTCAAAACATTCATCAAATATATTAAAACTTTTTTAAATGCTCAATGCGCATTACTTTTCTTCTGGTTTCTTCCAAATTTCTGAGGATTGTTAATGGAAGTGTTTTCCACAAACCTGTGCATCATTCTTTGAAACCGTCAATATTTTTCAAATTTATGGACCATGAGATACAGCAAAAACATGTAGGGATTTTTATAAAATTAAAACTTTAATGAAAACATCATCTACAAAATGTGCTTGGTTAGCACTAAGCAAAGCGTTACATAACATAAACTGAAGTGTCATTCCAAATCAATTCACAACCGTTGCCAAGCACAAGAGTGGCCAATCTCCAAAAGAAAAAGAGTGTTGTAGAGCACGCTACAGTACTCCCCCCCCCAAGTACCGAAGGTACTGATGAGTTAAAGGTAGCGTCGATTGAAACGCACGACTCTACCAGATCAAGTCCTTGTTGAAGTAGCGGGCCTTGGCGTCAGTAATTCGGCCGGTTGAACATCTGTTGAAGATTGATTCCGTTGGCAGGTCCGTTGTCGTGGGCATTGGAGGGGTAAAAGTTGAATCAGCTGTGTGAAAAGCTGATTTTAGCCGATCGACGCTGACAACTGATTCTTGACCATTTACTGACAAAGTGAAGTGTTTGTCAGTTCTTTTCAGAACTTTGAAGGGTCCATCATATGGAGTCGTGAGAGGTGCTCGTAGGGCATCTCTGCAGAGGAAAACATGCGATGCATCTTGTAACGCCGGATGCACGAAACAGTTGGGAGATCCACGATGCGTTGTTTGTTTCGGTGAAAGTTTGAGCATCGTTTCCCTTAAAGGATGGAGGAAAGTCGTCGGATCGTCGTTCGAAGTAGTAGTAGTGGTTTGAAAGAATTCTGCTGGCAATCTCAGCGTTGTGCCGTAAACCAGTTCGGCACAGGTTGCACCTAGGTCCTCTTTGAAGGACGTACGAAGACCGAGCAGAACGATTGGGAGAACTTCGGTCCATCGCCGATTTTTTTGATCCAGCATTTGACTGGTCAACGCCTGCTTGAGCGATCGATGGAAGCGTTCTACAAGTCCATTTGCACAAGGATGGTATGGAGTGCTACGGATCCGTTTGATGCCAAGGAGCGACATAAGCGATGTGAAAAGTCGTGACTCAAACTGTCGTCCTTGATCCGTAGTAATGATGGATGGTACACCGAATCTTGCGATCCAGTTGGTGACGAGTTAACGGACAACTGTCTCTGCAGACATGTCTTGTAATGGTACGGCTTCAGGACATCTCGTGAACCTGTCTACACATGTGAGTAGGTAATGGAAACCTTCCGATGGCGGAGGAGGTCCCACGAGATCAATGTGTACATGGTCAAATCGTCGTGATGGAAGTGAGAAGGCTTGAGGTGCACTACAAGTATGCCGAAGGACTTTTGAGCGCTGACAGCTTGTACAGCTGCGTGTCCACTTCGCAATGTCTGCGAGCATAGATGGCCAAACAAATCGTTCCTGGATGAGTTTTTTAGTGGCTCGAATTCCAGGATGGGAGAGATTGTGCAGTGCCTCAAAAACTGTTCTGCGAAAGTGTGCAGGAACATAATGTCGGAGTTTTTTCTCCTTAATGTCACAAAAAAGTTCGGTACAAGTATGATATACCCCCCCCCCAAGAGATTTCTCGCCAAATCTGGCGCACTTTGTTTTGGTTATAGGGTTGCCGTGTTTTACTTTGGTGTTGCCAATTTGTGTTTTTGTTGTTTTTAGAATTTTGTTGCTGCCATATTTGGTCTTCTCTCGTGTTTTGCGCCTTAAATAGGGGGCGTGAATGTTTTTTTACGTTCTTTAATGCAGTAATATTATGTAGAGGCAACAGTTTTTGAAATTAACGGTCCACGTTTGAATTCTGACAATTTTGACATTTGATTTGACGTTCGTGTGCTACAAGCAGCGTAGATACTGGTTGTATACTCCGATTTTTTTTGTTCTTTTATTATTTTTGTTATTGATTATTTTTGTACTTTAATTCATTATGCCTGCAGTATTTAGTGTAGTTGAAAAATATTAGGGGATCTTTGTTTCTAAAATAGAGGCGAATTCTAATGGTAGTTCTAGTTTTTCGGGAGGGAGACCAACAGTTGGAAAGCCGGGGATAGTTAACAGCATTTTTTTATTTCATTTGTCTCAGAATGCACAGTTGCTTTTTAATTTTTTGACGGAGGTTGGGTTGTTAAAGAGCGCGAATTGCAAAAAATGTGGGTCAGAGATGAAGATTAAAGTTAAATGTTCATATTCGGATGGTTTTACATTTGTTTGTAGGAAAGTAATTGGGGGAAGCAATGTAACACTGAGAAATCTATTCGGCATGGTTTGTGGTTTTCTAAATCTAAATTAAAGTTATTTGAGGTTTTATACATTAATTATGAGATTTTGAGGGGTACAACAACTGGGCGAATTATGGAGGAATATTCTTTTGCGAAAACTACTTTGGCTGATTGGAGACAATTTATTAACGAGACTGTTTTAGATTATATTGAATCGTCTTCCGAGAAAGTAGGAGGGGGGGGGGAGGGTAAGGTCGTCGAAATTGATGAGTCGAAATTTGGGAAACGAAAGTATCATAAGGGACATAGGGTTGAGGGCCATTGGGTGTTTGGAGGGGTTGAGAAGGATTCCGGGAGGGTTTTTTTAGTTGCTGTTCATGATAGGACTCAGGAGACTTTGTTGGGGGTTATAAAAGATTGGATATTTCCAGGGACTACAGTGTATTCTGATTGCTGGAAAAGTTACGACTGTCTCGAGCGGGAGGGATTTGAGCACCTTAAAGTTAATCATAAACTTACATTCGTTGACCCCGATACTGGGTGTCACACGAATACAATTGAAAGTACGTGGAGGCATGTAAAAACAACGTTGCCTGCGTACAATCGTAAGGCAGATTTTAAATTCTACCTAGCGATGTACATGTTTCATAAATCATGTTTAGCGGCAAATATAGATTGTTTTAATAAATTTATTGAAATCGTTTCGGGGATTAATTGGGAGGGGTACAAAATTTCGGTATAGATACTTATTTTAAATTCTATTGCCAACACGTATTTTTTCTATTGTATTTGTGCTTTATTTTATGTCTAATCAAGAAATATATATTTAACCCAGATGTATTTTATGTTTATTTAAATTAATTATTATTATTATTTGCAATATACTGACTCTTTATCGGGGGGGGGGGAGGGGTAGTCCCCCCCCACCTAACAAATTTCTCATTATTTTTCAGCTTCCTATTTATGCATTTAGGAATTATTTTTTTGTATTTATGTGTTTTTCATGCGTTTCTTTGGTTGTACAGTTTTAAAAATGCGTATATTTGGGACTTTCCGGAATTTCCCATTCCAAAAACACTCGTTCTGCTTGGTTACAAAAAAAAAAAATCGTCAAAATCGCCAATGGGGGGACGGGGGTATATCATACTAGTTCCAGATTTTTTAGTTCCTCATCTGTCTTTTGAGCTTCTGCAATGTTTGCGAAGTCAGGAGTTGAGAGATGGAGTCGTAGATTCTGGACAATGTGTCAGCTACAACATTATCCGTGCCCTTTATGTACCGAATATCAGTGCTGAATTGTGAAATGAAGTGCCTCAGCTGTCGCGGAGAACACGAATCAGATTTTTGAGTGAATGCATAAATCAGGGGTCGATGATCAGTGAAAATTATGAAATTTTGACCATCTAAATTATGCCGGAAATATTTTATAGCAGCATAAATGGCTAACAGTTCCCTGTCATATGTACTGTACTTGCATTCTGTCAAATTGAGTTTGCGGGAAAAGAATGCAAGTGGACGTGGGCGATTTGTTGTGTGTGCCTGCAGCATGGCTCCTATCGGTTTGTCAGATGCGTAGATACATTAGGGAAAGCTTATCATGAGGATTGTGATAAGCCAAAATTACGGCTTGAACCAAATCTGTTTTGCACTTTTTAAATGCTGCAATTGTATCCGGTGTCCAGAGGACAGGACGTTTGTCTTTTTTGACTGAGTTTTTTAAAAACTCGTATAAGAGAGCTTGCGTCTTGGCGGCGTTTGGCAGAAAACGCCTGTAAAAGTTAAGCATGGCCAAGAAGCGTCGAAGCTCAGCTATCGTCTCTGGTTGAGGAAAGTCAGTAATAGCTTGGACTTTCGACGGAAGAGGTTTTACACCTTTTTGGGTAATGAGACATCCTAGAAATGTCACAGATGTTTGGCCTAAGACACACTTAGTGGGATTTAATTTTAATCCGTGCTCCTGTAATCGACTGAAAATTTGGCGAAGGTGGAGAAAATGTTCCTCTGTATCCGCAGATGCGACTAAAATGTCGTCTAAATACGGTATACAGAAATCCAATCCAGTAAAACCTGATGAATGTGTCGTTGGAAAGTTTGACTTGCGTTTCGAAGTCCGAAAGGCATGAACAAATACTCAAACAAACCGAACGGGATAGTGATTGCAGTTTTGATAACGTCATCGGGGTTCATCGGGATTTGGTGATATGCCCTGGTTAGATCTAGCGTTGAAATGATTTGCTTCCCATTTAACAGCTGTGTGAAATCGTGGATATGTGGTAATGGGTACCTATCCGGAGTGGTCACATAATTTAAACGACGGTAGTCACCGCAATGTCACCACCCACCATTTGGTTTCTTTACCATATGTAAAGAACTGGACCACGGGCTCTTCGAAGGTCGGACGAGTCCCTGCGCCATCATGAATTCAAATTCTTTTTTGGCGGCTTTTAACATTTCCGGTGCCAAACGCCGTGGTTTAGCGAAGATGGGTGGTCTGTGGGTTTCGATGTGATGAAACACAGTAGGCTGTTTGTTGGTTTGCCGTTCCTAACTGTGAAGGATTTGTGATATTTGGAAATTGTTTGAGGAGTTGATGAAATTTCGTGTGACCAGAGAAGAGTAATGTTAAGTGGTACGCTAGATAAATGGTATAGTTTACCTTTAGATGTGAATTTCGCATCTGTATAGATTAAACACTTGCGTTTGACATCTACTAGTAAATGAAAGTGGGTAAGAAAATCAACGCCAATGATGGGTTGAGGGACATCGGCAATGACAAATTTCCAAGTAAATGCTTTACGGAGATTCAAATCTAAAGTTAGGATCTTTGTGCTATAAGTTGGGATACGTGAGCCGTCAGCAGCGAAAAGGACAAGTTCTTGTATTTGTTTATTGTTGGGCTGTTTGTTTAAAGAGAAAGGCAGAACAGAAATGTCTGCTCCTGTATCGATCAAAAAACAAAGATCAGTGGAGTTGTCGGCCACTACAATTCGGTCGATGCATCTGCGGGCATCCGGGTCGGTGGAAGACCGCATCTCTAGTTTTAGATTAGGCCAAAGATTTTAGATTCTCTTTCGAAGCTGCCAAAATAAGTTGTGCGTTTTTTGGCAAACGTGAGAGCCATAACGATTTCAATAAGTCGTCGCTAATATGTGAGCCAGCGAGATCACGTATTTTAGTTAGTAATTGGGAAAGACGCTGGTCGCCAAGTTCCAGTCCCTGCAAGAGAGTTCTGATTTTTGACGATTCGCTCTGTGAATGAATTTCAACCAATCTATCCTTTAGTTGTGTGTATTTATGTTCTGTGGGAGGGTTTAGCACAAGATCTTGAACGGAATCAAGTATGTCGGCCTCAACTGAGGTAATGACATAATAAAATTTTGTAGTGTCCTTGGTGATGCTGGACAGGGAAAATTGTGCCTCAAGTTGAGTAAACCAAAGCAAGGGTTTTGACTTCTAAAACGGAGGTACTTTTATTGCCATTCGTGAAATTTCAGTTTGGGGGATAGCCTCTTCGGATGTCATTGTTATATCCAATAGAACACACTAAATACACAATAAAAATATTTGCGAGTATAGCACAAATGAAAGGGGATTTCAAGGTTTTTTTAGAAAATAATTTAAGAAAGGAAAAAATAATTTTTAGCCTACCCAAAACTAGTCGATACAGTAATCCGAAAGAAATAAGGTTGTCAACACTTATAGCAGTGTTAGGTACATGTTGTAAATACACAATTTCTATGCTCTCGTAGAGAAAAAAATGACTTTGCCAAAACATCGTTGAGATTGAATCCTTTCTGTCCTGAGTCACCACTTTGTAGGGATTTTTATATAATTAAAACTTTAATGAAAACATCATCTGCAAAATGTGCTTGGCTAGCACTAAGCAAAGCGTTACATTACATAAACTGAAGTGTCATTCCAAATCCATTCACAACCGTTGCCAAGCACAACAGTTGCCAATGTCCAAAAGAAAAAGAGTGTTGTAGAGCACGCTACAAACATAAAAGAAAACAACATCTAATATATAAAAATGAATGTTTGTCTGTCTGTAATTGTATAGAAATCCACAGTTTAGGAGCAACGATCGTGAAATTTTACATACAGGCGTCTTTAAAAACAGCCGAGGGTCTGAAGAACTTGAAAAATCGAAATTAATTACCGTTGATTTTTAATTAATAAAAAACCACAATTTTGAAACTAAATGTAAGCTGTTACACTTTGTGGCATCACCCCTCTGAATATGGCGTCCACATTAGGGTTAGCTGGCAAACAGCGAGCGAAAAGATAAAAATAAATAAAATCAAAAAGTTTCAAGTTATATATTAAATCAGAATAATAAATGAAAATAATAATCTTTCAAGTCAGATTTTATACTCTAAAATAAATCGGATCTAACGGCATAATGACACTATCACACGCGATGGAAAATTCGAATCAACCACGGTAAGTGTCACGAGATCTTTTTTAATCGCTACTGCAACCCCCCTCGCTTATGTCTTTGTGTCTATTGAAGAGTTAAAGACTAAGTTTCTATCCTGCTAACTTATTTCTGACTTAAAACTCCTCTCACTCCATAAATACATGTATATTCACCAACCCATAGCAACTTTCCAGTAATATTAGTCGAATATTTTCCTATTTACTCAATAAAGTAGAATGTCATTGTGGCGCATTCGGTAAAAGCGTTCATTCACTACGCTACATGACGCGGGTTCGAATGCGGATCGTACAAATTTTGCTAACCTGTATTTTCAGCTTTTTTATGGAGGCTTTTTTATTTCAGCTTTTATTTTATTATTTTTTAAATTATTATTATTATTTTTATTTATTGTTTTTTAAAAATTATTTTTATTTTATTTTATTATTTTTAAAAATTATTATTTTTATTTTATTTTATTTTTCATATTATTCATGCGTATAACATTTCACATGCTTTTTATTCTATGTTATTTATACTGTGTTTAATTTTTAAATTGATTTTGATTAACAAACATTCTTAAAATCCCGGGCAACGCCGGATAAATTATCACCTGTGTAGGTTGATAATTTATAAATTTTAAAACTGTTACCACATGTATATTTACAGATCCACAACTGAGGAACCATATACCTATAACAGAACCATAACCAACAACTTTTGAAAGATGCGACTGTCGATTCACAGGTGTTCAGTAGATGGCTCCACTATTTTAAACTTTTAGTATTCCAACCATAAGACAAAAAAATATATTTTTTTAAAAATCGTAAGGGATATTTTTATAGACAAAATAATGTAGAAGAAAATACTGAAATTAAATCTAATAGGACATACTAAAGAATATAGTACAGTTTGAGGAACATATCTTTTACTGTATTTTAATATTTTTTGGATAATGTCTAATCGTTTGCCGCATTAGCAAGAAAAAAAAACATTTTTTTTGTCTATTTCGTTGTTACGTGACGATAAATTTATTTAAAGTACCAGATAAAGAAATCACATGATCAGCGTTTAATAAATTAAATTGTAAAAATTAATCTTTAAAAATTCACCAAAAATTAGAAAATGGAGGTAAAGATTCGAAAAGAATTTCATTTTAAAGGAATTTTTATGACCTTTTTCGTGATATAAATTTTACAACCCTCAAATTATTATTTTAAATGCAAACTTGAAAAAAGTTACAAAAACAGATTAAAAATTTAATTTAAAAAAAGTCTATGAAAAATCTTTCTTAGTGCATTTCTACATTATAAGAAGAATCGCCATGCAAAATTTCAGTCCTTTAGGTTCAGTGGTTTGGTCTGTACTTTGTATGTCAGTCAGTCAATCAGTCAGTTAGTCACTTACGGAACTGTTTTATGTATATAGATTTTTATTACTATCTATATATATCGTAACGTTAACTTCAAGCGCACACATTATTTTCCTATGCTTTTTTTATTATCTTTATAATAAGCGTAATTTTCATATGATTTTAAACAACAATCGTTTTTAACTGGCATTCAATTGGCTGTTTACACCCTATTTAAAAGAAGTAGGGTGTAAATTGTAGAGTGGAAAGTTGGTAAAATCAAAATTTTGTGCAATGTATTTAATTTCTCGATTAAAAGTAGTTTTTTTTTCTAAAAATTAATTTATTTCGCTTGAAAAGCTAAATATTTTATGCACGCGGTTTATATTATTATTACTATCTTTATATCGTAACGTTAACTTCATGCGCGAGCATTATTTTCTTATGCTTTTTTTATTATTATCTTTATAATAGCTTTATTTTCATATGGTTTTAAACAACTATCGTTTTATTCATATTATGTTGGTTTTTATTAATTAAAAATTAAGGGTAATTAATTTCGATTCCGGAAGTTCTTATCTTTATTTTCATATGCTTTTTCATTTACGAATTATTCAAATGTTGGTTAAAAAAAACTTTTGCGTAATTTATACATTTGTGTGTGTTTAATTATTGAAATTAATAAATTTATATTTCCGGAGAGGATGTTTCAGTTTTTAGTGGTACTATGATGAAAGGCTGAATATACCAAAATTCTGAGGAGTTTATTATGGAGAGAAAAGGAATTTAATATGTAGAGGATGTTTATAGGAGTTAAATGTGGAGAGGAGTTGAATGGTTTGCAGCCCTCAATCAAACACTTAATTTTTTAAGAGGCAACGCTGCAGTCATATCATTGTTCTATTGGAAATTTCTGCTGAACCTGTAATTGCAGCTTCTTTTTTTTACCCCAATGATGAAAGGCTAATTCTAGCTGAATTCTGAGGAGTTTATTATAAATTTATATATTTATAGATTTCACAAGGTTTTTTTTCTGATATTTATACTGTGCTTAGTTTTAAATTAATTTTGGTTAACAAACATTAGAGAATTTTACATTTTTACTTTTCAGATTTTAGTATTACAATGATGAAAGGCTGAAATTCTGAGACGTGTATAAAATTTCACACATATTTTTTATGTTATTTATACTGTGTTAATTTTTAAATTGATTTTGGTTAACAACAAACATTCTTAAAATCCCGTGCATCGCCGGGTACTTCAGCTAGTACATAATAAAAAATACTTATTCATGGCTTTAGACTCTTTAGAGAAATAAAACTCACTGCGCAATTTTATTTATATACGTACGGCAAACTTATATTAAAATATTTAAGGTTTTTAAATGATTTGGAATGCACATGAGCATTTTGAAAAAATGCTAGACAATTTTGAAATTTTTTTTTTTTTGAAAACTAGGCATTATTCTGCCAAAAAATCCTTACTTTGAATTCTAAGGGTCTTCAATGTAGTAAAAAAGAATACAAATTATTCTATTTTTGTATATAGAGTTAAAAATTGAAAAATTCGAGATTGGAGGTCCCTTGTTCCCTTAATGGAGACATCTCTCCATGCTCGAGAGATTCACTTCGCGACTTCTACGAAAGTTGCCTTTCGCATAGTTCAGCGTTTTGTGTAGGAATGTAGACCTTCAATCATCCACGATTCCCAGTGATTTCACATTCGGCATTTGAATGTTTTGTTTATAGCCAAATCAAGTGGTAATTAATTTTGTCAAACCTCCGATAATTATCGCTAAATTTGCAGACACAGTCTTCGCTGCAACTTTAACATTCTTTGACAAGTGGTCCTTCATCAAGTCCATTATAAGAAGCTCTTTTGAATTGAAAAAAGCCCCTTTCCTTTTCCGCCAGACTTCGTTCAATCAATCTTGCATTACTGTTTCATACATCCATTCTTTCTCGTTCGCGCGGATCGCAACGTCATTAGGAAATTCTCCTTTGGGGAGAGTTTTCTTTTAAAAACCAACAAAGGTTTTAGTTTTTCACCGCTTTCTGTGCAAGACAAGACATAAGTAAATGACGTTTTCTCATGACAGGTAGTAACAATACTCACTGTAGTTTCGCCAACCTTGTTGACAGTCCTGCTTGGAGAAAGTCGAAAGTCAAAGGCACCTCGTCCATGTTGATCACCTGATCGGTGGAAAACTTGATGTCCTTTAATTGGTTCCCCTATAAACTTCAGGGAAGACTTCTTTACCTTCCTATCAACAAGCAAATTTTGCCTCACGGTGAGGTTTTTATTCGTTTCATGAATAGGTAGCACCAGTTGAATCCAGCTTTGAAACCGTCTATTTCCATGTTCGCCGCCATATCACTGATGGCTTGTAAACGTATTTTTACCGTGGATTTTGGAATGCCCTTACTTCACTGGGAGAAAATCCATTTCTCAAGGTTAGTTTTCAGTTGAGGCCAAGTAGCTTTACCCTTCTGCGTGCTCTCTTACTTAATAGAACTTTCTTTTTGGAGCGACATCGCCGAACACATCGTTCATCAATACTGAACTCTATTTCTGATATCTTCTGCTTCGGCAGTTACATTCAACTTAAAACTAGCACAGTAGCTTTTGTTTCTGCGTATTGCATCCATTTTGTCAATTAGTTTCACAGTCAGGGGGAAAAAACTATTTTCGCAGAAAGAGAGAGAACGATAGCTATGAACGTGCGTGGTCATCAAAGTGTGTATGACATCATCGTCATGCCTTTCCAAAAATAGTCAGAAACTGGGCGCATGCGCAGTGATAAACGCCCGTTGAAGTAATGCGTGAGGCTCAATTTTAGTAGAAAAGTGCATGCTAAAAAGATTTTAAAATCATTTTTGAAAATTTTTTTACTTATGCGACGCGGCGTTTACGTGGGAAATTACGGTATATATATATATATATATATATATATATATATATATATATATATATATATATAAACAGTGGAATCTCGATCTATCGTTTTCCAAGGGACCGATTGAAATGAACGATAAATGCGGGAAAACGATAGATGCGGAAACATAACAAAGCAATATGATCGTTGGAACTGGATAAAATGAACGACACATACGGAAAAAACGATGGATCCGAAAACGATCGATCGAGATTCCACTGTATATATATATATATATATATATACAGTGATTTCCGCTTATAAGAATCACGTTTGTTATTACTGTTTTTGATTCTTATAAGCGGTTGATTCTTATAGCCGAAATTTAGGTTTTTGGACAGTAACACACACACCTATATATACATATATTAGATAATTTACCATAAAATACTCTTTAATTTACATTAATTATCTTTTATTAAAATTATTTTTTTAAGTTTTAAAAATACAACTTAATTTTTAGACCTATAAGTAGATACACATGATTATAGTAAGAGAAGAAAAAATACAATATTTGTTACAAGTTACAACATACCTGCTTAACAGTTTTAACATTTCAACTACAGGAAGGGAGCAAGAAAAAGTTTTCTATGGTAGTTTGCCTCAATGAAGTTTTCAGGAGGCTGTTTATACCTCTTTCAATACTAATAGTCTCAGAGGAAGATTCACCTTCTAGCTTACGTTTCTCGGTTTGATAACGTGTTGAATCTACTAATGTCACGTTTCCTTCAATGATAGTGGACACTTCGCCGAAGATTTATGTGTTTTAGGATCCAGGAAGCCGCAACCAGGATGTGTGGGGTGGGAGAAAAGAGTCCCTATATTTGTTTGTCAGTGGAGAAAAGTGAAATCGGACTCGGACGGGTAAAGATGCCCCGGGTCAAGCTAATAGGACACTGTTGTAGAAAAGCGTTTAAGGGGAAACTATTATGTTATGTCTAATAAAGAAAGGGGTGAATTTTACGACTATATTCCATCCCATCTTATCAATCTTTCTTTAAAAAAAAGAAAGAACTTTGAGCCTTTTGAGGGTTTAAGTGGCTTTTTTGGAAAAATGAAAGGAAAGCGAAGAATGTAAACTGATTCTTAAAACCGGCGGATTGATTCTTTAAAGCGAAAATTTTAACATGGAAATAATACATTTGTTTTTGTTTTCGCGGTATTGATTCTTGTAAACGGTTGATTCTTATAACCAGTGATCACTATAAGCGGTAGTTACTGTATATCTATATAATAACAGCTGAAGGTAAACAAATGTTATTTTGTGAGTCAGCAGACACCGGGACGGGCTAATCTCGCGAACCGAGCATAGCAGAATATCACGACTGGTACCGATGGACGCGGACGGACGAGACGCGTCCACTGGTGCCATCATCAACTTTCAAAACTTTAAACTTTTTTAATTATAAAATTAAAACCGCCAAACTCAAAAGAAGCGGAACGCAGAAACAGCTGACATTCCGGGTGAGCCAGCTCCTTTCTGTTTCGCAAATTTCCACTATTTTCATGCATGCAATATTAAACTTTTTCGTCTACCAATCGTCAAATTTTTATTTCCATGTGTTTTACAACTCTTCATCTTTAAGGATATACGCATTTTTATAAAGTTAAAAATGTTTTTCATTGCAAACAAAGCTTTTTCCCCAAAGCAATTTTCCGAATTTCCCGAAATCGACAATTTTGATGGACAAATATTTCGGTTTTCTGCACCTATTAATGTCAATTTTACGATATATCGGCATTTGCTAGATGTTCAGCTTCCAAAATATACCAAATACATTTAATAAAAAAAAAATGTTATCATTCTAAAAAAGTGTACTTACCAAACTCACTTTTGAAATTTCCCTCGCTGATCGCCATAGTATCTTAATGTAACTGAATTGGGGAGTTCGTAATTTTTCGACTTATTATTTTACTCACTAATAATTTCAGCAAGTTCGTGAAATTTGTTTCTAATTAATGAGCAACTGATGAGGATTCTTCCGCCACCTATTTTGAATTCCTGAGTCTTTCTATTTTTTTAAAGCACTTTTTCGTCCATGAGATTTTCTATTTACATTCGGCCATGTTGCCAAAATGAAAAATTATTAGTTGAGAACGAGTCATTTAATAATTGAAATCCAGAAATAATTTTAAAGCACCAGAAATAATTTTAGTTTCACGAAAAAAGAAGTTAAAACCTTTAGAATTTTTTTCTAATTGAATGAGCTTCTTTTTTTGTTTAAAAACCAAAATTTGAAAACGGAAATTTGAAAGAATTATTTCAAAAGCCAAAAACCAAAATTTGAAAAAGGGAGTTTTAAATCATTATTTCGTTTTTTAAAAATTCTAATGTATTTTTAAAAGTGATTAACAGTTTTCAGTCTTTAAGAAATAAAACCATTTCATTTTAAATCGAAAATGCAACACATCGGGTTGCCACTCAGCTAGTATATAATAACAGCTGAAGGTAAACAAATGTTAGTTGTTAGTCAGCAGACACGGGGACGGGCTAATCTCGCGAACCGAGCATAGCAGGATATCGCGATTGGTACCGTTGGACGCGGACTGGTACCGTTCGACGCGGACGGACGAGGCGCATGCACTGGTGCCATCCTCAACTTTCAAAACTTTAAACTTTTTTAATTATTAAATTAAAACCGCCGAACTCAAAAGAAGCGGACAGCAGAAACAGCTGATATTCCGGGTGGCCCAGCTCTTTTCCGTTTCGCAAATTTCCACTATTTTCATGGGTGCAAAATTCAAATTTTCCGTCCTCCAATCGACAATTTTTTTATTTCCATGTGTTCTACAACTCTTCATCTTTAAGGATATACAAAGTTAAAAATGTTTAAGTTAAAAATCTTTAAGTTAAAAATATTTTTCATTGCAAACGAAGCTTTTTCCCCAAAGCAGTTTTCCGAATTTCACGAAATCGACAATTTTGATGGACAAATATTTCGGTTTTCTGCACCTATTAATGTCAGTTTTTCGATTTATCGGCATTTGCTAGATGTTCAGCTCATTGACGTAGCGAGCATAACTGGTGCTCGGGGCACGATTCCTTTTTGGCGCCCCCCACGAAAAATATATAGTAATATAATATATAAAATTAATTATAAAGATAGACCATTTAGCGCCCCTCTGCAAGTGGCTCCTGGGGTATGATAGATCTCCTTGCCCCCTCCCTCGCTACGCCACAGGTTCAGCTTTAAAAATATACCAAATATATTTGATAAAAAAATGTTATCATTCTAAAAAAACGTACTTACAAAACTCACTTTTGAAATTTCCCGAGCTGATCGCCATAGTATCTTAATGTAATTGAAAACCGAGTTCGTAATTTTTTGACTTATTATTTTACTCACTAATAATTCGAGCAAGTTAGTAAAATTTGTTTCTAATTAATGAGCAACTGATGAGGATTCTTCCTCCATCAATTTTGAATTCATCAGAGTTGTCTTTCTATTTTTTAAAGCACTTTTTCCCCCGTGAGATTTAATATTTACATTCGGCCATGTTGCCAAAAGAAAAAAAATATTAGTTGAGAACGAGTATTTGAGCGATTCATTTAATAATTGAAATCCAGAAATAATTTTAGTTTTAGGAAATGAGAAGTTAAACCTTTACAATTTTTTCTAATTGAATAAACTTCTTTTTTTTGTTTAAAAAGAAAAATTTGAAAACGGAAATTTGAAAGAATTATTTCAAAAGCCAAAAACCTAAATTTGAAAAAGAAAATTCTAAATAATTAGTTCGTTTTTTAAAAATTCTAATATATTTTTAAAAGTGATTAAACAGTTTTCAATCTTTAAGAAATAAAACCATTTAATTTTAAATCGAAAATACAACACATCGGGTTGCCACTCAGCTAGTATATATATATAGGGTGCGTTTCATAAGTAATGCGCCCAATTTTTTCCAGACGCGACTATACAACGCAGCGCCCTCTAACCTGCTGGGCTAGGTGGAAGGGGTGTTAGCTTCATAACGCAGTCATACTCAGTCTACTTCAAGCTGCCGGAAAGTCAGGTAGTGTGTTCTGTAAAGCCCGTTTTGAGCTTAATGTAACACGGCGCGATGGATCGTTCTATGGAGAAACGTTACGAGATGACATTTTTCATTAAACTTGGGAAGTCCGCCACCGAAACGATTCTATTAATTCATCATGCCTTTGGGAGCGATAGCTTGTCCAAATCACAAATTCACCGATGGCACAAGTCTTTCAAGGAGGGCCGAGAGGATGTCGCCGACGAACCCCGCGGTGGAGTCCATCAACCTCCCGAATCGACGAAAATGTGACGCGGGTGCGTGATTGTTTGAAATCTGACCGATGGTTGAGTCTTCAATGGATAGTATAAACTCTACAGATGCCGAAAACAACTGTTTGTCGCATTGTAACCGAAGATTTGAACATACGGGAAAACGATGATTCGGGGAACGATCGATCGAGATTCCACTTTTATACATATATATATATATATATATATATATATATATATATATATATATATATAAAACGTATATTATAACACGTACACAGCTGTAGATTTTTAACGTGTTGAAAACATTAGCAATTATTACAGTTGAGACTACATACACACACTACGCTGTCTTCCATCACATGCCGTGCAAATTTCAAATACCCAATGCACAAAAAAAATTTTTAAAAAACAATTTTTTAAATTAAAAAAAATTGTGTGTGTACATGAAAGTAGATGTTAATTTACCGAGTAAGTAGTTTTTGAAATTTAAATTTTCAAAAGTCACTTTTTCTTTTGGGTATTAATTAATTTATGTTTACCATTAAAAATTTCTATTTTCAAACGCTGCATTCAGAATTAAAAAAGTGCATTTTCTAACCTCTGACAAGTAGAAATACTGAGAGGAAAATTCTCCATGGTTTAAAGTATGAATTGAAAATCTGCGGATCAATTTAAGCGTCCCTTTAACCAAGGCCCGACTTTGACCCAATGGGACCCTGGGCAAAGCAGACTTTGGGGGCCCCCTCCAAGGACAGATCAAGAGGGAGGCCATGTCACCCCCCCCCCCCCCAGGAGTAGATTTCCACATGAACACGTGGAACACTCACCAAGCAAGCCCCCCCCCCCCATAAATTCGGACCGGAAAATCAAAAAATTTCTACCAACAAGTCAAACATTTGAAAAATGATAATAACAATAATAATAATAATAATGTGTTAATTAATTTACTTTTAATGTCAATAAATAAATTCAGGAAATTTTCTTTTGAAATGAATATAGTGGGTGCACTGTGCCCCACCCAGGATATTTTTCTGTATCTGCCACTGTCCCCCTTTACTGAATTAAAACCTAAAACCAAATTTTCAAAAATATGTACAACTTAATACTAAATTAAGGGGCCCCATAAATTTGGGGCCCTGGGCAAATGCCCCACTTGCCCATGCGGAAATCTGGACCTGCCTTTAACACTAAATTCTTTCAAACAGCTGTAATCGCGCCGCGATGTTTTCGATCAAATTGCGTTTTCTTTTCCCACCATGAAACGATCACTGCAGAAACACATACCTTACCTTTAACTTCCTCTTCTCTTCAAGGTCAAATTAACTATATGGCATCACTTTAGGCCCTTTTCACTTGTCTTTTACTAATAAAATGGTACTTCCGTAAATGCATAGTTAAGTTTCTTGGGAAAAGATTAATGTTGTGAATGATAATTATTTTACCTAAAAATACGGCGTTTTCCATAAAACATCCCTTCTCTTTAAAAAAAAAAAAAATTGCAAAAGAGTTCATTTTTTATTTCGCTACCTTCAAGATTTCTGTGAATAAAAGATACGTTAATATACCAATTTACCTCATGTATAAGGATATACTGATCCTTATTCTGTACAGCCCCTCCTCGGTCTCGACGTAACTGTGAAATACATTGTAGAATATCGATAGATCTGGATTCATCGTACTCTCTCATACATATGTCGAGGGCTAAAAACACACCTGTTCTGCCGGTTCCCGTACTGCGGAAGGGAAAAAAAAAAGAAATGTCATTAAAATATCACTAGGTAGAAAATTAAACGTATCCGTTCCAAAAAAATACTCTAAGGACCTGTTGACATAGGAGTCCGGTAGCGGAAGCGTAAAAGGAAAAATGGCGCTGAGACGGAAATAAACCAATCATAGGCGTTAAAAATTTCGTTGCTAATCGTTTGGAGGTTTGTCATTGGTTAAATATATTTCAATACTTTAACGCTTCTGCTACCGGACTCCTATGTGAACAGGCCCTAAGATAATGCATGCAATAAAATTTCCATGTAACGAACTTTCCTTTAAAGAAATTTCCGGAGCTACGTTCACTCTGAACGACAGGTAAAAAGAAACAATTTAAAAAATAAAATAAAATTTTTTTCCCAGCAAATTAAATTAAAAAAAAATAAATAAATTTTGTATTCTCATAGTTTTTCAAGTACTTGAGGCCCTGGTGAAAGGGAATTTATGAATTCTGTTCAGAAAAATGCAAAAACTTTTATACAAGGTTTTTTAAATAATACGAAGTTAAGCGAATAGGGCGCAAAATTTGTTACCTGCAGTGGACAACCGTAGGACCAGCGTTGCAGTTGATAAAAGACCGACACTGCTGGACAAAGGTGATCAAACTCGAAGGATCTTTTGGCACTCCCACATCAGGCCAGCTTGTGTACCATAAATGAACGACGTCACGAAACAAGTTTTTCTGTAAACGATTAAATATATATGAAACCATCATTTAGAAAAGTGAAAGCAGTTTTAAATAAAATACAAAAGTTAAACACTATTTATACTCCACTAAAACATTACAATACACTAAAATCTATCAAAGATTTTTGCTGTTGTTGTTCTTTGACTATTACCTTTTTCGTGGTCATGCGAGACTTGCTCCCATCCCTTGAAATAAGGCTACATTATTCCTAGAGCTGGGAGACCCGTGGCATTCTGTGGTTTTTGCGCGATGTCTTTTGAGGAAAAAAAAAAAAAAAACCTCTTACAGCAATTTCTTGCTCATAATCCGTGGATTACACGTTAAAAAACTTTTAAATTTCTCTGTGCGGATTACAAGCCACTTCGTAAGGTAGTTTTTTTTTTAGACTGCCAGCATAGATTTTGAAATTATGTAAAGTGCTGGGCTAATGCACTTTGTTGAGCGGACTCAGAGCAAGAAAGTGATCAGTTTTCTGAGGGTAGTGCAACACGAGTTGGAACTCAAGGAGGATTTGCTTACAGAAGACATGTTTTAGAAGAAAATATAGTTTTGTACAAGACACTACCATCCTGAATAAAAGT
Source organism: Dolomedes plantarius (assembly GCA_907164885.2). Lineage (NCBI taxonomy): Eukaryota > Metazoa > Arthropoda > Arachnida > Araneae > Dolomedidae > Dolomedes > Dolomedes plantarius. Next base: position 130,867,289 of record OU015492.1, read on the forward strand.
AATCAGAAGTCTGCTTGTATTCAAGGAGAATGATAGAAATAAATACTACTTTCAGGAAGAAATTTTGTTGCTCTTATTAATTAAAAATCTTCATCGGTACTTTTTCTCTGCTTGTTAGTGATAGTTCAATTTATAACGTGCTAATTACTTTAATCATATAAGTATACAAACAAACGCCAGGGTTTTCTCAAACTTCGTAATTGCCGGCAAGATTATTTATCTTTCTCTGAATATGAGGATTGTAATTTTCATAACTCACAGCGATAACATAAATGTTGTTTAACGCAAGACCTTCTTAGGCTAATGATTTTGAGATCATGTAAAACTTTTCGTTAACTGTAATGGATCCATAGTGGTTTTTTATTCTAACGGGACGTCACTTATCAGTAGTGGTCCTAGTAAACTTTTAGTTTATGTAGTGGTACATCTCTAATGACTCCATAGTTTATGTAGCGGTACATCTCTAATGTTCTATAACCCCCTGAAAGCGTTCTAACACTTCCTGATGCTGTAGGCTCATTCAAAGGTTTTAAAACTGCCTTTCTCAGTTTAGGTAATGTATAATCATCGCCAAACGATTTTTTCCGTCTAAATCAGAGGTCCCCAAACTTGCTTGTCCTGTAGATACCGTGCCGATTTTTCTGTTTTGGGTAGACCCCCTGCTATCCAAATACTGATTTTTTACAAATTCATCAACTTTAAAAGTGTTTTTGAAGCTGACACAGAGCTACTCACTTTGAGAGAGGGTTTACTGTAGAGTGAAAATTTTTAAAATAAAATATATATATGTTAAGTTTTGTAGTTATACATTTATTAATTAAAACGACACAAAATGCAAATCTAGTAACCTTTTTTACATAGAATAAATACACAACAAAAATCAATGCTTTTAATGGGAGGGATGAGCCTGATGCTTTGATAGCAAAATTTCAATATTCGGCTTCAATTTAGTCAGGTTTAACCTTAAATCTCCTCGGTGAGTGATTACTGTTTTTAATAATAATAATAATAATAATAATAATAATAATAATAATAATAATAATAATAATAATAATAATAATAATGAGATTGACAACCGCTCTGAAACCCCTTTCCACGAGGTATGATGATGGAAAAGCTACCAAAAACTTTCTCGCGATAGTTCATAATGCAGGATATGTAACAGGTTTGTCTCTTTGAAGCCAGAATTGTTGATATCCCTTTCTAACCTGCACCTTAAGTTCTTTATTGGTGATTATACTGATCAGTTCTTCTTGTAATATGACATCCGTTTCTTCAATGTCACCGTATGGATTGATAATCCACTGACTGTGGTATTTCCATAGTCAATACATCTTCAAACCTAATTTCAAAGTTTGTGTGAAGGACATTTAAATGTTGAACGTATGCTGAAAGGTCATAATCCTGGCAGTTTGTCTGCCAAATTGGGAAACTGGCAGGTTCAATATAACGGCTACCTGCTGGCCCTCGCTGTAACCGTTACAGTTCAAAAGTACATGATGTCGCAACACAAGTTACACGTACTGCGGCCGAAAAGTGAATAGATTTCTTACACAATTTTATGAAATATACATATAATTAGGAAATGTATCTATCTATTATAAGAAAGTACTCATATTACGTAAATACCTCCATAGGTACTATCTGTGTTAGGCGGTTTATTACATTTATGGGAAGCCAACATTTTGGTGACAGCCTAACTCGTGGACCCCCATTTACATCTCATGCACCCCCAAATTTTTTTCACTGGCATGGACCCCTTGCAGGTCTATATCGACTCCTGGGGGTCGCTATAGACCACTTTGGGAATGACTGGTCTAAATGATATTTAGGAATTACTGGGGAATCAAACTTAAATATCGTTTGACGACAATATAATTTATAAAAATTCTATGTCACATAGTTTTGTAAATATCTGCAAAACCTGGCAAAAAATTGAAGATTTTTTTTTATATTGTCCTACACAATAACATCTGACGTAAATATTTTTAATCCAATGTTTTTATTAACAAGATATTTGAGAAAAATAAGCGTAGATATACTATAATATATTGTCGTTAGCAGCATTTCCAGTGAACACCTGCTACGTTTAGCAAAGTTGTTTTCAATGAAATTTTGATATGAAGTCTTTTGCTAAGACAACATTTTGTAAACCAGATAAACGTCAGAAAAATGCCATTTATAACATTAATCTTAGATGATATGAGATATCCTGTTGTCACAGTGTATAAGTTTGACCAAATGATCTAGGGGAAATTTAGTTCATGCATTCATTGCAAATACATCCTCTCATACCTCCAAATCCAAAAGACGAAAAGTTGACATCGTGTAGAATTCATAAACATCTTTTTTCAGCAGAGAAACTTGGAAGTCGCCATATGGTGGATGTGATACCAATGGACTCTGCGGGAAATACACAGCGCACCTTGACTGCCAAAAGACAAAATATTAAGTTATCGCGTTTAAGAAAGACAAAAACAAAACAAACAGGGAAAAAAAAAAGGTTTCAAGAGTACGAAGCTTACAAAATACAGCTAAAACAACTATTTCGGAACTTAAAGTACGTTGTTTCTCTTTTTCTGACTTTGAAAATTGTGAAAGACAAGAAGTGATTCGCATGAAATATTTAAAACCACGACACTATTTAGAATTCGCATTCGAGATGAAATCAGTGATTGCTGTCTCATTACCTAGGTCCCATTGTATGAGGATTATAATAGAGCTCTATGACATGAGTAAAAGTTAGGTATCTGTTTCCAAATTTACTACTAAAAAATTAGTATTTAACGGTTATGAGAATTTAAAATAATCTACTTAAAATTCCTGTTGTAAAGTAAAAACAAACATGACTAAGACGCAGCATAGTTATCAACAATACAACGTTTAGGTGACACATACCTCTAATCCGTTTCGAAAATTTAAAGAATTTTTTCATTAACATAAAAATTCGAAAGTATTTCGAATAAAAATTACATATACTTTTTATTGTATCTTTTTACAACTCTTTGCACGGTAACATCGATTCTTCAACGATAATCACAGCTTTTGAAACAGGCAATAAATAGTTTTCATTGGCATTAAATGATTACATCCAACATGATCGAATACATTTGAAAAAAAAAAACTGCAAATATATTCTCCCTGGAAACTACATCGAATAAAATTTTGAAAATAAAATCTTACCAACCAAAGTGAGACTTGATAATTATTAATAGTAGTTTATAATGCTAAACTTTTATTGCTATAAACTTTTTTACATATAGAGTTTGAGTCGGTCTTAAAATTAGCAATGGGATTCCTATTCCAAATCAATTTTATTTTGAAAATCAGATTTCCCCAAAAAGCGCCGAATATTAAATTTGTTTTATTTATGTTCATTTGTCTAATACGTCTCATATTCAAATGAGCGTTTAAGATTAAGCTTGTTTTATTTATGTACAGGTATGTCTCATATCTCAGACAATTAAAATACTTAAAGTAACAAATATATATTAATAACTGCGTCGAATTTTTCAAATCAGTTTTTTTAAAGCATATGATTAGTTTGTTAATATGTATTCATTTTCACAAAACTACGCGAAATTTATTATTAGTAAAATTCACAATACTTACTATTCCATTCTCCTCAAACATGGTGAGCATAATGATAACTCTACATTGCTGTTCCCATATCATCCTCCAAAAGTCTTCGACGCCCTCTGGTAAGGGTGCTTGACAAGCAATGTAGGTGGAGGCCTTACCTGCATAACCCTGCAAAAGCAACGAAAACGGTCAACTTTTTATTGAACTACATAGCGTTGCTGGATCTCTTACCACCATCCAGAACACCAGCGTTTGTTGAAATGTGGAAATATAAAATAACACATTGCAGGGGCAGGCAACTTGCCGTCTGCTTTCGTGCTCTAGGACATAACTCTAGGACGTGTTGTTGTTTCTAATGTCTCCCCCCCCCTGGAATTTTTTTTAGAACAGGACCATGCAGACTAGCGTGCTGCGAGGTGCGGCATAAGGCACCTCAAGGGTCGGAGTCCGATTTACCCAGGTGCCACCGCGATTTTGACCGAGCAACCCCAGGGACGGCATCTGGGGAGATCATACCTTCTCCCACACTCTCTGACCTCATAGAGAGACTTTCCGGTCTACGTATTTAACGTGCCCATATCCGGCTTAGACATGGCCTCTAGAACTTAAATTGGGCACGATTATAATTTCCCCTCCGCAGATGAAATAATTTTTTAAGTTGAAAAATTAGACATAAATCGTTCATATAGATTCTTACTTTTGTTTTTCCCCACTTTTATTTAAAAATCACTGTTGTAAAGCATGGAATTTTAGTGTAAAGATTCCCTCTGGAATTGGCCGGACGATGGCCGAATGGCTAGGGCGCTGGCATTCAGCACCGGAGTCTGTGGGTTCGAGTCCCACTCTTGGTATGGATGTTTGTAGCCGTTCGAAATCGGCTTTAAGCTGTAGGTCCCGGTTTAATTAGTCCTCGTGTAGCAAAGTGACCGTAGCGCTCCAAACCAAATCAAACCAACCCCCTGAAATTGTTTGAAATACTTTCTTATTTGAATAGAAATTCGTTCCGAAAGAAGATTGCTAACGTTCAGTCATTACCTTTATCTAAAATCCTAATGATAACCTTATGTATGGGCTTAGCGTTAGGTACTATTCTAAAATGCTCTGTAGTCCTGAAATCCGATTTTAAGTCGTTCAACTGCTTGAGGGCAATCAAAATAAGCTGATTTAACCCGAACAAAATAATTAAGAAAAATCTAGATGGCGTGTAAAACTAAAATTGAAAATATAAAATCTCATTGAAAGTACTATCGGTTGAAAACCCACCGCAATCGTCGTGTTGAACGTCTTTGAAACCCTGAAATTAATTCATAGAAAATAACAAATAACTCCAGCAAAAAAAAAATCTGAGCTACAGAAACTGTCATCTGAATTTCGATGTAATTCTAAGAAAACAACTTAAAGGCCTGATATGGGGGAACTTAACATGGATTTAATAGGGTAATACCGCAATTTTTCAAGTGTATGGAATCGGGGAGAAGGAATGAATAAAGCCCTTTTTAAGGGGAGAAAATATTTTTCGCACGATACTAGAGAATGCCTATGCAAAGTTTGGAGCAAAAAGGTCAAGGTTTAGAGGAACAGATAGAATTTCAATTTTATATATTTTAGATTAAGGAAGAAACTTTCGTTAAATGTAATTAAAAAAAGAAGAAAAAATATTGTAGTGCGTATAGGTATGAAAGTCTCATCTGCATGTAGTCTTCTGATACGTCTCTTTAGTGTCATTCACTGATATCCGATATATCTAAGATGCAGATCGTGTTTAAGAATGTGCCTTGAGTGCGCAGGCCACATGCTTTTACATGCACCTGCACAAGCAAAGGTGGTATGTTTGCCCTGCTCAGTGAATTTTCTCGATTATGTGAGCCAATAAAAAGTTCAGTTTGGGAAGAAAACCAACAGGTGAATAGCCAGGAGATGTAGGACGTATATGATACATACAATATCACATTTGACCGGAGAGAATTAACAGTTCCGAGTTACAAATTGTTACAACATACACACGCACGAACATACACACACAAAAAACAAACAAACAACAAAAAATAAGACCAAAAAAAACATATTACGAGTATTTAAAATTCCTATAATTTTAAAATCCTTTTTGAAATATGAAGCAATCATAAACTAACGAATATGGGTCGAAAGTGGCCTTGATAAAGATACTAACTTCAAAATTCGTAATTCATAATGAGTAGCAGTTAACAAAATTGCTTATTCAATCATATCAGTATTTTTGCAATAGACTAAGTATAAACGTGCGTTTAGCTACTCAAAAAAATATATTGACATATATACTAACTGATTTTCTAAAGTTCTTTTTCTCTTGGCTTAAATTCACTTATATCTATTCATTTAAGCACGACGCGTTTTCGTTTTGTGATTCGGTAAGTAGCTTATAACGATTTATCGTTTTAATATAATTAAGGAAAGGAGAAAAGCAATAGCTAATTGTTATACTTTACAGATTAAAAAAAATTTCTTACCTTGACATAATTTGCATTGATATAGCACTTTAAAGGGTCTCCAGATGGCTCCGCCAATACAACTCTACTTTCAGGCTCTATATTGCCATAGTGAAAAAAAAAAAAAGAAACGATGTCAGAAATAGAACTGAATAAGAACTTAATGATAAAATGAATTCATTTTTTAGTATCTCTGATGCGTTCAATTTTCATTGAAAGTAAATATGAAATTTAGATGCTTTAACTATGAGAGATTTTACAAAATAATAGTCCTAGCCAAAGTAGTAGATCCGCGTTTTACTAACCTCTCTTCATGAGTTAAACGAATTCAAGCTGTCTTCAGTATTGCCCTGAAATAAGGGCTAATTTTGAAGTATTTTATTCAAATATTTCGATCTATTCGTGCTATTAGTAATTCAAAAACCGCAATTAATCATACCAAATTACTTTGAGTAGTAACTCTTCTGTGCTTAAGCATGAGTGCTCTTAATGGCAGAAATAGTGTTCAAACGGCACGAACTGGATTTGATGTTAATTTTCCTTCATTTTATCTTATTTTTTTTAAACCAATGCGGAGGCACTTGTCGTGAAGACATTCGCCTGTAATACACCGCAGTTTTGCTGGACATTTTATTATGGGGGCACCATATAGGCGGACCAACATTACTCCTTATGAAGGGACGACACAAACGGAGGCATTTTGGTGGTGCGACGCTGGGATTCTATCCGAGCACCCTCAGCACCGAAAGCCAGCGCGCTGTACCACAAATTTAAGGCTACTGAAAAAATTTAAGGCTACTGAATGCCATTTTTGCTGTAATGAATTTCTTAAAAACTCAATTTCAGTACAGGTTGAGTACCCCTAATCTGGAAATCTGTTATCCGAAGTGCACCCAAATACAAAACGTTTTGATCATTAAAACATGACCTCAAAACGGAAAATTGTATTACTGACCTTTTCTTATTTTTACTGTGTGAATGGTGTATTTGGTATTTTTTTTTTAACTTTAGAGTACATAGCTGTGAATATGTGTAAGAGAGAGGACTACTCAACTGGGGTATTCAAATTGAGGAGTCAAGAATATTCAGGAACATTGTTTGGTAATACCAAACAACGCTCATGTGGGTGAATAAGGAGAGCACAACATGCATTATAACGATATATCAAAGAGAAAAGGCGTACAGTGTTTCGAACAACCACATTGCTTATTATAGAATAAACATGCTTCTAAACACTTATAGATAAATCTAAAATTAAACACTTGGTTTCACTCCGAAAGTTAAATTTAAACATATTTTTTTTTAAATTTCAAGCTATGAAATTGAGCGAGTTGTGCATTGTCTAAAATATCTCAAATATGTGATTAGGAGCATAATATTTTAAAATATTTTGGCGCACACCCTGAGTAGAAAAATGTAGGGATTCAATATTTCTTCACTTCCGATTCTAAGGTTTCAGTCTGTTTCAGTCGCCCGTAAGGTAGTTTTCAGAAGAAAGTTACGACTAAGTAGGAATGGGTTCGAATCCTGGACAAGGTTTGGATATTCCGGTCCTACACCACCAGAGGAAGCATAGCTGGTTCTGTTAAGGGGTGTTGCGTAATGAAGTAAAATACCTTCCGCATTGGAATGATAAAATTTTTTTCTTTTCGTTTACAAAAATTCGAATCAATATGCAGTTTCTACTTTCAGTCGTCATACTTTTCTTTTACGTTTTCAGCCGACAAATGGCAGCAATGACATTTGAAACTAGTCCATCTTTTGTTAAGGTGGTAGGATTTAAAAATACATACGCACATTGTGAAATGCAAGAAATGACAGTAATTCAGTATCCCAATTTAAGCAAAACTTTTTTATTATTATTAGATTTCTACGCATTTCAGCTGTACTGCTTTCTTCTGAATATGACACCATTGTAAGCCTTTTTTTACTGTATTGAATTACAGATAAATAGATAACACAGCACGAAGCTTCGCAATATCCACAATTGAGGATAAAATGCATTTGTGACTTGCCCTTGGAGACAATCACACCTAATGCTTTTCGGCCTGATGTAGATCCATTAATTAGTTCGAAACTAGTTTTGCCCCCCCCCCCTTCATTATTTTTTTTTATTATGGATATTAAGAAGTTGTGTGTTTCTCTTGTGCGTTTTCCCGCTAGAACGTTTCTTGTAAGTTGTACATAACACATAATTTAATTGCACAATGAAAACTTTTGACAATATAACTCGAAATTTCATTTGGATTTTATTTTATCACAGTGATGAAAATAGCGAAAAAGAATATTTTTAGTATTCTGTTAACATTTAATCGATGATTTTGAAAGACATTTGCACGAATATTTATACATAGCGTGAGTGGCAGTCATTAGCAATTTAACTTACGTTTTTATTTCCCTTTTCAAGATGGAAAGTTAGAATTAATCCGAGTTATGATTTATGATGCTATAAGTTAGAAAAAAAAAGCCCAATTCAATATAATAGAATTTTTGTATCATAAATAATTGGCCATTCCATTATTTGGAATCGCATTGATTCCAGATGATTAGAATAGCTAATTCATCTGAACTTGAACTTGACGATCAGAAAAAAAATAATAATAAAAATTAAACTTTCTAGAGTTTAGAACCACATAAATGAGATAGAGATTTATGGAGGCATATCTTTAAGCCTTATTTGCATTTAATCCTCCAGTCACGAGCGTATGCTGCACTAAGCACACTGACTCGCAAAAAATGTGAGTGACGGTGTGACTTCAAACTGATGTGACCTGCGCATTTTGTAAGGGGTGTAAACACATTCCTTTAGAAAGTTCTTCATTTCTTGGGTACTTCTTTCAAAAACATGTGCTGACGGAAATTAAACGGCCATATTCGTAACCGTGAACCTTTGATAAACACGTAGGTTTTCTTTCTTTTTAAAATCGCATCGACATAATAAGTTCTCTAATTCATTTTTTAAACAGTCCTTGATATATACTTTGTATCTACTTCCTAGTTCTGGATGATCTGCATTGCCCAAGAGATAAAGACTGGGACGAAGTAAAAAAATGTCAGGAAGGAAAAATTAAATATGACAAGAGATCTAAAGCTGATATTGTTGGCAATTTACTTTAAACACTAAAATATCAAGAATGTACCCGAGAATATCTTTTTTCAGTGTAAAATTTATATGCGCTTTATAAACAATTATGTCGCCTACGTGTAAATACACCTGCAGGAAGTATCTAAACCACGTTTATTTGTCAACTGACAGGGTAAACGTTCTCTAATAAACGGTCGATTCATATTCCATATTCACTCTCCATATGGACTTTATGTGAACATTTTCTTATACAGTTTGATAAAAATTTCAGGTAGAAATATGTAAAACATTTTCCAGAAAACTAGCGTATTATTATTTTTTTTTAAGGAAAATCAAAACAGCTCTTTGTTACCGTACAGTCGTGTAAGGAAAAAAAAGAGGTCAAACGTTTTCATAGCGTATCAAATTCGAAAGTAGTATTAAAATAAAAGCTGTATTATTCATGATTTTTTTTTTCGGGGTAAATATAATGCGTAAAATCTGTCTCTTAATTTCACAGTAATTTGTAACACAAAACAACATAAAGGAAACACACCATAATGCTAAAAGCAATCGGATACACAAGTCGACAGAGTAAAAGTGTATTAATTTTTAAAAATGGACCACCTTTGACTGCCTCGGTTTTGTTTCAGTAGTGCCGTCAACCTTCCATGACAACTGTGATACTTAATTTCGGGTTGCCCAGAAGATCAGAAACTTTATTACAAAGTAACATCCAATGACCAAATCTCTTTCGAAATCCACTAATTCAGTATTTCGGGCCATAGCAGACTCCAATAAAATTTAAAATTTTGCCAGGCAATCACCTTCATATATATACTTCTAAATACGCACCTCGCATCTTTATTCACACACGCGAGTCTGTCTGTATATGCATATTCGGCGGTGTCCAATTACTTTTGGCAATTTAGTGTATATATAAATATTCCACTATGATCAAACAGTACTTACTTGGGAGAATATTCGAATACCTATTTTTAACATGTGCACCCTCTGGTATTTCACTCAACTTTGGCATGTTCATTGGAATTTTCTGTAAAAAGCGTAAACAATTTCAGAACTTTAAAATGATTATTATTCAAAAAGTAAATATCTCCTGAAGAAGAAGTAAAATGAATAGACAATTTTTACTTTGAATTCGTCTTCCAAGAATTCTCTGTTTTTTAAACAACTTTGCAGTGATTTTTCATTTAATGGGTGAGATGGAATTTCCTATAAAAGAAAAAAATAATGAGAATCAGGAATTCATTATCTAACAACAATATGAAAATATCTATATTTATACCATTTTAGTATTACAGGAAAGTGGTTAAAGGATAAACTGTAATAAGTGGTACCTCTTTAAGAATTAAAAAAAATCTTTCCTTTACAAGTTGTAGAATTGACAATCTTATGATTGTAAAAACAAAAATTAGTCCATCTGCTTTCAGATTAGACGAAACATTTGTTTAATTTTGACATGAGAAAATCAGTGGAAACCGTCTCAATCGATAAAATGAAAGACCAATTATTTTTTACCCTCTGATAATTCTACCATGTGATTGTTTTTTTACTCTCCATTAAGTGGTAAACAAAAACTTTCTGATAATCGTAAAATTTAAATGTTTATTATGAACATACGGATAGAAAATATTTATATCTCATCCGTTAATTCTAAAGCATTTTTCTCCTCTTTAAACAAAATATTTTAAAAAAGAGTGTGTAATAATTTTTTTCGCACAATTCACTATTTTTCCAAAAACTGTCGTGCATTTCTATCTAACCAAAGTAAAATTTCTTGTAATCGTGTGACTTATTTACGATCTTTTTAAGTAAGCAAATATTTTTAAAAAATTAAAATATATTTCAAATATAAGCCAGTATGAAGCAAATATTCCTTAACATAATCACAATATTTTAAATTTTACACTACTTGTTGTATATCGGACTATTTTAGGGTATTTTTGCAATATATTTTTACGTTCTTTCAATAAATTGCTATAGTAATATAATTAAAATTAATTCCAGTACGTTTCAAAACTTCAATGCATGATGACGTAGATCACGCCGACAATCATATTTTTACGGACTTTCCGAAAACAATAGGTCGGCTCGGGAATCGAACGCGCAGCGCTCTGTTCTCCAGTAAAATTTTCTACTATATCGCCAATCTACGCAACAAGAATTACTGACAAATTAAAAAAATAAAATTTAATGATGATAATAGGTATAAGCTATAGAAAGTTAACAAAGAAAGTTAAAAATGAACTAAGGACTTTTGTCAATGACCCCTACACTCTTCAGCATTCCGGGATAACATTCTATTTGCTAAACTACCTCAGCTTGTCATTGATTTTCCTTACAATCTTAGATTTTAAGCTTACTGTTCAGATCTTAAGAGTTTTGATGCTTCTTATAGTATTACAAAATGCTCGTTCGTTATCCTTAACCATCAAAAGCAGATCTCAAATAAATAAAGAAATGTCATTTATTTGGAAGATGAATTCCCCAAGTTCTGAGGGAATCGAGGAGATGATTAAAATCAAAATTCGAGGAACGGAAGTAGAAATAGGTTTCTTAGTAACCGATATAAATACAACAGCAGTGCCTTTTTTAGAAATGAGGGCATGTCAAAAGAAAGATTCTTCACGTTATTTGAGTTATTTCATCTTTAGTGACTCAAGAATTTAGAGAGCGTGTTTGTAATTCTTTATGGGTACGAACTAGATTGTAGGACTATTGATAAATCTCTAATACTAATTAAGTAATACTAATTAAGTCTTTGGTAATACATGGCAGTAAATAAAAATAAAATTATTTAAGAATAAAATAAAATAAACCGCGTTTAGAAATCTCCAAAATTTGCCAAGTTTGCTTAAGTTTTACCAAAGCAGTAAAATATTGCTAGCAGATATAGCGTAAGTTATTGAGAAGTTCGACAAAAATGCTTTACTTTATAAAGTTCGGATAAAATTTTAGTTCTTGGGAATTAAATGCCGAATTTTTTAATCGTGAGCAAATTGGGCTATTGATTTAATTACAAAACAATCAGAAATAAACCAGACAAATAAAGTAATCTTGTGAACACATATTTGACTTAATTCAGCCATTAAACTAGAAAATTTGCTGAAATACATTAAGGAATTGATAATACATAGATGCAGTAAATGAATGGCAAAACATTTAGTTAGAACTGATTCGCCTAAATAAACTCCGATTATCTCACATTGCTTTTCAGAGGCTGTGTGATGGTTATATTTGTGATAAAAAATTTGCTTGTACTAAATTACATGGATATGAAAATTCTTTCCTCTCTCGTATGAAAATTTAAATCTCTCTTAAAAAATATACTTTGTTATGTACATTTCAAATCACTTATATTCCTAGAATTAAATGAAAGTAGTAACTTCAAATTTAGACTTAATATAATTAGGTACAGTTCAGCGTAAATTGCATCTGTAAAAATTCTCTTTACAATTTAAATTTTAATCATCAAGTCTTAAAAAGGAATTTATCCCTCACTCCCGCTTCTACAGCGTGAGGAAAACTGGAATATAACAGAGTGAAAGAACAAATAAGGTAAAAATGATAAAAATATACATTAAACAAACAAATTGTCCCAACAACTGATTGGTCGTCGTATCGATGCTTACGTTGTGATTGTTAGAAAAGGTAGTTAAGGGACTTAAGGCTGCTATGTACTAATCTCATTGGATTCGCTCACCTCAATGTTAACCAATGGAGAAAATGTGTCCACGGATTCCCGACTTGGATTCAAAGATTTTTAAAAAGAAATTTTACTCATTCATAGAGAAAGAAATTTTACATTTTTGTACATTTTTCGTTTTTTTTAAATGCAATTAATATTTTAAAATTTAAATTATTCGGGGAAAAATCTGGTATAGTGTGTTTTAAACGCTCTTAAATTCCTTAGGTGGACGAAATTTATAAAACGAATCCTATAGTGCTTTGCATAAAAGTTCAGGCTATCTGTCAGTATCAATTTTATTTGATTATCGGCATTTATGTACCTGTAAATAGTTGACAAAAATATATTTTAAATAAGCAATTTTGGGGCAGCGCTTAATCCCCATATAGAGAGAGAGCCATTACAATCCCTCAAAATGTCAATCCTAAGGGGGGGGGTGGAATTCTCGAACTGTCAACTGGACTCATCCCACAACAAGAGTCTGCAAGAAGAGGAAAAGGGAAATACGATTGTTTTTCTTAGTACATAGTAGCCTTAAACTGTTAAAGTAAGAATTTGTGATTTTGGCTTCAAATATCACAGGAAACTTCTGAACTTTAAAAACAGAGTAGTAGTTGCAAGTAAAATCGTAATCATTCCACAGGAGTATAGTTAGCTAATTAAGCATAATGAAAAGCTATAAATAAATAAAATAAGGTCTGAAAATGAAAGATTAGTGGTGCTGCTTAAAAAAAGAAAAAAAAACACTCATCTAAAAACCGTGCAAATGCATTGACCAAACCCAGAGTGACTATGACTTATTCAATGAGGAACATTCGGATACAACACTTCACATGCAGTAAAACTTACGACTGATCTGGAAAAAGCTCTCTGCTCAACTGCAAGGACGCAGTGTTATAATATACTGGAAACTGGTACGGTGGAACAAGGGAAAATTTCTCACTAGACGTCTTTACCTCAAATGTCCAGTTTGTAAAGTTTAAGGATGTTTCTATCGAAGGGAAGTTTGACAGCTGGTAACCCTAACCGAGCCCAAATCTGGTCTCTTTTTGCCTATTCCGGATAATTTCGCTATCCATACGTCGTTGCAGGACACATTCAAGAACCCATGTCTGCCTCAGATCAAAAACGCTTTATGGTGTACTGTAGTGTATGGAGGCCCATTTCATACATGAACCCGCCTGAACACCTTTAGCATGAAATATAACGTCGAGTTGTCGAATCGCGCTTTTGCCGAAACATTCCTTGTCGAAGCTTTGGAAGAGAGCATAATAAATATTTTTTTCTTTCCAACGCGGCACAAATGGGAATTTGTTGGCTACTTAATTATAGGTGCTTCATGTAGGTGAACCAACACTGCTTCCTATGAAGGGACATTGCAGGAACGTCCATGGCTTAGGCGGGAATCGAAAATCGAGTCCACTTTGGAAGGTCACGAAGCTTACACTATACGACGAGGGCGGGTGAATGGAAAAATGTTATAGCCCACATTATTTAAAGAACAAGATTTCTGGATACAAGAGACACAGAGGTTACTTTTTGAGAGGTAAATGAAAAGAGTCACATAAATTAAACTTCATAACAGTTATACTGAAAATTTCTATAATTAAAAAAAAAAAAAACCAAGCAATTTCGGTCCATTTATGCATTTGAAAAATATTAATTTTTAATTATCTAAAGTGTCTGATTGGAAATCCTTTTGAGTCCCATGATTGGATAATTTATTGGGTATTTCTACTAATATTCAAAGACTTAAACTCAACTAATAAATTTTTGCAAAGCAAAAATTAAGCTAGCTGTAATATTATATAATAAATTAACCGCCATAATTTGATAAATAAATAATAACCCCGAGGATCAACAATTGAGATGATGTTTGCTAGTTGCGTCTTGCCAAAGTCGTCACCATCTCAGGAGTTAACAAATATTTACTTTACATTACACGCGTTTCACAATACCACATCACAAAAGGTCCTACTAACGGAAGTTTCATTCCATTTATGAAGTGCAGTTGCTTGAAAATCAGATATGCCGAATTAGCTTTTACAAAGTTCACATAATGATTTTTTAACAACCCAGGTCATGTTGAGTACAGATTATATTTGAAAACATTATGCTCTCCGAATGAAAGATACACATTTTCGCTGCAGAAGGCATACCTGATCAGAAAATGCGTGATTCAGATAAGATCTGGCTGACCTTCTGTTCCTCCTTCTTCTGAAACTCGCGTTGATAGAGAGTGAATCGAGGCTGTATGCGTCGGCCGCTGGAGAAGTTGTTTCAGAACTCCTGCTTTGGAGAAGTTTCTGCTTCATCACGACCTACGGAGAGACAAATATTTAAGAGCAAAAACAAAAACAGGATCTTACAAAAGAGGAATCTCTAAAGATTATTTGACATATTTCTTATATCCTTCCAAAAAATGCCTTCATCAATGCTTGACATTTCCATTTGTGAAAAGTCCCAATATAACGACTTCCCATTTAACGAACTCTTCTATTAAAGGAAAATTTCTGCAAAATAGTAACATTGAAAAACAGGGGAGTGTTTATAGACTGAGCCCATATCGTACATTTTTCATGGTGCAAATGAATTTTGATGGAAAACTGCTTGAATTTTTATCGAAGAAAGTGCGCCACACAAGCCAGTTTTAACTTGTATCAGACTTATAAAAGCATCATTATTAGCACTAAGGTGTTATTGCTATCATTTCGACAGATTGGCATTTCTGTCTTTCGCAATAAAAGAGTACGAGTAATATAGCTTGATAACGTTTAACAGTGGAACAAAAAAGTAATAATTTTTATGTAACACCTCGGTGAACGTTTAAAATCTCGAATGAAGTGTTTAATTAATTTTTCCTCTATGAATGCATTAACTTTTGCATCATCGAGGGGAACTCTTTATAAGTCTGTATAAAAGGTATTTATTTCCTTAGTTAAATAATTTCATAAATCTGTAGTTTCAATTAAAAAATTTTTTTAGATCTTTCTGGTGGTTTTGAAACCTGAAAGTATTGTCGCCGTTTAGAATTTTACAAGTAAATACATGTGAACAAGTTGCGGGTAAAGGAGTTCGAGGAGCTTACAATATCAAATGAAAGCATAATTAAGGATCATTTGTAGCTAATACATTCTAATAATAAATGAAGGATTTATTTATCATCATCATCATTATTATTATTTTTAATTAATTAATTAATTATTTTTTGAAGGGGGGGGGGGGGGTTATGGAATCATCTAGCCGTCTTCTTACCTGTCTTCTTCTGGCCGTCGTTGATTACGTTACGGTTATCAAAATACTATATATCAGTTTTGCGGAAAGGATTGCATCATCGAATATTTTATATGAAGAACATTGCATTTCAATCAAGTTGACTTCCTTTCGCTCTCAGGATAATAAAATGACTTTAGCTTAGGAACAGAAATACAGCCTTGACAGACACTGTAAACCCTCTTGCCTATCATGCGTCGGAGCTGTTATGGCTGGTAAAAGTTCCGGATTAAGACCCTTTACTTTAATTTTCAGATCTGCCAATTACAAACTTTAATCTTTTGGTAGATCTTTTTCCTTTCGGAAATCTGCAGATTAAACTTTTGTCTCTCATTATTCATTGATTCTTACCCCGTTTCTTCCGATCTCATTGCTAAAAGCTGATGCACAATCAATGAATCATGAGAGGTTGTAGCCTAATTTCATTCTGATTATAATTTATAATCAAAAAGAACACACCCTTATTATACTTCACGGACTTTACACTTCACTGTTTCTGCTTCATTTAACTGATTTTATTATCACTGATGTTCAGTTAACCCCCCCCCCCCCACCGAGTGAAATATTCAACATTTAAAGTTCATTATATTATATATATATATATATATATATATATATATATATATATATATATATATCAGATATCTTTTAGAGGTTAGAATTTAAAGGGATTCTTCTACAGAAAATCTGAATTAAAACGTAAAACGCCAGAATATTCACATTAATAGCGCCGGAATATGAAAACGACGAACGCTGTAGGAGTTATTAATAGAATTGAATATAAAAAAATCTAAACTAAACTCATGGCGCAACAGTCCTCAATGGACCAAGGCCGGCGGTGCCCATCTCCGCTTTCTTGACCGTGGGCTTGGGGTGCCATACAGCAGTGCTCCCCAAAGTTTTTTATCGCCGCGGACCGGTCAACGTTTGATAATTTTACCGCGGCTCGCTGAGGGGGGGGGGGGGGCGTTGATTGTTTATATTTTAGATTGTTTAATTTAATAATTTCAATTTAATTGTTCTTAAACATGCCTTCAAAATAAAATGCAGTTACACAAAAAAATGAATATAAAGTGATTTAACATTTTAACTCACTAGAACGCTAAATCAATGAGAACCCTGAGTTTGTGGCCCTAAGCGGGCGGCAAGGTACCATTTGATCCACGGACCGGTACCGGTCCGCGGCCCGGGGGTTGGGGACCACTGCCATACAGCATATGTCTCAATCAGGTGGTCAATCTGACGAATAGAATTGAATAGCCGTGGAGGAAATCAGGAGATGAGAATCGCTGGTCCAATCGCGGCGCTGACGTGGAGAGCTATTTTTAGACAGGGTTTCGCGCGAAAAAACTGCAAATTTCAGCAGAGAGGATTCTACAAGTTTCCATGCAGCGTAAGCAGATCATTCTAGGCGGGCTTGAATCAAAGGAATAACTTAAGAGACGATGTAATTTCCGTAAGATTTAGACACGCCGCTTGCGGTGCGACCAAGAGACTGAAAAGGTTAGGGAATTTTTTTCCTGAATGGTTAATAAATATGTTTAAAGGACAATAACTTGTTTTTATTACCCACTCGCCCAAGGCCCAATTATGAACGCTGGGGGCCCCTGGGCAGATGCTATTTGCCCCCCCCCCCCTTACGGACATTTATAAAAATACATACTATTAGAAGTACTAGGTGCATACACCAAGGGGGTTTTGGGGCACCCTAGCATCAGGGGGCACTGGGCAAAGTCCCGATTTGCCCATGCGATAAAAAGGCCCTGCACTCGCCCCCATGCTGACTACAATTACGATGAAAAGAGGAATTGCTGTTCCGGTCTTCATCTACGATATGATGCAGTAATTTGGAGAAATGGAGGTTTAAGGAAGAGCGTGAAGAAGCGCTCGTGTCATATATATATATATATATATATATATATATATAACATACAAGTGTGTCTGCATAATTAATAGCAATGAATAACTAAATAATTTTATCGCATCACTAATATTCAGTTACAAAATTCTTACCAAGAGTATACACAGCATGCAAAGAGCAACGCCTGCGACAGCCGATATTGACACAGCTGCTACAAATCCAGAAGTAAGTTCGGGAATAACAGGCATAGAAGTCGCTTGTAATTCAGTGCTGAACATTCTTACTTCGAGAACCTGGGAATAAATAAAAAGAAAAATGAGATGTTTGGAGTTCATTTTTTATAAAGTTACTATTGTATTATCAATAGTTAAAGAAAATAAATAATTTGTTGATATATTTATTATTTTTACTCTACATAGTAATAAAGTTATACAAATTTCGCAAACTCCATTCACAAAAACAAAATAAATAAATAAATAAATAATAATGATAATAATAATTACATGATACTTTAGCTAACAAAGTATATACCTCCACTTATTTATATGCTTAGAATTGCATTTTTTTCAATTTTTAAGATTTTATACACTTTGTTTTAAATTCAACAAGCGAATTTCTTATTTCATTTGCTTTTTAAGACTTTATACTACGTACTGAATGTTAAATAAATGTTAGCAGACATAAATGTAATACTATGTAATATGTACAAATTTTTACACTACAGTTGCATAGTCATCGATATTTTGATGACAAAAATTGCGTATTTTTTTATAATGAATCCAAAAATATTTATAATGAATCATAAGTTTAATTCTAAGGTATGGAAGCTATCATAAAACTGTAATATAAAAAAACTCTAGGCATGCATTGGAAAAAAATGCTCAGGGAACATTTTAGTTCAAGTTATCAATAAGTTATTTTAAAATTTTTAAAGTTTAATAACTAAAAATAATTTACGTACATTAACATAAAAAACTTTCTAATAATTATTGAGCTTTTTTAGTGATCTCAAAACAAAATCTCAAAAGAATCCTTCGAAAATCAAAAGAAGAAGGGTTGCTAAAATGCACGAATAAAAACCTTGTGTCCATAATTAATTATTGCGTTTTGATGAAAGGAATGTGCTTTAGAAACTGCTAACGTAATTTCTGGCATTTATCTTGGTCAATACACTGAGAACGCATTGTTTTACTTCCAAGAAGTAAAAGCAGTGTTAAAGAGGCATACGTACCGAGTTTCTAAACGTTGTTGGGGCCCATTTCCTCAGAATAAGAGCACATATTTCGGTCAGTTTTTCTGCATACTCTCCAGAATCGTCTGTTATGAAGAGAGCTACGGTCACGTCGGGCGACGCCTGGACGGGATACACGGGTGGGTTTTGAACACAGTTTTCTGCCTCCAGGATGACTTGGTGGGGGTGGACGGGATGTATGTAGTGAGAGACGGCTTTCGAAAGGAACTCTTGGAATTCTCTGGCTTGTGGACAGAACTCATCCCAGGTTGTGTCCAACAGCGTGATCTCGATGCATATTGGGAGACTAGAACAGCCAGGGTTAGTCAATCTTGGGGGAGGAATGTGTTCTTCTCTTGCAGTAGGATTTGTAGTAGTTGTATCTGAAAAGGTTAAAAAATATATAATTATTTGGACAAAAGAAATATTTTAGATATCTTTTAATGTTCATGACAGTCTCTTCTAAAGAAACTTTTCAAGCGACAGAAAATTGATTATACATTAAAAGCAGTGGAGTAACAGCAGAAAAAAATTAGCAAGCTTATAAATTACCGGGTGAGCCAAAAGTTCGAAAAAACTTTAAAAATTCATAAAAAAAGGAAGGAATTATGATAAAGAAATGCGGTTTGCAAAAAAGGGTTCACAAGGAAGTCGGATTTTTTTAGCAGCAACAACAAAATATAGTTTAAAAAGTCACCGGTAGATGGCGCTGAAATGCGAGAGATTCAGCAGAATTATGCAAATCAATTTTGCAATAAAAGACCGTGATACACGAGAATTTCTCATTCGCTTTCAGAATGTTATCATTACACGATCGAGCGTTGGTGGTCAAGCTGTTAAGAGTCGCCTTAGTTGTGTCGTGCAATGTTCTGGAGGTCATGTTGAACAATTGTTATAGTAAGAATAAATTAATGGAACGTACTGTTGCCCTGTTAGTTGTGTTTCGAGTCATAAGCACCTTCTACCGGTGACTTTTTTTTAACTAATTTTTATTTTGTTGCTAAAAAAATCCGACTTCCTTGTGAGCCCTTTCTTGCAAACCGCCCTTCTTTATCATAATTTCTTCCCTTTTTATGAATTCTTACGATTTTTACGAACTTTTGGCTCACTCTATATATAATCTCCCTAGTTTATTATGTAAACTTCCCTGATTAACCTGCATGAACTGATTAATGTTAAGAAGAAACATATTTCCTGTGCATCTTGATTTTATTTTGTAAATGTCGATTATGCCGTGTATAGTAACCAATTTTATTTACCCTCAAAGTTCCGCATCAGAAAAAAATTTCCATTTAAGAGAAAAGTTTTAGTGAAGGAATTCAATATTGGAATTTTTTAATGATTCCGTAAGCTTTGTTTCAAAGGGCCATCAAGAATAAATGGACTTTCAGCCTTTGTCGAATGATTTCTTTGCGTATTTGTGCAGGTCATTCATCAAGAACTTTCACGAGACCCGGTGGTATGATGGCAAAGCGTCTAGCTAAATGAAGCTTCCAGGCCAAGAGAGTTTGTTCAGGTGTGTGGATAAAACTTAAGGTAATATAGTACAACACATTGTAGCTTTTAGCACTGTTTCATTTGCTTTTCGATTTTTGAAAAATATATTTAAATCTGATTTTTTTTTAATTATAGCAAAATATATTTTTTTTCTTTTAATCAACAAGCAGCTATGACAGTCTTTATATAACTACCTAATTTTCTTTAAAAGTTGATAATGAGCGATAGGAAACATTCAATCTGAGAAGAGAAGCTTTTTTTAATCCTAAGACATACAATTGAAAGAGGCCTTTATTTTCAACTTACACGTACTCATTTATAGAGTGCTTATGAGGCTTTTAGATTCCCTTAAGAGGGTGCAATTTTTAGCACCCTTTTAAGCTCATTTATCAATCCATATTCATTTCACATAAAATTTTAAAAACATTGCAAAAGAGAAAGATGAAAAATAGTACCTTTTACTACAAATCGACTGTTTAATTGAGGCTGCAAGGTGGAAACAAGTAGGTGTGGTAGTGAACCGGTCACGGCGTAGGTTGAGGCTGGAGTGACCTTTTCAGACGAAGACTCGGTCATCTCTTCTTTTAACGTTTTCATTGATAACGATGACTCACGGAATGATGGTAACAAACGGGGTGTTACCATGACATCTCCTGTAAATTTACTTTCTTCTTCGTAAACCACAGAACTTTTTGTCCAAGATGCAGTCGTGAACTCAGATGAAAATGGATTGTAGAAGTCTGTTGGCATGTAAGAATGTTGAAGTATAGATGACGGAGTAATGACTTCTTTTTCAGTAGTATCGTACTTAGAAAGTGGATGAATGAGAACTTCCGATGAGGGAAAATCAGAAGTGTTTAAATTTACACCAAAGAAAGATTCTGTAGGAACAGTAATAACTTCCAACATCTTAGATATCAATGTCGTCGACGTAGAATTTTCTTCTGATGTATCTGCCTTTGTTATAGTCGAAAATGGGGTAGTAGAAGATATTTTTAGAAGCGTTCTGTCCAACCTATCGTCTGAAAAATCTAAAATGTCACTCGGCTTTGTAGGTTTGGATTTTTCAGTTTTATTAATAGGTGTATCGTTTAAGGGATCCAGTTTACTGATCACTGAACCTTCGACAGGGATGAGATTTTCCGAAGTCTGAGCTGTTGTTGAGCTATCAGTGCTAATAGTAGAAACATCTGAGTCAGGTGCCGTTTTAAAAGGGGTAAAAGAAACAGAAGAGGCATGTGCAACATCATCCTGTTTCACGGGTTTAACAATGTTCCACAATGGAGGAGAAACACTCGAAGATATGACACTCGAAGTATAAAATGATTCTTTTTCTCCAAGGACTGGAGACACACCATCCTCTGTTTCAATATCGGGCGTTGTTTTGCACTTTGGATCCCCATCAGAACAATTAAAACCGACAAAGGCATTCGAATCGTTCTCTGATGTCGCGATGTATGGTAGGACTGCAGTTTTATTTAGTAGTAACGTAGTATCTATTTCTGTTGATGATTCCTTTTCCTCTTCTACTACTGGAGGAGTTTCTGTTTTAGAATTTTCTTTAAGCAGGCCACCACTTTCTTCCGACGCTTCGCGATCGACGCTGTTTTCTGGACTAGCATCATTTTTATTTACGTCTTCGCGCAGTTCGTCATAGTCCGTTATATTTGAGTCTGATTTCCGTGACCGCTGTTGATCTGTGGGATTAACTCCACTTTCTGTTGACCCATCTTCTACTGTGGGTTCTTTCGTAGTGACGCCGTCCTCGGAAGGAGGAAGCGTACTCTTGAGGGATAAGTTCCCAAAAACGATGTTTAGTTTTTTTTCCTCCTCTTCCGCATGACTTCCAGCAGCCCACTGAGTTTCTGAGGAAAGAAAAAGACATTCATAATGAAAATGGGGAATGAGAAGTAAACAAACGCTAATATTTTGAAATTCAAAGCTTTGTATTCAGGAAGAAAATTTTTTCAAAAAAAAAGTAATCAGAATTAAAAAAAAATCAACAAGAAAAAGATGCTTTAAAACCCAATTTCATATTACAGTCGAACCCCGTTATAACGAACTTCAAGGAACCAAAGGTTTTGTTCGCTTTATCCGGTGGTTCGCTATATCCGAACCGTTAAAAGAAATGCTAGAGTTCACAAAAAGTATAACTCATTAGTTGCAATATGTATTCAATAATGATGTATTAAAAAATGATAAAATCTATTAAAAATGATCATTAATGAATTAAATCGACTCAAATCGATTAAATTAAACTGATACAATACTAATTAAATTACGTAAATAGGAAAACGGCGGAACCAAAATTTTTGTTCGTTATATCCGTGAGTACGTTATATACCGGGTTAGTTATAACGGGGTTCGACTGTATGTAAAAATAGCATTTTCATACACACATATGTTCTTTGACCATTTTTTTATGCATTGAATATTAATTCATTTAGATAATACCCCGAGTCTAAAAGACCTCGTCTTGTTAACCTGACCCCATTTGCACTGACGTAAAACATATCATGCCGATTTTTTAAGTATACATACAAATCAAGGTAAAAAATTAAGAGAAAGCCTTTTTTCCTCATTTTTAGAGCTTAACAGTTGCATGCCTACTTTTGACACCAATATTTCAGAAAAGACATATCGCAGTTAAGATATAGAAACTGTAATAAGGTCTTTCAGAGTATCCTCCCCTGAATAACATATTACAGAGGAGACAGACAGACAATTTCGAAACTTAGGCAGGCTTGAACAACTACCGTGTAGATAAACTATTCAAGCATGCACGGACATAGTTTGAATTTTAAATGATATTCCCCCATGATCTTTCAAAATTATCCACTGGTATTTCAAAGTAACTGAAAATGTTACACAAGTAACCTTGCAGATTTAAGTAACAGATTTAAATAATAAGTAAAATGCATGTAACGATATTCAACATAAAAATGTTAAATGGAGATGCGAAAATGAAATAATAATTCAATAATATACATGGTAAATAAAACATAACAGAAACACACATAGGTCCTTAATCAAAAAACGTTAATACTAAGATGCTATGTGTTGTTGATATGCGTTTTCTCAGTTTCATGTTAATTATATAGTTGGCTCTCTGTTTAACGGCTTTCAAGGGACCGTGAAAAATCGTCCTTAAGTAGAGATCACCCTTAAACAAAATTTGTGAAAAGATAACATTTCCCATAACATCGGAGGGGCCGGGACTGGGAAATATCGTCTTTAAATAGAGATCGTCGTTAAGTAGAGCGTCGTTAAACAGAGAGCCAACTGTAATATAAAAAATTTCAAAATCATTTAACATAGGTAAAATTACTGTTGAAAAATTAAAGTTGCTGCCAAATATAAGCACAAAATGCAGCACTATACATTGCATGAAAATTGCATTTACAAAAAGCATTCGCATTTACAAAAAAGACAGAAAAAGTAATGTGTCTTATCTTAAAGGTAAACTGATAAGGGAAATATTCACACCAAATACCCCAAAATGAATTCATTAAACAAGTCCAGGTAAAAAAAAAATGATTATCTACGAGAAATAACATTCCGCAAACACTTAGAAAGAAATCTCGACACAGGAAGGCTTAAAATAGAGTAGTTAAACCAATTAGGTAGTTCAGAGAAAAATCAGTAACAGTTACACGAGGGGAAGGGGGAAGGGAGCCGAGAATCTCTATAAGCTGATCATTGTTAGAAGCGCAATGTACACAGTGACAAAAAAGTTTAATAGCAAGAAAATTTGCAATTGTAGTAACAACTTGAATGATATAATAATGTGTAATAACTTAGTTTCCGTCAAAATTGAAATAAAAAATATATTTTTAAATTCAAGCTAAAATAATACCGTTTATTTGTGTATCAAAATCATCCGTTATTTATGAGCCTGAATAACTGATCCGGACAATTCTTTAGTGAAAACAATTCATGGGATTTCTTGATAAAATTATCGGTATTAATGGTCCAATGAAGTCTATTAAACTGTAATTATTTTGTCTTTTTGTATCCTTAAAAAATAAAATCGCTTTAGTATGAAAATTTATTTAAGTACAAATAAAGGCTTATATAAACTACTACACTTGATGGATTACCCCTTAGAAGGACACTTTATCTATCTCTCTCTCTCTCTCTCTCTCTCTCTCTATATATATATATATATATATATATATATATATATATATATATATATATAATTTCTAAATGGTGTTTTTTTGTTTTATCCCCTTTTCTCCCTTCATACTTAACCAAAATCGATAAATGAAGTACCATTTTAAAGATTAAGATCTCCGCTTCGTGCGAATTGTTAATTTAGAATTACACATCTTATTTTTTGTTTAAAAATCGAAGTAGAAACATTATAAACAATTTTTCTTCCCCTAGATGGCATGCGCACCAGCTTTTTATGTTTTACCATTATCAATCGCACTGAACTTTTAAATTTAAAAATGGTTTGCTTTTATTATCATTCTGGGATTTCATTAATGAGTTTCTTTATTGGCAACAAACGCGTAGGTGTACATTATTCTTTTTACATGGAAAAACCATATATATTAATTCTAGAAGGTAACATTTTGTGACGATCCCTTTCTCTCCCTTCATACTTAACCAAAATCGGTAAATGAGATACCATTTTAAGTTCTCCGCTTCTGACGGATTGTTAATTCATAATGACACATTGTATCGTTTGTTTAGAAATCGAAGTGAAAAATTAACTTTTGGCCCTAAAGTTCTTTCCCTGGATGCGTCGAAACGGAACAGTCAAATAGTGTGCACAAAGCGGTTTTGTAATGTAAATATCAATATTTTCCACCAGTTTGCGTCATATTTAACCTTTAATATTGTCTATAAAGGAATCTTGACTTGTACATATCTCATGTTGCCCTGTTTTGTTTTATGCTTCATCTCCAATATTGTGGCCAAAGGCATTTTGTAATTGGCTTTGTATTATCCTTACGCACTATTGTTATTTGACAAATAAACAATTGCTACAAATGAACCGGTTCTTTTTTCATCCTACTAAAAACCACCAACCTCGTTATAAAATTAATCGTATTTTATTCGCAGGCGAAAGGGTCGCACGGGCCACCTAGCATATATATATATATATATATATATATATATATATATATATATATATATATGTATGTATGTTACTGACTACTGACTTGTGTATTGTTTAATTACTCACCAGTTCCAATTTGCCAAATAAATGCTGCAAGTAAGCATAAAAAGCTCGATACTCTGAAAGTGTACGTCATCCCTTCAGTGAAAAGTCAAATATTTGAAGTGACATCCTCTCCGATGTCATGTTTCGATCCTCAGATATCAAGCCACAGTGAATGACTCCTCAACCCGTTGCCCTAGAGAGAGAGAAAAAAAGAAATGTTATTGCTATCACAGCTGTTAAAAACATTTTCGACATCTATTCAGTTTCGTAGCTTTAAAGTTGTTGAAAATTTATTTTAGCTAAAATTTGAACAAATTATTACAGTAAATTCGAACAAAACATTTTGAAAATTTTAAAAGAATATTAAACAATTAAACAGAATTTTTATAGTTAAAAAATCACCCCATTTGCTGTTAAAGTAAATATTCTAAGAACGAAGAGAGAAAAAGTAACAGCCTTTATAAAAAACTGAATGTTTTATATTCAGATTCAGGGTGATTCTCTCTTACAATAGCTAATTACCAATAAATTATTTAGTTATTATTGCGTAAAAGATATTTTTTATTTACTCCGTTGCCCTAACATATAGTTATAAAGCATATAATTTGCGTAATCTTTGCCTTAGTATTGTTGGTACGACAGTTTTTAGAATTTTTATTCAGATATCCTCACACGGAATTTTGAATTTTTGCTAGCGGTTTCAACTTTAAACAAGGAATTAGTTGTAATGTAAAGAATTACATAATGTAAATTTTAACTGATTTTAATAAGTTTCGTTAAATTATGTAAGTTAAAATTCTTTAAAGATTAAAACCTTAATACCCCTTGCATGCTAACCCTTAGCATCGTAAGGAATTGTAAACTTGAGACAATTGATATTGGTAATTTTTATTAGAATCTTTTTCTTTCGATATCATCCACGGTCTGGCAAGATTGTGATTGTCAAGCAATTGTACAAAATGGCCCCCATAAACCATCCATCTAGTATTTAGTGTCATAAAATGTCTTTAACTTCATCTCAGGCAAATGTATAAAATTATTTGTTGGGATTTCATACGAACATTGGAGGTATTAAGGATTTCATTTATATATATTTTAATGACTGAAGAGGGCTAATGATTTTGTAAAATACGTTTTTACCCTTTGAGTTTACCATGCTCAAGTAACTTTAAGTAGGACACAAGCTGTTTCAAATGAGTATGAATGCGTAATATATTTATTACATGCACAATTGATGTTTTTTGTTACAGAGAGAAATATTAGATACTCTTCTGACGCGAATAGATTGCAGTTTAAGAAAACACACCTAAATTGAAATTTAAAGCATGAAATGGTCTTTTGTGAGAATTCCATTAACTAAATCATTATATCTTATAGTCCTGCTTTAATTAAACTATTTATATAGTTAAGTAAATGTATTTCTAAATATCTGAGATCCGCTGCTTAAAAGGAATTTTTTAAAATTCTTGATAAAGACGAAGTTTAGTTATTTAATATTATACATATTTAAGTCTTATATATACTAATTATCATTTATTAACTTTATATCCCCAGTTTTATATTCTGATAGAAATGACCCTAAAATATCCCCCATGGAAAACTGAAATGTCCACACCAGCGAAGATGGGGTAGGTTTCACCCTCAAATATATGCAGTGGCCATAGGCAGTTAAAATTTCGCGAGTCAGAGGCAGTTTCAGATGGCAACATTTAATAGATCGTTTTCTGCGAAAGTGAGTTTTTAGCTCCTTTCTAGCTGGAATCAAGTATAGGACGTAGCTACACAATTTTCTTGATGAAGTCGAGAATTTTGATTTACTGTATTATTTGATTTACTGTATTATTGGCGCATCAGATATGCATAACAAAGGGGCAAATTGAGTACTTGTTCCCACACCGAATTTTGATTAAATTTGTGTTAAAAAAACTTTACAAAAGTTATTTTTATTTTCTTTATGATTGTCAGCAACAAAATTACTGACAATCATAAAGAAAATAAAAATAACCTTTTACGAATCATAGACAGGGTGAGAAATCTGAATACCTTTTTTTAAGGTAATGTCGAGGCACTTGTCCGGAGACATTCTCACTATTAACCACGGTGATTTGTTGACAATTTTTTTTATTTGAGAGCACCATACAGATTCGCCAACAGTGCTCCCCGGTGCTGCCTCAATTTTGATCGAGAATTCCCAGGGAGGGCTCGTACCCAAATCCAACCCATACTACCACACGGAGAACTTTCTGGACTACGAATTTAGCGTGTCCATACAGGACGCAGACATGGAGGCATTTAACAGTGCTTGTCAGGAATAGAACCGAGCTTTCTCAGGCCAAAATCTGACGTGCTAACCACTAAACTTCCCCAGGATTATCTGAATAGATGTAGCAAAAAATTTGTTTAAAAAAGGTAGAAAAACTCTACGGTATTAAGCCGGTAAAAATCGTTCATTTGCCCGAAAAAATGCAAATGCCTTTTAGATTTTTTAAAAATTGCTTTTAAAATATTTATGGTGATAAATGAATTTGTATATCTTGTGGTGTAAACAAAGAACTAAGAAGTAATTTAGTTTGAAAATTAAAAATGCTTGAAATTGATCTTTAGGCTAAATGACTGGTTTTCGTCAAGGACGTCCAGTTTAAACTTACGTGAAGCAGGTAAAATTTAAATAATCCAACAGATATAGATAAAAAAATTATATCTGTATCTGTATTTAATCTATATCTGTTGGATTATTTATTTATTTTTTCATTATGGGGATATGAAGCTTCTGCGCTATCCTTTATTGAAAATGTTTTCTTTGCAGGATATGTTTTATGTTTTAGTGATTTAGCAGTCTATGCTTGAATTTTAATTTTGTTTATTTCTATTGTTTACTTTTTGCAGGTAAAATTTACTATCAAACTTCCGTTTTAGTTCAAGATTTAGCTCCCGTGCTGCAAGAGACAACCGTAACGCTCCTAACGAACGTAGATGACAGATCACGTTCTACAGTGCAGTCAATTACTGGAAGACTTGCGGCTTCGGTAACGTTCTGCAATTATCTCCGCTCCCTCGAGAAGGCAAGATGTTTCTCAGGATGCAGCTGATTAAAATGCCAAGAAAAGGGAGTTCTCAACTTGCAGATGGAAAATAAAAAAGGGCTGCATCAGTGAATAAGCACAATTGGAAACGTATGCAAAGAAGATGTTGCACGAAGAAAATTATACATCAGGGAGGAGAATCGGAAGTTGCGATCGGACATCACGATAAAACTACAGAACGAAAGGGAGTTCCAGAAAAAGCTGTTTATTTATTTATTTTTCTCGGAGAGTTAACCTAACCATTTTGGGGTCGAGCGTTATGCGAATGGCGTACCGGAACACAGAGATACATTCAACCAATTGCTTCCCACTTTGAAACATGCAAGAGATTCTTTGTTTGTATGAAGTTGTATGAGTACCTCCCAGGATAGCAATTAAACCATAATTAACAGATCTATGCATCATCTAGTCCATAGGGACATCCTTAAGAGTAATTTACCGGCCATTTGTGATAAAATTGGGTCTATGCACGATAATGTTTTCAAACGCACTTCTGTAAAGTCTCGGCCTTGAATGTTGTATTACACCCCTAAGCATATGAACCTTTCAGGTCTTCAAATATCTGTCCAGTATAAACTACGTTTCTCGACATGAAAGAATCAGTCTCTAGCACGGTGAATCAGATTTAGTCGAATAAATGCCACGGAGGCAACAAGCTTCTATTCCTGCTAAAGATTATGTAACATATTATAAATTATAGAATAACAGTGAAAACGTTCCGTATAATGTAGAGTGTACTACGAATACCCTTTATACCTCGTGTAATTGAAATTTTGTGTGGGTTTTAGCGTTGTATGGTAATATCCGGCCTCCAGAGGTCGCATCATATAGGTTTAGCATCATGAGGGCTAAACTGACCTGGACTTAGCAGCATAAAGCTGATTCTGAATGGCTGCAAACACTTAATTTAACATTGGACTATCCCTCCTACCTCCTTCCCCAAGATCCTGGTTTTGATGACAAGCGTTGGAGCCACTCGACCATTGTGTGTGTGTAAAATCTGATTATTAACGTTTTATTGAAACTCACATTAAAAAAGCAGATTTTTTTTGCTCGAAATTAAAAACGACCGTGTTGCAGGGGATCGAGCCCACGCCTTCCTGATCTCGAGACCAGTGTTCTATAAACTGAAATATGTTGGAGGTGGAAGGAATCTCTCTTCTTTTGAATTCTATTTCTCATGGCTTCTTGTCAGGGTCGGGGATAGAACCGGAATTCCCAAACCTCAAATCGCTGCTCGAGCAACTTAGCTATATCAGCTATATAAGAAATTTTCATATCTTTTTTAAAGTTCATTTTTCACAAGCTAAGCACGAATACTTTCTAAACTCATTATATGTAGTTATCCAATTCAATTCCTGTAACTGACTGTCAATGCAGGCACTGCGCATTAAAGTTCAGGTGATATCTTCATACTCTTTTTCTACTATGGATACCCGTCACTTTTTATGCGATGTGTGTCAGCAGTTAATCTTTTTGGTGCCATTTTTAGTAGAAGAACGCAAACCTCTTACTCAGCGAGTGCTTGTCATCATACGCAATGTTGCGAGTAAGAATTTTGCACGCTACACGAACCACGATAGAATACGTTTTGGAGACGACATTCACACTGGAATCCATAATTGTTTTCTTTTGGGTGACTTTCAAAGAACAAAGGTGCGCCACCAATTTACTTTAGGTTAGGTAGATTTATGAGCAGCGTAAAGAAAGCAAATCGAAAGGTAGAAATGATATTAAGGAGGTAGCATTCTTAAGTGCCAGGAGGTAAAAGACCGTTTAAAGAATTCTAAACGTAAAATTGCAAACGGATGAGGTAAAATTGCATGCCACGCAACAAATTCTCTCAAATACATGATACTTTACTCAAATCTGAATTTCTTTTGTGGGCATAACCTTCTCAGCATTCTGCAAGTAATTCGCTTGGCTACCGCAAAAATTAAAAAAAAGAGGCCGGATAGGAAAACATTAAGTAAAGAATGTCTGGCTTGTTATCCAAAATTTCGTAAAAAAATGCTTCACGAATACAGCTATAAAGTAAATTTTACTTGTATCGGATATTTGTCTATAGATTACACAAATTAAGTTTTTAAGAAAACACTACTTGAAGATAAAGATTTCATTTTATCTTACAGACAATTTTTTCAAACATAAATATCGAAGAAGCAATCGGATGTTGGAAGCAAATATCGAGCCTCAAATACCGTATAACGGAGATTCCTTTTCAAATTTTCGATAAGAGTTCACAAATTTCGCCTTAACTACGTTCGTTTTACGATAAAGTTTATAGATCCTTTTTTGTTTTCTTAACTGGTAATTATTGCGAGATTTGTTTTCACAATTTATTTTCAAGTGACCTTCCTCACCACACGTGTAACAGGACCCAATTTCAACTCGATTTATCTGATTCCAGCGATTTAACGTTACCCTTTCTGACATTATCTTGCAATTATTTGGATATCGATTCTTTTCAATAAACGCATCACTGAATTAATCCATCTCTTTATATTTATCATATTTAAGCAGCTTTATTCTAACAGTATAGCTTAGGATAACTTTTCAACTGTGAATTCTTCATCGGGAACGGTATAGGTTAACTTTGATCTACTCCACTAAAATATTCTGGTAAGTCTCTAATTAACTGAAAGCAAACATATGATACAAAGCGGGAGAGAGGGAGTGTGATGAACAATGATGCGATGAGTCTGTTCGGCCGCTTGAGAAGACGGAAACACTCAAGCAAGAATAAATACAGCGAGGTATGATGCGAGGTATTTGATGCCGTTGTTCATCATTGTGATCAACGTGCGACATTCAGTCCCAAGAGCTTCGCGTCAACTGGTTTGACGCTACATTGGTGTTGGCACTGTATTTAAAAGACAAGTTATTACTACGGATATATATATATATATATATATATATATATATATATATATATATTCATTCTGTAATTTGTAAATATTATTTTAACAGTTTTATTTCCATTCACTTTTTGTATAATTCTAACAGAAGTCGCACTTTGGGAGATTTTTGTAAATCATTTATAAGTGTACATATTGTGATGATGCCTCAATAAATTTTATAAACTGATTAGGAAACTAAAACTGACACTCGATTTAGCGAGCCGAGGAATTAATAATGAAAATTTGTCATAGAAACGTGAAAATTTTTGTATATTACACAGCATAACTTTGTTGTATTTATAAATATCACTTAACATCATTGTTATAAACCTAGCTTTTAATTCTGCTCATTATTTCATTTCATCCAAATGTATTATATACCTGAAAAATAACTTTTGCATTAACACTTTTATTTATTTATTTTAATAGCTTGGTTCCTGCATATTTCGTTAAAATCAGTTAATTGACCACACTATTTGCTGGTACTTATTTTTCTGGCTCAATTTGCTAGTCCTCTTACTTTAATCTATGCGTGTTTAAATGTTTGTTGTTGTTGTTACTAATCCCTCATGATCTAGCGGCGCTAGACCAGGTCCATAAATCCATAAATCCTCAGTAGGTCCATAAAATGGCGAGGATCGGTAATAAAATCCTTCCTAGATAAGTTTAGACAAGTTAGGATGTGACTAGGAATGGCCTGCACATTATAACACTTTTTACAAGGGGGAAAGTTTTTGTTTTAGTGATCAAATTTTAGGCACTTGTTATTTCAAGTGGCCACTTGCAAACCTAGAGATAGCAGACTGCTCAGCTCTGTCAACCCTGAAGGCAAGAGCCCTGCCAGGGCAGACACCAATTTACCAGTCATGGACCGGGGAAAATCTCCAAGTACTCTGGATAAAAGAGATTTTCTTATGGAATATGCCTCCAGATAAGTAAGAGCCTAAAAAGTTGGTGAATGTTCAGCGGTACCCTCGGATGTCAGCCATCTCATTGCCAAATAGGCCCACATGAGAGGGGACCCACTGCAAATGGATATCATGTTTCATAGGAGACGATCTAGCTGATGCAGGATGGACAAGCCAGCTCTGTCGCCCACTCTTGTCTAGTTGCTCAAATGCAGGATGGAACTGTGACTATCTGATAAAATCCATATATCATTGAACTCAACATCAGTTCTAATAGATCTCAAACCCTACTCTATGGCAAGTAATTCAGAACGAAAAACAGAACATGAGCCTGGATTTCTAAATTTTATTTTAACTATATCATTCGGGTACTTGATGAATATTCCATTACCAGCTCGATTCTGATCATCCTTGCTACCATCCGTAAAAATCGGGAGCGCATCCTCTGGAATGTTATTTATCAACTCAATTGCCAGTTGATGTCGGTATTCGGGAATATGGGATTTTTTAGAACAGAGGAGGGACAGAACAGGGGTTTGGAAGAACAGAGGAGGATATTTGTCCCTATAACGGAGAACTGGTCACATGTGTTAAACACTAAAATATTAATAAAAATACTTTAAAGTTTGAACATCTATTGTCTATTCACCTTCAGAGTGGAGGGGGATAAAATTAGGAAATTCCTCCTGTGAGCTCCATGCTCTCGCTACGTGTTTGCTGTGTGTACTTCCTCTCAACATGGAATTTTGTTAACTCTCATGGTGGTAATTCCTTTATTGGTTTCGCAAAATACTCCCTGAAAGAAATTTTTAAGTCATCTCAAATTTCCATCGTGTTGAGGAAACTATGCAAAGTGTTTACATTACTAGTTCTTCATTGTTTTAATAGTTACAAAACTCCCGTAGAAAAGTTTTCTAATTATTTTCAATAATTTCATGCTTCAGTTGATATGGGTAATATTTTTTTTTTATGTGACAAATGATTGATATTTTTGTGAGTTCATATCGTGTTAAAGTATAAGGGTTTGTATTAATAATAACATTTTTCCCAAGATAAAAAAAAAATTAAAAAAATTGTAAACGTATGAACATAGTATTAGACTTAATTTAGAGGCAATTTGATTAAGATAGAAAACCAAAATGAAATAATGACATTTTTTTGCTAAAATTTTCACGAGTCAGCTGTTTTATAAAACCGTTAAAATGCTTTACTTCATGTGTAAATTTATCACGTGCCAATTTACTGTGGTTTATACAGTACAAATGTTGGATTATTTAAACCGACCCACGTATCACTCTCGCCCTAAAGGGAAAACTAATTCGCATAACGAGGAGATTCTACGCTTAAGTTGAGGAGACTTAGAAATAATAAATCTGGGACAGTCTTCACAATGTATATTCATGTGATTCTCCCTATTATAACGTTAAGTGTGTCTCTCAGCCCTCACATAATATCTAGGGCAAAAGAACTGCTTTTTGATCACGTATAAAAGAAAAGAGTACCAGATATTCTACACCTATTCCTACTTATCGGAATGTGCAAGAGAAGGAACGTATTAAATGAATCTAAGTACTAAATGATTTTGAAGACCAATTAACGTGACAGGGCCAAAGAAAGTGAAATTTTAGTTGTAAACACCAATATATTACTCAGTGTTTTCTCTGAATTTGCTTTATTGCGCACATGTCGATTGTTCTAAGTTCATAAGAAAACGTCGAGGAATGCCTCTTCATAACGACACTTAATTGCTACAGCTACTTAGAAATGCTTGCGTGAGATTCGCCATGCGTACACTCGCTACCCAAAACTAATTTGATGCTCTACCGATGCCGCGTGTTGAATTGCATTACCTCATAATTTATTTCAGTTCCGTAGTATCATTGTCTATTTTCATGCAGCGTTGCTAGTTATGGTTACTTATGTCAAATGTACACAATTTTAAAACTGATGTAATGAAATAATGAACGAGTATTTTGTAACAGTCTGGCATTTCATAGCCGAAATTATAGCATTCCGTGACAACCTATTTGAATTGTTTTGATTTGTGTGGGTATTTTGGGGGTACAGATATGTATGAATGCTTACATATATGTATATATATGGATACACATACACACACACACACACACATATAAATATATATATATGCATATATATATATATAATGAAACTTCTCTAGCTGGCCACCACTCTAATTTTGTTCAGAACCGATTAAAGACTCCATAGAGCAAATGTTATGGAAGAAACTCCTTTTCCACGGCCACCTCTCAAAACGACTATATTTTTCGGAACCATTTACTGGCCGCCATAGAGATATTTCACTGTGTATATATATATATATATATATATATATATATATATATATATATATATATATATATATATATATATCTATATCTTGATTGTAGAATGTTATTATGATACTGGACTGACTCACAACTACACGAAAGTTAATATTACATTTATCTAAAATTCCCAAATTCAGTGCTAAAATACTGTTCTCACTTTGAGTAGTTAAGGGACGTAATGTAAAGCCCTTTGTTAATGGAGAGATATTCTCAAAATTTATCATCTCTGTTATTCAGCTGTTTTTTTTTTCTTATGTGGAGGCACTTGCCCTGAGACATTCGCACAGAACAGCGGAAATTGTTGACTACTTGTTATCTGGGTGCACCATACAGGGGATACAACATTGCTCCCTTGGTGCCACCTGAATTTGAACGAGCAACCCTAGGGGCGAGTTCAGCTAAAACAGATTTCACCTTTCTGCATGTGTATGGAAAAAAAAATTTTTTTTTCAACCGTGTATGAAAAATAACTTGTCTGAATTTCAGGATTTAGAGAAAAGTTGAATTCGATCAATCTTTCAAAAGAAAAAAAAAAAGATAAGGAAAAAAAAAGCCCCGATCCTTTCGAACAGTCGAGTGACTCAGAAAGCCGGCAAATGCGGACTTGATGTTGTTCTGCATACGAAATTGGAATAGATGTCACTCATTGCTACTTGCCATCCGTTTATGGACGGAATCTATCCGTGAAATTATTTCCTCCAGCAAAAGTCTCGGGGGAAAAATCCGTCCGGAAGAGAGATAGTTTAATCTCTCTCGGAAGGTCGACGCGAACTAACTTGCTAAATTCGTGTAAAACGCAGATCAAGATGATGTACCGCTTTGTAGCAGCTATTCCACGCATTGCAAGAAAACGAAAACAGAGGTCATGCGAGATCCAGTTGAAACACACTGTGCAGTTCATGGAATTCTTTATTTATTTTTCTTTCTTCTTTTTTGGTCTTAAAATGCACGCAATCTAACTGAAACCGGATTCTCATCGAAAATAGTTTCCATGTGTTTTACAAATTGGAGGTGCTGTGATCGCGAAAGCTGTGGTTGAGTTTATTGTCCTTCCCTGAAATCTGATTCAGAAAAAGAACGAAAGCCTAGCGAAAGTGATATTTATCGGGTTCCCACAAACTTTTCAAAGTAATTTTGTCTTCCATCAGGATTTTTCTTCAAAATTTGTTTCGTCTGTAGAATGGCTTTACATAATTTTTGTTTTATCTTGTCAAGGGTTTTTCCTCCCAGCAGACAATTTTAAAGTGCAGTTTTTTTAGACGGTAAAATCAAGTGTCAGTTGTAGAACATTTGTTTAATAAAAGGGAAAGTCCGTAAATATTATTACTGCGTGGGCAATTTATAATAATGGTCTTGAGTTTCTTGAATTCACAACTTTTCCCGGACCTTTAGGTACAACTTTTATTGGTCTTTAGAAGATATAATTGCTTCACCTCTAAAATTCCCATTTCTCCTCTTTTTCATCTTTGAAAATCCCAACTGAATATTCGCTTTGAAGTTTACACTTTTCTCAACAATATCCGAATAAGACAATCAATTTTCTGAAATCGTAAGTTGATTTACCTAATCGTGTTTCGTATGTTATCATTTTGCCATCCCATACCTTAAATGATGACCAAAAGGAAGTTTTGGAAATATATTTGATTGTTATAAAACATGCTCATCTTCTTTACCTAAATTAAATTCCCCTCTATGGAAAGCTCTTATTAATTTATCTATATATTTTCAACTGTTATGTCATAGCTAACGTTAGTATCTCTAATAACTCCAGCGTCGGTCATAACTCGTGGTAATATGGTTTTAATCAACATATTTATGTATGCTGTTAAGGTTAATAGAATTGCTAGAAGATTCTCTCTTCAGATCCAATTAACAAAAGATATCTCGTTATTTATGATTTGCTGTGTTAGATCATTGCATTTAATGCTGTATAGGTATGACAAGGGGCTACACTTGTAGGTCCGAAAACACTTATCACTCCTACAAACTGTTGTGGACTTTTGGAGCTTTTAACTTAATTGTTCTTCTCAAGTAGTTAAAAAGTATAAGTGTAAATCCATAGTGAAACAATGTTAAATGCGTGTCAGGTACGGATTTTACTCTGAATCTCATGTATGTTGAATTACATATTTTTGTGACTCAATTTAATACACTTTGTATTAAGTTTGTTATAAAAAAATTACAGTTCACACACTGTCAAGAAACATGACTTGTACAAGTATACCCTATAACACCAAGTTAATTAAAATCTCCCATCATAACCGACTACTTGTACAAACGATTAAAAAATGAAATTAAAAAGTTATAATAATAAATTTAAAGAAAGCACTTCTGTGCATGTTACATGTCTTTGTTTCAAATGTAATTACTTAGAAAACAGATTTGGCTAAAATTATAGAATTTTGCTAAAATTATAGAAAAGAGTTTTGTTTTCTAAACATAAGAGAGCAAATTGATGTCTTTAAAAAATCCCATTTTTTTCAATACCAATATATCCATATACCTGGAAATGATAGAGTTGTTATCATTTCTTTTATATTTTCATTAATCCCAATGTGATTGTCCCGCTTAGAAGGATTGTAGTAAACAACGTTGAATACGTGGAAAAAACAGACTTTAGTATGCATCTCGTGTAACTAAATAGCGTATTTTTATGAATTAATTAATCCCCTGAGTATTTTCGACGGATTTACCGCATTCTAGTTAGATATTCCGAAAATGCTTCTCAAGCAAAAGTTAGTAACAGAGAAATCCGTCTCATACACTGAAAAGGTTGAATACCCTTTGTGTTTCGTTCGTTAAAACAATTTGATCGTAATATCACGTTTGACAAAAAGGAAATTTTGTCAAATATTTAGGCTAAACAAACAAAGTAAAAAAAAAACAAAACAAGGGGTAAGGCTGTCTGTATTTTACTACCAACATAGGGCGACTGAGTTACCTTTAGGTTGTTGTGAACTACCACTACGGTCTAGGTGTTGGTTAGAGCGCTAAGGAGCCCCTTTTACGCAAAGGGGCTAAATTGACCGGAATATACAGCGCAAAGCTGATTCGCAACGGTTATACGAATGAACAGTCATACCTGCGGAAAGATTCGAGCCCACAGATTGTGGTTCCCAAGACTAGTACTCCAGCTATTTGCCCATTGTCCAACCAAATATATTAACGGACATACAAGAACTTTACTAATTACTGCACCGTCTCCTAATGTAATGCGTAATGTATAAGAGGATAACTGCTGAGCAAAGTGTCATGACATAGAAAAGAATTTTAAAACTTAAGAACGACAATATTGCGTTCCTGTTTTTCCGTTTAGAGATCATTTACTTTTAAGTTACTTCATCACACGGTAATGGTTCTGAACCTTTTTACGTCCATAGATTCATCTCGACTTTCAATTACATACTGATGATCCAAGGGAAACTCCCTCCATAGATATTTGATGAGTCTATACTTGAGTTATACGCTTAGGTACCAAAACACAAATAAACGAACATATATTATGTAATCAATAATAATAAAATAATACAAACAATTCTGTTATATATATATATATATATATATATATATATATATATATATATATATATATATATATATATATATATATATGCATATATATATATATATAATATATATATATATATATATGCATATATATATACATATATATATATGCATATATATATATATATATATATATATATATATAATATATATATATGCATATATATATACATATATATATATATATACATATATATATATATATATATATATATATATATATATATATATACATATATATATATATATATATATATGCATATATATATATATATATACACACACACACACACACATATATATATATATATATATATGCATACACACACACACACACACACACACACACGGTTCTTGTCAGATAACAAAGTTTCTTAAAAGACCCACACATAAAGGTCCCAAACAACAGTTCAGAACACTAGACCTTCGAGATTATAACTAAATTAAAAGAGACTCAAATCTTAAGGTGGTCAGTTGACATGTGGATGTTCATTCGATAGATGTTCATTCCCATTGTTAAGCCATGGGGGATTTTTCTAAAATTTTTTTTCTAAATATGGATTGACAAATACATATTTTTGAAAACTGTTCCTTACAAACGTTTAAATAAAAAGCATGTAGACATAATAATTAATAGTCTTACGTAGGCAATTTTTTTATAGACCATTAAGTTAGTTATTGATGTGTAATGTTACAAAATTAAAATTGTGTTTGCAAAAAATTAACACAAAAAGATTTTTGAAAAACACGTGCAATGCTTCTAAACACCTATTTTTAAAAGCATAAAAGTAAAATTTAAAAATAATTTTTTTATCTGCTATTAGAAAATACTGAGAGGACGATGTCGATTAATGTCGATTAATGTCGACATCGTCCTGTATTTAACTGGAATTTTTGTATTATTTTTTTTGTAAATATGGATTGGCAAATACATATTTTTGAAAACTGTTCCTTACATATGTTTAAATAAAACGCATGTAGACATAATAATTAACAGTCTTTCGTAGGCAATTTTTTATAGACCATTAAGTTAACATTAAGACATAACATTACATTAAGTTAATCTTAAGACCATTAAGATAACATTAAGTTAGTTATTGTTGTATAATGTTACAAAATTAAAATTGTGTTTGAAAAAATACAAAAAGATTTTTGAAAAACACGTGCAATGCTTCTAAACACCTATTTTTAAAAGCATAAAAGTACAATTTAAAAATAATTTTTTTATCTGCTATTAGAAAATACTAACAGGACGATGTCGACTAATGTACTAGGTTTCTGCGTTTCAGACAATAATGGTTTTCAAAAGAGGAAAATTAATTTCCATTGACCAGCTGTTTGAAGACGAGGCGGTCGGTTTGAGCTCAGAGTCTCCTAGTTGTGACAACGTAATAAGAACTTACTCTTTAACGGTGTTTAACCTTATTTTAAAAAAAATTAAATAAAAAAAATAATAATAATAATAATAATAATAATAATAATGATACGACTTATCAACACGAAACCATTTTATTTTTCAACTCAACTGGATTCTAAAGAAACTATGTATATAACTGTTGCCAAAAAGTTATTTTTAACAATAATTGCAAAGTAACATTTAAAATTATAAAAATATTTGTGAGTCATTTTAAATTAATTATTTACATTTTATGCCGTTACACCTAAATGAATGCGTTAAAACTCTTTTTTGGTTTACTGGAAATTTACAGGATGATTATTTGTCCGTTTATTTCAACAGCCCAACAGAGCACCCTAAGTAAAAGATATTTATCTATGTCCGCAAATACTAAAAAACCGTTCATCTGGAAATATATTTTTTAACTGTGATGCATCAAAACAGTTTTCAAATTCTATGATAACATAATCTAGAAAATACGTAGTATTAATCGCCATCATTGTTAGCTAACAAAAAAAAAAAAAAAAAAAAAAAGACAATTGAATTTACATCCTGATATAAATACTATTTGTAAAAGGATGCGCTATACTGCTAAAACGAACATATGTTTCTTCTTTTCTTCTTGACAGATACTATTATTACTACTCTTCATGTTAAATCTAGATGTTCTTTCTTCAAATAAGATGGTGAGATCGTACCACTAGGTCCAGCCTTCGGGTTTTCAGAGCGTGAAATAAGAATTAGCGCA
This sequence comes from Dolomedes plantarius, assembly GCA_907164885.2. Lineage (NCBI taxonomy): Eukaryota > Metazoa > Arthropoda > Arachnida > Araneae > Dolomedidae > Dolomedes > Dolomedes plantarius. The sequence goes on from OU015492.1 coordinate 130,908,097, forward strand.
AGATTGACCATGTGGGGCATTGGTTTAGAAATTTCTCTCTGCCTGTAACTAAATCTTCGAATTCGCGCCGTCGGTGAAGTGCACTCTTAATTAATGAAGAAACTGATGACTTTCACACCTCGTCTGCAGAATTCAATGATTTTTTCAAGGCCTACATATCGTAAAAGAGCATTGTGAGAATTTTGATTGTCTGTTATCGTTCACTAACTCTAAAAAGGAGTGTACAAGGGTACATTTGCAGTTCCTTAGAATGCTATTTTAAAGGCACTCACAAAAGTCGGGCGACATATGCATAAGCGAATAAAAGAAAAATGCAGGAACACTTTAATAAATTATGTCGTTCCAGAAATAAAAGCAAAAGCCAAGTAGATATGCAGAAGTCTGACCTTGTAGAAAAGAGATATCGCAGGTAAACAAGACTATCTGGTGGCATTATTTGAAGTAAAAAAGGTGTTCATGTTTTTAATAATTCCCACGGTAGGAGGTACAGAGGAACAAATGACTCCTCGCTAATCTGGCTACATATTGCTGAAGATATAAATATAATGTAATGTGTACGTAAAAACAAATTTTAGTTCCTAAAAGAAACTTTTGCAGAGCAATTAATGTAAAAATTGCCTTATTCAGTAACGTTAGAGATTTATATCTACATTAACTATGTATGTTAATGAATATGATAAGTAGTTAATTTCCAAGCATACATATTCTTTTTGTGAGATACTCCGTTCATTTCACTGAATTTCCTCTCTCAGATATCATGTGTTTGAAAGTTATTGAGCATATAACTAGGATGAATATTAGGATCAACATACTGTAAAACTATTTTTGAGAGCATCAATAGAACACATACTATTCTCATACGTACTTACGACAAAATGTTCTCAGGACATTGCTATCAATTGCTCTGTTTGCATATTTTTTTTTTCTTTTCCCTACATAGGAAAAGTTTCAAAATAATTTATTTTCAGGATTTAAAAAAATTTTATGTATTAAAAAATTGTTTAAAAAAAGGGAAAAAAGGGATTTGTTTTAGAGGGAATCCTTGTTAAAAAAGGGATTTGTTTTAAAAAAAGGGATTTGTTTCACCTAAGGAAGTGTTTTCAGAATTTTTTCACCAAAGAAAATATTTTCGGAATTTTTACTCAACGCTTCTTAAACTTTTTCTTTCACGAGAAACTTTTTTTTTCTTTTTTCTTTATGTCATCGAGATTTTTTCGCGACCCTAGGAAATAAAAATATAAAGATAAAAATTTTCTCAAAAATAATTTATTTCTTTGGAAAAGAATACATCTGTGAAAAATAGTAGTATATATGAAAAACAGTAGTAAATAAAATAAATTATATGCCTTAGATACTCGCGGTGGGTGACAAGAATTAAATTCATGTATCAGAATTAAATTTTCACGACCCCAAAATTTCGCTTTGCAACCCCATTTGGGGTCGCGACCTACAGTTTAAGAAACGCTGCTCTAAGTCAAAATTTTTCAAGCTGGTTTAATGAAAAGAGAACAAATAGGCTCTGGTAGAAAAATTCCTTTGTGATGAGGAATTTTCGGTACCTCTTTTAAACGATGGCAAATCGTAAAAAAAAACTCCATCCCTATATAAATAAACGCATATGTGAATCAAGGTAGACAAATAATGCGGTATGTATAATTTGATTCTGTAAGTTCTATAGTATGTTTTGAAGCAAGAAAATTAAATTGGATATGGGAATTTATGCCACGGACCGTCTTAAAAATCGCATACTACGTTTTATATTGCTATAAAAGCAATTCAAAGCCTTTAGGTTGTTACTAACACGGTTTGTCGGTTCTGTAGTATTAAAAAGTTTATCACAAAGGTAAAACAGATTCGGATATCTGTGCGTCTATTCGAGTGATGCTAGTAAAAGGCACTACCTATTTTAGGAGTGTCTTTGCCAACACCGTAGACTTGGGTGAGGAAACCCTTTCTTTACACACTTGAATTCGCTATTTGAATTTTTTATGGTTAAGAAATCTTTTATAGTTCGTAAAACTACTGGAATGGATAAAACGCGAAAGAAAAAAAAAGTGCAACCAAATTTATTGCATATTCCCTTTTGACTATCCATCATATACTGTGAACATGCAAATGTACTTATTTATGCGCGTCGTACATGCATTATTACTTGATGCTAAATACAGAACAGGAAAATGCATTTTAAAATTACAACCACGTTTCTTCTCACACTTTTCTGATTTCTTTTAATGGAAATAAAAAAGAGAAGTTCAGAATCCGCATAAAACACATAAAAAGCGTCTAAATATAACTTGGAAATTTGCTCTATTACGACTTGATAATGGCAAGTAAACGTAGGAACTCACTCGTGCGAATACAACAGTGTTCATACAGTGCATAGTTTGTTCAATAACGGAGATGTGCGTAGCTAGAGAAGCGATCGTTATTGGCACGTTGAGTAACCCCAGGGCCATCGGCGAACACCGCTGGATTTTTCTCTAAGGCCGTATTGATATTTCTTACTAATCATTGTCATGAAATATATGTCGTGTTTCAGTGGCGCACCCAGGATTTTTTTTTTTGGGGGGGGGGCCGAGATGAATGGATAAAAATATTTATAATGCATGGGGGGGGGGCGAGATGAACGAATAAAAATATTTATAATGCAAAATCAATATTTCTACTTTTTTTGGGGGGGGGCAGGGCCCCCTGCCCTCCCCTTGGGTACGCCACTGTCGTGTTTCATTACACCATTCACATCGTACGTAATTGAATTAAAAGTATACTACCCACCCTAATAACTATTTTTGTAGTCTTAAAAGTATTATAAGTCATATCGTGTAGCACATCCACATGTTTTAAGACCCCCCCCCCCCCCCACAGACACACTCAGAAACGAAAATTTCCTTTTCAGGAATTTGAATGTACTCCGAAGCGAAGCATGGGTATTCAGCTAGTCTTCTATAAAAGTGATATTTCAATCTATAGCCCACATAGCCTGATGAAAAAACACATGAAATTCGCACTGTCCTTAATGGGCAAAGACTTCCCAGGTTTGGGTTACTGTTACTAAAGTTTAAAATTAATGTATTTCTTCTATTCTTCTTCTCATATGTATTTCTTAGCCTTAAAAAGTTATATCAGAATGATTATATTCCAAAGAGGCTTTAAAAATAAATATCTTAATCTCTTGGTTGAAAACTATGCTCAAAATTTTTGAAATCATTATCAGCCACTTCTTAAACAAACTGCTGACACTTTTGATCCCATTGAGAGTTCAATGTCAGTCGAGAATTAATGTGAGTGGTATCCCGATGTTTTGTAAATGTAAGATGAATGAAAATTAATGAGACTTTTTTTTTTCAATATTGCCCCAAACGTATTGATATAAAATATCAATATTTTTCAAAAGAAGAAAGAAAAAGAGAAATATTTAGTCAGTGTTGCTTTTAAACCGTTACTTTAAGGTACCTTTTGAGAGTTTTCGCTTCCGCTCAGCTCCCTGAGAATTTCTAAATACTTAACCTGTCAAGTGTGTATTGAAAGGAATTACCATTGTCACATTATTATCTCAAGAATCTTTGTCTGAAAATGAAAGACAAGTGAGGTTAAAAAGGCAGGTCAAGTATATCGGGACGGGCATTAAAAGCGGTCGTGAACACGTAATCACTTTGGTTTGATGTTCACGGCCTTTATCAAGTTAAAAAAAAAGTCCTTTGTTCACTCTCTTGTTATTTAATTTATCATTATCTTTCAGCCTATTGTTTTATTTACTGAAGGTGAAAATAGTCTCAGAGCGGTGAGAGTACCCATCCCCTTTTTTTTCTCCAAGAAACTTGAAAAGCTCTAAACTACTTCAGATGGATTTTATATACAAGTTTCTATGTTCATTATGCTTCCCGTATTAATACTTAATTCCTTAAATTTAAATTACAATTGATGATAAGAATGAATGGTAAGTTGATGAAGTTACAATCTGCTCTGTGGAGATATCGATTTGTAACAAAATAAATTTTAATCTTTTTGTAAAATATATGCAAAATTCAGGCAGTTGAACTTTCTGTAATTACATAAATTAAGAATGTAGAAAAAACATTTTAACTTAGAAAAATTTTATTCATTAAAAACATTATTTACTTCATTCAAAAATCTGCAATCTAGTTTTTTTCCGGAAATTTCATAACAATCTTTGTATTACTGGGAAATTAAAAAATGATCGCACCCTTTTTTGAGCATTATACAATTTTAAAGTCTTTGGATCACTATGAGTGAATTTTTTTTTTTTAATTTCACATGAAACGATGGGCTTCGAAAATGCTTTCAGTGTTAAATATTTTCCCTCAAAGTCCCTGTATTTGGAATTTTTCTTTCCTTCGAATTTCTTAAGAGAAATACTTTTGAACCTCCATGCATATAATCAATAGAATTCGTTGTGACAGAAAAGAAACCTCCCCTTCTAAGAACGTTTGCTTTTTCAATTTTTTTAAAAAGCAGCTTAATAAAACGTACTAAGCTTTTAATTTCTAAAATGATAAAGCAGCTTTTAACAGCTCAGGGAAGACCCAGGGAAGGGTCAGGGGAAAGATTCTACTCGCTCGTGAGCCCTAAGGACTCGGGCTGGCCTCAGTACCGGGACCTAGTGTGAGAAATCTGAGTGCGGTTAGAATCTTTCCCCCGAGCCCTGTATGCATGTCTTGATACCTTTGGCTAAGTGACCTGCTTCAATACGTTTAATCTAAGTTTCATTGCAACAACTTTAGAAGGAGAGTTTGTCTCAGTGAAAACTTTCTTTGATCAAAATATATTTAAAAAAGAAGAAAGAAAGAAAGCCTCACAAATGAACCTTGAGAATTACGAAACATTCTGGGACGTTTCGTTACAGCTGGTGCTTGAAACTGATTACCAAGCATAACGGTGACAACTCTGCCGCGCATTCACACACACATTATTTTCTTTCATTTACAGTAAACAGGCTGACTCGGGAATAGAACCCGGAACTCATCTGTCGTCACAGGTGCTGACCATCAAGCCATGAAATGATATTCCTTTACGAAACTTCATACAAGATGTTTCGACACATTTGAGATGTCTTCTCTTTTTTTAAAAGAATATTTTTATTAGAGGTGGAAACATTAAAAAAAATCTACATACGGATGTACTCGAAGAGGAAATTCTTCTCAAAATATAATTTCATCTTTGTCTGGAAAGATCGAAATAGTTATAAACGTGCTACTATTGTTTATAATCAAAGTCTGTAGATACGTCTGCGGGCAACCTATAACCCAGAGACATATGTGAACCGATATACGGGTGATATTCTTGACAACAAATTAATGAAAACACACCTAAATGGGAAAGCATTATAAAAGAAAAGATTGATACGGTTCAAGTAGAAATAATTTGTCTGATCATGACAATATAGTAATGATTTGTTTTTAAGTTAGCTGACTATCCTGAGAGCTGAAGTAATGTAAAGCTCCAAACGTCCAGTTACCTGCTCGTAAATATTTCTTAAATGTATACAAATACCAAGTATAAAAGAGAGAAAAAAAGATTTTTATATTTTCTAAAACATTTGCTTAGTGAATCATGAGTTCAAATTTTAAGCCTCAACGCTAAGTTAGAGGAAAGCCTCGCTTCGCTGGCATACATTCTTCCTTATTAAACCAAGTAAAATTTTCAGCTCTTTTCCCGTGAGGCGTCTGGACTTAAAGCTAATTTTAAATTATAATTCTTCTAATGCTTCCATTTACAGTAATACACTCTCTTATTCTGTTTTTAAATAAATAAAGGTATTGCTTTCATGTAACTCTTGGTAATAAATGTTGCATTTTAAGGATCCTTCCAAAGTGATCAAGGTAGCGTTTTAAAGTGAATGATAAATTTAAATTTGTATTTAAATTAGTAAGAGATTAGATTTTATAAAACTTACTCATCTAGTGTCGTTCAATAATAAATAACATTCATATTACAGATATTTTTCTTGATGCATCGATAATTATTCTCCGATATTTATTCGATATCACAGTCTTTTTTTCTTGAATTTTATATTTTACGATCGATAATTGCATAGTCAATTTTTAATACATTCCTCTCCCTTTCTTAACAGAAGTGATGAAATACGTGAAATAAGATTCTCCCTAGTTAAAATTATTGCTTTCTCTGGCTGATTCAAACATTCCGACAAAATGATCCAAGAACCACGAAAATTTTCATTGGCACAATTCTCCCAAATCACTTCACTGCCGTCCTAATAGCTTGAGTATCAGTTCTACCACACAACCATGCAAAGGCACACAGGGAACGCATATTTCGGGAGGAATATAAGTGTAGCGCGCTAACAGATCTATGAGTATGCACATATGCTTCATAGGTAAGCTGCTTTAACTTTTGGAAATGCTACAGTTATATTTTACTACATGAGTTCTGAACAGACTATAGAGACTGGAGTTTGAAGCCGACTTCGAGCGACTACAACCTTCCATTCCAACTGTCGGACTCGAACAACGCTGTGAGACTTTCGTACCCAATGCCAATGAACTATTGATTCGGCCATAATCCGGCAGCTAGAGAAACGGTTGGATAGAGAGCTTATTGAAATGCTCGAATAACATATCCCCAGACCTGTGGAAATATATGAGTCTTAACATACACTAGAGTGTCGACGTATTCTGTTTCGATCACGTTTCTGAGACGGTCCTAGAACCTGTTCACATAGAATCCGTCAGCTTCAGCGTTACTCGTATTGAAATCTATTTAACCAATTACAAATTTCCAAACGATTATCTACGAAATTGTTAAGGCCTGGGATTGGTTTAAAATATGTCAATACGAGTAACGCTAACGCTGACGGATTCTATGTGAACAGGCCCCCCATGCCACCTAAAGATGTCGATTACAGTCATAGTTACGAACAGATTAAATAACTGTACGAAAATTGGTGCAGCTCCTTCAGGACGAAGTTAGAAAGTAGTAACTTAGGGATATACAGTCTTACAAATAAAAATCATTCTTTTTCGTTTTAATTTCATCAAATGTGGCAACCCCCTATTACCAGCTGAGGGAGTAATAATATCTGGTAATCTCTAATGAGCACCATAATTTTATAGCTCTGTTGATACATACACACACACACATATATAATATCCATGCGCATTGCTAGTTATATATATATATATATATATATATATATATAATTTGAATTATAAATTAAATCATATCCAATATTATAGAAAAGTTGTTGTAAAACAAAATGAATTAATACACAACTAAATGCAAAATTAAATCAAAGTCTATAATCTATATATGCATATAAAATTGTTTAAACAAACACGATCTCGATATGACAATATATTCACACATACATAAATACACACGCGCGCGAGCACGCACACACACGCACACACACACACACACACACACACACACATATATATATAATATCCATGCGAATCGCTAGTTAAATATATACATATAATTGAAATTATAAAATCATGCCCAATATTCTAAAAAAGTTGTAAAACAAAGTGAGTTTATACACAATAAAATACAAAATTAAATCCACCTTCAAATTCTATAATCTATAAATGCATATAAAATTGTTTAAACAAGGACGATCTCAATATGGCAATATATTCCCACATACATGGACATAAAAATGGTCTAATTTATTTCAATATAAAACCTAAATTTTTAGATATAGAAATACCTAAATTTTCAGATAAATCATAAGCTACCAGTTTCTATTACCATATCCGACATTCAACCAATATTCTTAAAAGCGATGTTCCTTAGTGTGATATCATTTTTATTACCAAAAATCTCACCAAAACAGTTATTACCAAAACAGTTTTTAATTGTTTGCTTAGTATCTCTTTCCTCTTTCCGGGTGTTATGTTTTTCTAAAATCAGTATATCTTTGTTAGAATGTGTGATAGTGTAAATGTAATGGCTAATTTTCAAGTGATCCAAAAAGTTTTGCTTTTATGAAACAAAAATCGTCACAGTATGTGTTCTAATTTTAAATTCACACGTAAATTTGACAAGAAAATATATTTGCAAAAGGTACTGTGAATTCCTTCATTTATTCAAGTCAAAGATATGGAGAAAGTGACTCACACCTAATTACCTTCCAAGACTTCGTAGAGTGACGGTTTTGATTTCACTGGTTGAAAGATCAAATACTCTGCCGTGTCATTTTCTACTGTAGGAAGTGGCAGTAGAAAAGGACACGACAGAGTAAATCTGCCTTAAAACCTTAATTCCCCTGAGCCTTTTCTTTTCCCTTTTCTTTAATCCGAAAAATCCCTTAAGCCGTTTAAAAAGAAAACGTCTACATTAAGTAGGTGAAATCCATATAGCATTAAAATGTTGTTTTTGCTTTCTATTTTATTAAGTTTCCCTGGATAACTAGTTATATTTAAAAATAATAATCATGCTACGTGTCTATGTCAAAAATAGGTCTATCGTTTACTTCTTCAAGTTAAGATTTCCCTAAGCTACCGAAAAACCTAAGTTAAACAGAAGTGCACATACCTAAAATATACCCTTGCGTAAGTTTATCGTCGGTCAGTAAGAGAATAGTTATATAATGCTAATATATATAATGCTTGGTTTGTTAATTAAAACAAATCAAAATAGTCCAAAAACTACAATACTTATGTGGAAAAAACAAACAAACACCATCATTAAACATTATTCATTACATATGACACCCTCTTTGTACAGACTTCAGATTCATCGTATTATAATTATCTCCTTTCATAGATGAAAGTTGAGGTAACGTATAACGAACGAGGGCTAAGACTCAAATTTCGGGCCTTCACATACCTAGATGCTATTATATATATATATATATATATATATATATATATATATATACACACATATATATATATATATATATATATATGATGGACGTGGGTGGATGCTGTTTCAACAGTTTAAGATATTTAGTTTGTGTCCATAATACAAGGACGACCGCTGATAATCATAAGGGGGAAAAAGTAATCGCGAGGAAATGCTCACTGTGTTGTTAGTAGGATGTCTGATCATGCCTAACGAAAGTCTCTGACTTTTTTTTTTTTTAAAGATCATCCATTTTAACCATAAATTGCACATTTACTGAAATTTTACGTTACTGAGACTATAATTAATTAATCATTACAAAGCACGAGTTTATTTCGACTAGTCTCGTCTGTAACAGTAATAAATATACCTAATATTTTTTTCTAATTCAAAATATATGCACATTTTCAGTAACTTTATGTTTTGAGTCTCATCTTTACGGGGAGTTGTAATACTGGGAGAACAGTTTTTTTTAAATGATCATATCTAATCCTAGTGATATTAACGAAAACTCAATGAATTTTAAACGTAAGGAGTTCTTTTTTACATCTCTAAAAGCAAAATGTCAATGGCGTATCAAAATAATTTGATACCTTATTAGCTACATTTAACTGAGTGTTGCTTTTCGCTATAAGTTCCAGTTCAAGTGCTAAGGAAAATTAACAACCTATAGCAAAGCTAAAAATATAAACCAGTAAGGAATATATAAATAAAGCTATAAGAACCTCCACTTTCCTGTAACAGATAAATGTCTTTTATTTATATTTCATTTCTTGCGTTGATATGATTAAGATTTTAGCATAATTAAGTAAATTTGTTACCGAAATATTCATCGGCATATTATCCTAACGGATTTAAAGTATTGTTCCTAAAGTGTGTTCCACGAAACAAGTTTTGATATTTCTCCATTTTTTGGTAAATTATGTTCTTCGAAACAAAAAAAAATCTAATTTTGAGAACTATTGGCCCACAATGGTCCCCAGGGTTAAGAAAAAATTAAGAGATAAGCTTGATGACACCAAAAAATAAAATCTCATCTAATAAAAAAGAAATCGGCTTGAGAAATTGAGAGATGACGCAAATTTCATGAAAATAAAAGAGTTCAGACGCGAAGCGAGTGCAATACCCTTGGCTTGAAGGACAGATACGAAAAAAACAAATGCTCCGGGCGAAAACATGATTTTTAGAAACTTTTCGCGGAGAAGATAAAATATTCTGAATTAATTATGCGACATCAATAGTAACAAAATACAAAAATGCTAGCCTAGAGACTTTAATCACAACGATAGATGTGTCATCAAATGGGAAACTTAAGTTTAACAAGTATTCTCGTATGAAGTATAGCTTAGCACTAAAACAACACTATTTAATATTGATTAAAATTGCGATAACTTCTTTTGAGTAAGTAAAAATTATTTATTATCTTAGCATTTTGAAGTGTCTTAACATTTAGCATGATTTCTTCGACTAGAGGAAGAAAATTAAAACTAAAATGTCTTTTATATTTACATAAGATATAAACAAACACACAACAACAACAACAACAACAACAACAACAACAAACAAGCAAAACAGATAGAAAGAAAGCCAGTACACTAATTTTGAAAAAAAAAGTAATCAGTAGATGTGCTGAAGTGCATTATAATGTGTTAAATCTAGAATCTCAGGAATCAACTGTATCAGTCGGTCAATTTCATTCAGTAATATCCCTTGATTCCATTTATTTGATCTATTTTTCTACTCCATTTTTGTTTTTTATTTAAATAAGTTCTGTAATCCCATCAGAGGGCGATCTTGACAGTGAAAATTTGACGGTCGATTGAAGGAAAAGTTATTCCCTGGGGGAAAACTAAGAACTAAATATAAAATGAGCTTAATCTGAAATTCAAAACGTTAAGAGAACTTCATCTTAAAAGATAGTTTGGGATAAATAACTATAATGATGCTTTCCAATAAATTTCATCCTTTTTCTCGGCCAGCAAACAAAAATGAAATTTCTGCATTTTAAGAACTGATACAGACGCATAAATAATTCAAATTTGATGCACTTCATGTTTGAAACTGTTTACTGAGTGTGAGATCTTTTCCCCAATTTCAATGGTATATGTACAATCCAACCCCGTTATAACGAAGTTCAAAGGAAGAAAGGTTTTGTTCGCTTTATCCGGTGATTCGCTATATCCGAACCGTTAAGAAAAATGCTAGAGTTCACGAAATGTAAAACTCTTTAGTTGCAATGTGTATTTAATAATGATGTACTAAAAAATGATAAAATCTATTAAAAATGATCATTAATGAATTAAATCGACTAAAATCGATTACATTAAACTGACACAATACTAATTAAATTACGTACAATAGGAAAACGGCAGGACCAAAATTTTCGTACGTTATATCCGTGAGTTCGTTATATACCGGGTTCTCTATAACGGGGTTCGACTGTACTTACTTCGTCTTTAATGAGCATAAAGTATAAAGACTAAAAATTCTTACTGAGAGATTCTTACTTCCCTTTAATTTGATTTACTCTCTCAGAAAATTGTTTATTTTTAAAAAAAAGCATGTTTTTTTATGAAATGCTCCATGTTATCTGTAAATCATCAACTGTTGTAGAAATAATAAACATAAAATTAGGAACTCCAAACTTTATATTTCTAATTATCAGCCGGAGAAAATGGACGGCTATATGTCGACGTCTACTAAACATTTTGCTTTGTTTTCAATATTTATTTATTCCTTTAACGATCCAGGGGGTACTATAATTGAAAAAAATAAATCAAACAGAGGAGTAATATTAAAAATATATCAAAGGTTCTCACAATTATATTGAACACAGGTAAAGGCTACTGTTTGCCTATTTGCGTACAAATGTTATGAATATTTTTTGCATTCACCAAAAACATACAATTCATGAAGAACACATGCTTTCTAATTAGCAAAGAATAAATTTAAATCAAAATAGTGGACTAAATATTTAGAATAAAAAGATTGTTTTCAGTCCCATATACCTGGAATATACCCATTTAACTTTCCATATTCGAGGGCGTAAGGGTCCACTCGAATATTTACAAATATTCGAGTACGAATACCTTTAGATTCTACTATACTGAACCATAATTCTTAGAGCTATTTAATTTATCCAATATGGTAAAATAACAGTAAAACAATTCCTTGTATTGCACAGTCTAAATTTTGAAATTCCCATATTGTAAATTCTATTAAGTCTGCTAAGTAGTACCGTTCCAATATTGTTGAGTCTGTTTTAACACCCTCAGATTGCAAGAAACTGGTAATACAGTACACGTATATGATGCAAAACAAATATACAATATTTAGAAAACAATAAAATTATTTTCCAAGTTTAAACAACACAATTATACACAGTACATTATTTTGTTTTAGAAACCTAGTTAATTTTAATACAGCAGTTGGCTATAAAACTAAAAGAAAAAAAATCCTAACTACGGATATAAACCTGCGAAGGGAGATTTTTTTTTAATTCAATGAAATTTTGAAGAGAATATGTTCCGAGCATGGAGTTGACTCCGGGACTTATAAACAATTTGCTGTAGAATTCACCATGAAATCATTAACTTTCGACTCCGGAAAACATTGTGTTACGCCCAGAAGCCAAAAAGTAGGCGTAAATATTGCAGGAAAGTACCGATAATTCTGCATTCATTAAGGTAAGAGCGATTCATTTGACCTATTTAGCATGCAACGACAATAAAGAACAATACGAAGCAGAGAAAAAGTGACAAAACTAGATTTTGTATTTACAAAAGAGGGATTGCGATGTGCTCCTGTATATGCTTGGATTCTTCAATGCATCCGTATATGTCAAATAACTCAAAACATATTTCTGAGACTATATAACATCACACAAAATTGGAAAATATTTTGGTATTTGCTTAAAAAAGAAATTCGATATTGAAGATGTTGGAAACGAACAAAAACTTGTTTCCGCCCATTAGTTTGCAATTTAACTTAAATGCATTATAGGCGAGGCTAAGATTTCTTTTCCTGTTCGAGGTTTTTAGGCGTGGTCATTTCTGACAGGAATTGTATCAAGGATTATATTGTTACTTCTTGTATTATCTATTGTAGGGAATAGTTATACTGCTCTATAAAGGATAAGAATATCGATTTCTTCAAAACATTAGTGCTTGCTGGTCAAATTTATGTTTGTTGAAATGGCTTTAGGGTTTTTATGATTGTCCAAAGGTAAGGTTGTTAAAATACGCAGTTCTGAGTTAGAACATTGAAAAGAATTTGAAGTTATTACGTAAATGTTGAATGGCATCTTAATGTTAGAGCAGGGTAAACAAAAAACACATTATCGTTATACTTTGGCGATAATTTTGCCCTGGAACACATATCTGTAAGTCTGCAGAGAACACTTTAAGTCTGCAGTACAACAACATTTTATCGAAAGTATCACCGATGGGTAAACAATTTTGGAAACAATATTTATAATGCGATGAAAATATTTTTTTTAGGCCACAGTTAAAGAATACACTTTAGGACACACAGTATTTCAGAAATTTAGTGCTTTGCTCGGATGGCAAAACTAACCTTCTGGAAATGAAAAGAGGCGTTATGAAATCTATAGCTCCTTTTTAAACATAAATCTCTTCAGTATACGATTCTGTTTTCATTACGCTGTATGTAGATACTTTTATCTATAAAAATCTTAACCTCTGCTGCCGGTGTCGATCCTCTTTATTTCATATCTTATTAGCAACAGAAATTATTCAGCTACCCGTGCTTCTCTATAAAGATTTCCAGAAACATCCACTCGCAAATTCTTTTGATGTTCATTCTTTTAATCACGATTTTGAAGATGGTAACATTGATTACTGATGATTTATAAAAACATAGCCATATGTAATCCTTTTTTCTTATGAGGGAACACATGGTAGAGTATTTACTGCTCGCCAAATTAAAAAAATAATAGTTACATGAGTTCTAGATTAAAATTTCGCGGGTCCTAGTTAGCCTAGTGATTGCACATCGTTTTTCGGCGCCGAGGGTGCTCGGTTCGAATTCCGACAAATGCCATTACAATACCTTCGTGTATCGGCAGGTTAAATCTGTAGACCGGAAAGTCCCATTAGAGAAGGTGGGAGAGGGTATGTTCCTCCCAGGATCGCCCCTGGGGGTGATCGTTGAAAATTGAGGTTGCACCTAGCTAATACGGACTCCGACACCTGTGGTGCTATTGTAAACGGGAGCCGCACTCCTCAGTTCGCAAAGTCTATATGGATCTGGTCTGAAACACTTCTGGTCAGAGGGCATTGTAGGAGTTAATCACCTAGAAGCAATAGATGCATGCAAGGGTTGGAATACGCAAGGAATACAACGCATTGACCTTACACATACGTTTATTAGACAACCTAAATTTCAATTTACATGTCAGAACTATAGTATTACAATCTGTTTTATGTTAATAATTTTGACGTACAATACCCAGAAGCAGAGGCAAACTATAGAGTCAAATATGATTTTTAGAATCTAACGGGGAGGCACTTACTATCACGGATCTATGCAACGATGATCGTAGCATCGGCGACCGGGACCCAGTATCATCTCCAGTGTATGAAAACGTTGGCAGTATATTGACACTTCTCCACGGCTATATGGCAGACGAGAGCCTCCGACATCTAACTCTCAGGAACCCAATCTGAAGACCGTCTCCTTTTTTTTTTTTTTTTCTCTCGTCCTTGGTGAAGCTGTTGTCCGTTTACAGGGGGCCATTCTAGCACGCCTCTCACTTTCATTGGGCAGTGGGCTGTTTCTCCTTCAGTGGTTCCTATCCCTAATTGGTCCTTTATTATACCGCCTCTGTCCATAGGCTATATAGTACCTCCCCCCACATACGTTTATTTTGTAAAACAACTTTGATTCTTCTCCTCTGACGTTTTTACTGTGGGCCATAAAATAACGACCATCCATCTTGTAAAATATAAACTTCAGATCGCTATCACTGGCCACACCGACAGCTATTCTTCTATTTTTTTATTGTTTTACAATCCTGTATTTGCCCCTGCCTCTGCATCCTTTATGACACATTCTTTATTGTCCACACACCGTGGGGAATTACACTATTTTCACTTCTACAGGCATAAGCAACAACAACAACCAAATTTTGTCGTCTGTTCTTAAGATGACGATATGCAATCTGTAAAATATCCTTCATAGCTATAGTGGAGATTTTTTTAAACCTAAGCCAAGATATCTCAGGTACGATGAAAGCGTTTCAATAAAAAAATAATAAAATTTAGTGTGTCCCCAATTAAACTATATCTGTCTCTTCAGCTGTTGAGTAGCAAAAAATGATCAAACCAACCAAAGAAAAGGGGATTGAAAATTCGTTTTTCGCTTTGGTAGTTATTTTCTGTCTCTTTGGTAAAGTATTTGTTATCTTGGTTTAGAAGAAAAAAAAATCAGTTCATTCATCATTTCTGGTGATATTTCCCTAATATCTACTGTTTTGTTCATTGAAACTTGCTTTATAATTTGTAGTGTGCGCTGGAAGGAAACACATGATTTCCGCTTAGTATTAATTGATCTCGAGGAAAATTTGTTTATAAAACTTCCTCTGTATCATAAGCAGTTATAGTATTTAAGACTGGGGCACAAAGTAATCAATAGGTTCAAAAGTCAGTTATTAATTCTTCAAGTAATAATGAATTGACCAAATCTAACGATTTATTAGCCTTTACGACGTTTAACATTGGAAGAAAAAATATTGAATTTAATTAACACCTTGGTGTGTATTTAAACACTCGAACCCAGTTTTTAAATACTAAAATAAATAATATATCTTGTATAATTTAGTCATTTTTACATATTTGATTTGTAAAAAACAAAATGGCTTGGAAGGAATTTGAAACACTAAAGACATGAATAGCCTGAGTGTTTAATAATCAGCTACCGGTAGCTGTGATGCCCAGTTAAATATTTGAATTCCTCAGTTTAAAAGAAAATTAAACTGAGGAATTTTTTCAAATTTTTTCAAATTAAATAACATGGGACAAATTGATCAACATCGAGACGTTAAAAATGCTGAAAAACGTCATTTTAGTGAATCGGGTAAATATGTGTCCTTTGCCCTTAACAATTTTTCAAGTGGCCGTATATGTCCTTATGAAGATATCATTCTGGTCTTGAGTACTTGTTTTCTGTTTCTTAGTTAGAGTGATAAATTGGCGATAAAGTTTTCGAAAAGGAGTTTTCCACTTCTTTACCCCTTGCGTGCATTTGTGAAAATATTATTACTACTAAGCTTCCGCATGCTTATTATCTGAACAAGATCTACTTTTTAGAAGAAAAAAAAGGAAATGATACAGATTAAGGCTATGTATACTTGTATTATCCCGTACATAAAGACGCAAAGATTACACCTTCTCAAACTGAAAGAAGGTCACTGGAAAAATGGAATAAGGCATTTGCAAATTTTATAACTGTTTTTCATACCACAGTCTGCAATATGCTCCTTTGACCTGGAGGACACGGGATTTGTGTGCCTCGGAACGCTAATATAACGCCTGAGTGAGAACCTCCTATGTGTTTGCCTCACAACAGCGAACGCAGTGAAATGTCAGCTAATACGTCACCTTTCTGACAGCACGGTGTTCCGGCAGGCTTCTACACGTTATTTTATGCGTCTCCAAATCGATGATTGAAACGCTCTATTTCCGAAGGGAATTTTCTTTCCCAACAGAATGCGAGAAAGTATGTAGTTAAGGTGTTTTGTGGAAGAAGAAAGAAAAGATGTTTTGAATGTGATTTTTCTTTTTAGTGGAATAACTTTCATGATTCGCTTGTAGTAGAGGGAAGGAATTTTTTAAGCCTTGTACGCAGCAGGAAGTTTCGAAGAGAATGCTTCCACATGCTGAATCGGACGTCTAAATAAATATTTAGCTTAAATTAAATAGGTTACTGCGTTAGTGTTATGTAGGAGATAGATGCTACAGTGGCATAATTAGCGACCGAGCAGAGAGGAATAACTAATATTCCATTATGGCATGTTTCTGCTAAATAACTCTGTACCTGCCGCCTATTTTATTTATAAATTCACACTAGTCCACGATAAAAAATGAAAAATTTACAAATGATTCGAAATTTTTTTGGCTCAAAACAATACCATTATGAGTTGTTGGAGACATTAAAATATAAATTTCAATCAAACAGGAATTGAATAAAGCCAAAATTCCAGCACCATTCTGGTATGCACTTCAAGTACTATTACTCATTTCAATTCAGTAACAATTTAACAGTATATTTAAAATCCTAAAGATGGAAAAAGTAAACAATCAGGCTTTTAAGTGATAAAGTGGGATAGAATAATTATAAAAAATGTAATCCTTTAAAATTTCCTACTTTTGTCGTTATTGACGGAGAGACTGTGACACGACCGTCTGCTAAGAGCGGGATTTGAACCCTGACCTTAAGATTTCGAAGCTAGGCCCTAATTACGAAATAGGTCCCAAGACTCAGAAGACCTGTGCCCTGAATTTCTAGGGGCCTAAAGTAATCCTCTAATTATATCATTAATTATTTTAAAACTTTAGTATTTATTTTTTTAACTTTAATTTTCCTAGCTATTGAATGTAACATAACTACAAAATTTGACTTCGAAGGTATTATTAATGTTTTTACGATTAAAAAAAATCTTTCTTGGATAATTTTTGAAACAATTCTAGCATTTTCGGTACGGTAACATTCCATTATAATAAATTGCAATTCACTGAAATATTTGACAATCCAGCCGGCAAAATCACTTCTGAAATCTCAGTTCACTGAATATTCATGTTCAGTGCTCCGAAATTCATTGTAATGAGACTTAACTGTATTTTTCTGTTTCTCAATAAGAGGATCTGTTTAAATACATCTACATTTAAAGTGTTGAAAAAAAATTTTCAACTAAAAATCATTGATGTATAACCTGTCTCTCTCTGACTGAGTACATTTAATTATAACAAAAAATAAATGTAAATTAAAAAATCTGTTTCTTTTATGTGAGATTATTGACTTCTCATCGAGTGCAAATTCGCCAAATATCTTTAAATATCAACATAACTTGGAAATGATCAGAGAGACAACCAACAAACCATGCTAATTGCTTTTCCTTCTTTTTTACATATCCGGCCTCTTTTATGAATTAGTGATTTGAAATACGCAGCAAATGTATTTATTTTATGGGAAATACTTTTCCTATTAACTAACGCAAGAAGGCGGAATTATGACAGGTAGGATGAATCTAAAAGAGGTGTGTATTTGTACCGCCAAATACCGACCTACGCACGTGACCGAGATAGGTTAGTATTTCATACCTTTAACCGCACGGTCATCCTGTTTACCGCCTAAAAGAGGTATTCATTTTTGCGGCCTGGTGATTCATGTAGGTTATTTAACATGGATGAAAAATTCCGTAATGAGGAAATACTTGAAAATAATTATTTATCACAGCTAGTCCTACGTGTTCATAGAGGTTACTAGTAAAGTAATGCATTTAAAAATACATATAACTCTGTGTTATCGATGATTTTTCATGATATTCACTGGCTAACAATAAGCAATAAAACTTTTATTAATAAGCTATCCCCTTTTGTAATATGGAATCTAATTGTTATCAAATCAAAGCTATAATTTAACCAAAGCTGTACATTAACTTTTTCCATACGAGGTGGGACAGCATGTATTCCAAGAATAAATATATATATATATATATATATATATATATATATATGTATGTATGTATGTATGTATGTATATATATATGTATGTATGTGTGTGTGTGTGTATATATATATATATATATATATAATCCCCTTAATGGCCGTTCTTACAAAGGGGTTATGGAATTTCCCGTTCTAAAGGATGAATCTAAAAGATGAGCCCTATAAACTAAAGGTTAAAACCAGACATCTTGTTATTTCTTGGATCCTTTTTTTTCTTTCACGTACTTTTGCGGTGTGGAGGACGTTCGCCCTCCACACCGCGATTTTGTGTTACGGGAATACCATACACATGAACCAAGGCTATTCCGTGTAAGAGGACGCCGCAGGAATGCCCATACCTTGTACGGTATCCAAACCCGAGTCAGCTTTGGGGAAGCTGACGACCCTTACCGCCATATGATGTGGGCGGCTTTTCTTGGATACCAGATCCCAAGATCGGCAATTGTCAAGATATCGGCTGACATGCACTGTCCGGGTAGCGAGATATCTTTCTACCGTTAGCTTTGGTTAATGTCTCATTCCCCCCCCCCCCCTTAAACGTCCGCTTCAGATACCAAATTTTTTTCACTTTCAACAATTGATACTGGCCTCGAGAAATGATTAATGTTTCCTATTCTTCTTCGAAATGCCCTATCCGAGGAAAGAAATGCAATCTAATTATTATTCAAAGAAAGTATTTTAATCGTTGCAGTGTTGAATATTTTTTTTTCTGCAGAACAGAAAAGAATGTATTTCTTTTTTACACTTAAATTGATCATTTAGAGTTGTAAAAGGATTTTTTTTTTTTCATATCCCCAAAATTTATCAACATCACGAAAGGTTGTAGTCTTGAAAAAAATTATGTTTTCTACTTTAAAAAGGAAAAAAAAAATCAATTTTCACATGAAATGTATGATAGTCCAAAAAGTATATTAGCTTGGGACAATTAAGACTAAACGATTTTGTCCGAGAACTGACACTCTGAAAACAGCAATTCCTTAGCTAATTAGCTAAGAACGGCCGTAACAATTAGAAACGTGTTCCGCTGAGATGAATGTGCTTTAAATTTTATCTTTGGAAATTAATTAAAAATTTAATTGGAGGCAAGAAAAGCGTCTGCAACTTTTCTCGACAGTCACTTCTTGTTTAGCACTTTTATTTCTGGCATGCTAATTAATGCCTACAGTCATTCAATGTTTCCATCAAATTTTCCTCAACAAGAGCTTCCACTGGTGAAATATTTATGACGGGGGATTTTAATACTCACTATAGGTTTAAAGACGATTCACCTGTTTTCCACAGATGTCTAACGGTGCATATGCATTTCACCCCTAAGAAAAGGAGAATCCCGCACGCTTCAAATCCAACCTTTATTTTTTTATATATATATATATATTCTCTCTCCTCACAGATCACTACACTTGACTGTCATGCAAACTAACGTTTTTACACGTGCAGCTAATATTGAAAGCGGAGTTACATTTCCGCAATCCTTGATGGGCCTTTAGTGGTTTTTTGTTTTTTTGTGAACAATAAAACAGGTTTCGCGATGTTAGCTCCTCTATTTATTTTCGGTTTCCATCATAAAACAGTACACAGAGAACGCGTTTCATTCTCATGCCAAGGTTATACATAATGAAAAGGGAAAAAAAGCAATTACGCGAAGAGTTTTTCCTATGCCCAACCGGAATTTCGCAGAATAGGTCAGTGTTTCTCAATGGCCAGTAAAACACCTATGCCTTTTAAAAACACGTTTGCGAATGTGTTAAGGTAAATCACTCATGAAGAAAATTTTGTTGGCACTGGAAAGCGGTCTGATTCGTGCGCAGTTTTTACGCACGGGATGAACAGACGTTCTTAAACGTTTAATATTCTTTGCCATGAAATTTTTTCCCTCTTAATTAATTCTTCTTCTCTTAGACAGAAAGTTAACTAACCGATTTTTATCTAGTAGAAATTCAGGACTGAATTTCTACTAGTTTTATTACTAGACTATATTTCTACTTAACGAATAACGAAAAAATACAAATAGTTTAATCTAATAAATGAAGGAATTCATAAAATATGCAAATATGAGCGAGCATTTAGACTATTTTTTATAAATTCCTAAATTTGAGATTATGAGAGTTATAATTTGAATGCCTATTTCCAAACGTTGATGTAGATCTAAGAGTTCTGCAAACTCTATCTGTAACTGTAGTAGCAGCCAAGCGCAGATTTTTCAAACTGGAAATATTTAAGAATTATCTATGAACAACAATAAATCAAGAGCGATTGAATGACCTAGCAACAATTTCTTCAGAAAAGACAGTATAAAAAACAATAAATTATAGAGATTCAGTCAGACAAAATGCTGAAATAAAGGCTCAGGCATGATTTGGAAATTATCTTTATTACTCAACAAATTATATTCAAATTTATTTACTTTTTCTACTTTTTTAAAGTTCTGTAATTCTTTTAAATTTTTATACTTTTTAAAAATAAATACATATTTTTCCAAAAATGTCCAACATTCATTCTATTAAGTAGACTATTTCTAATATAGATATATTTATTACTTAAGAGTCTTTTCAAATATTTGTAAAGGCGTCGTTTTTAAAACTTGCCTCAGGCGATGGCGCCACAGTTGATCAGCTCGGCTCTGTATATACGAGTATACACACACACACACACACACATATATATATATATATATATATATATATATATATATATATATGTGTGTGTGTGTGTGTGTGTTCGTTCGTCATTCAAATCAAACAGAAGAGCAAGAGCAATTTCAAAATTATCTAACCTGTTTACATAAATCTGTTTTTAATAACATTATTGTAAATCAGTTAGTTCGTATAAATAGGCTATGTTCTAAAGACAATAGGATTAAGCATATTATAGACTTGAAAGCTGTGCTAACTCGTAATAATTACCCAGTAAGTCTATCCAAAAACATAATTGGTTGTTTTTGTTTTAATGAATAGTTTGTTCTGTTGCATTAATATGTTAAACATAACAATAGGTTAAAATAAAAATAATAACTACTAAAAATAAAAAACAAAATCAAAAGAAAAATAAAATAAAAATAAAATTAACTCATAGTAGTAACAATAATAAAAAATAAAAAATTAAGGGAATAATAGTCTTAAAATATGGTAACCTAAGTAAGTCTGCAACTGAGAATCCACTACCTCAATGGTTGCAAGTTTTATGACGTCAGTCATCTTGCGGTTACAAGATCTTAACTTCCACTCTGACTAGCGCCAGGCTTGGTGTTCTTTGGTTAAGTACTTTTATTCAAACTTAATTCATTTATTATTCAATTCTTCTGTTAATAATGGATTGTACGGTGTCTGAGTGTGTTTATTTAATAGATCATACTCATCAGAAACAATCCATCGGTTTTTAGACAGTATTGACACCGCTGATGAAGAAATGCTGTCAAAAACCTTATTCATACTTTTCTTTACATGTTGCTTGTTCCTGGCTGCAAGTAGCTTTAGAGCTATTACTGGTTTTCTCTTTCATCTTACTCTTATTTATATATATATATATATATATATATATATATATATATATATATACATATACATATATATATACATATATATATATATATATATATATGCATATATCTATATATATAAAACAGTTCCGTAACTGACTCACTGACTGACATACAACGCACAGACAAAACCGCTGGACCTAAAGGGCTGAAATTTTGCATGGCTATTCTTCTTATAGTGTAGGGGTGCACTAAGAAAGATTTTTCAAAAATTCTTCTTAGATTTTTTAAAAATTAAATTTTCAAGCTGTTTTTGTAACTTTTTTTAAGTTTGCATTTAAAATTATAATTTGAGGGTTATAAAATTTATATCGCGAGAAAGATCATAAAAATTCCTTTAAAATGAAATATTTTTCGAATCTTTACCTCTATTTTCTGATTTTTGGTGAATTTTTAAAAATTCCTTTTTAGACTTTAATTTATTAAATGTTGATCACGTGATTTATTTTTTCCGGTACTTTAAATAAATTTATCGTCACGTGCATAACAACTAAATAGACAAAAAAATATTTTTTTTCTTGCTAATGCGGCAGACGATTGGACATTATTTTGTCTATAAAAATATCCCTTACGATTTTTTTATTAATATAAATATTTTTTTCTACATAGATTGTATAAATTGATCGTCGTATTTATTATATATATATATATATATATATATATATATATATATATATATATATATATATATATATATATATATATATATATATATATATATATGTGTGTGTGTATATATATATATATGCAGATATATATATATATATATATATATTTATACATATATATATATATATATACATAAATATATATATATATATATATATATATATATATATATATATATATATATATATATATATATATATATATATATATATATATATATATAACCGCAATAAGAGTGACGTTTCTTAGTATACTTTTACTTAAATGGCAATCTCTTTCGCAAGAAAACAGATATTTCCCAAAGACAAGAAACTGCAGTACATAATGATTAACAGTTATGTAATGCGCAAAGCTAAAAAAGAACGAAAAAAAATCAAGGATATTTAAGCAAGTTAATCCCAACTGATCATTATCACCAGTCACTGCATCAGTTAAATATAACAAACACTGCGTTGAAAAGATGCGTGAATGAAGCACATTAATAATCTTATATTTACTCAGGTTTAATAATAAATTTTATAACAACATACACTTGTATGGATTTGTACACTTGTATATGTTTTTTTTTAAAATTCGTTTAGTGATTATGGTAGGAACATCGTAATTCAAGATAACTCGGAAGAGTCACAAACATTCAGGACCTTACATAGACACTTTTAATTTTACTTTGAATTCCGCATTACTTTTTAAACATTCTTCGTTTCCATAGCTTTTTGTTTATAGGTAGACCCTATCTGATGCTTCTTGGCCTTAATACCGTTATGATCGATAAATTTTTCCGAAAATTTTTAGACGTTCAATTGATGTTTTTTTTTTTTTTTTTTTTTTAAACCCAACGCGACTGGCACTTTGCCCTGAGGACATTCACCCACACTTACTGCGAATTTGTTGTCGGCTCTATTATGGGAGTGCTATATATATAAGCCAACATTGCTTCCTATGAGAGAACGACACAGGAACGAGATTCGAACCCAAGAACACTATGCGGAAGCTCGTGATGCTAACCACTACACGATGTGGACGGCCTATTCAGTTGAGGTCAATAGATTAATTTTAATCGTTAAAACTTAACATACATTTGCAATCAAAAGATTAAATTTTAAAGGTTTTTTTCAAAATCATGCATCCATGTTATTGTAGTTCGCGGCTGGTACTTACGATTGGTATGTGGAAAGCGCTATGATAATCTCTTGCTAGACGAGGACCAAATAGACCGGGACCTACAGCCTGGTTTTTTTTTTTTTAATAATCTTTAAAAAAAATATCAACTACATTATGCCGCCCAAATTAAATTAACACCGGTTTTTAATACATATTCGATATTGTGATACTGCATTAAAATTTCATTTCTGTCGTTTTATTTGTACTCTGAGAATAAAAGAAAAAATATAAGCACTGAATGACATAAAAAGTCCTCTCTTCCATTTTTTTAATGCAGTATTACTTTCCTCAATAACGGTCCTGCGGAGAGAAAAAAATTGTCCTGCGTCGCGAGTTATAATTTTGGCAGCGCACCAAACCCAGTAACAGTAAACAGAAAAGTACCAAAATGCGTTAAAAAAAAGAGGTAGCAACAATAATTAATCCTACGTTAATAACCCGCGGTAGTTTCGTTAGAAGAGGCTTCCTGAAATATATATTTATTTTTAATTTTATTTTTTACTTTGAATGCCCCAGTCTGCAGCACTTAAATACAAATACGTATTATACATCTTTTATATTCAATTTATGTCAACGGTAATTTCTATTTTTTGCATTAACTGAGAGTTATTTCATTGAAATGAGAAGAAATATATTTTTTTCATTATTTACTTACACACACACACACACACACATATATATCTTATATATAAAAGGCAAAGTCTGTGTGTGTGTGACCGAGTTTTTGTCTGCTCGCGGCACGGCGCAAAGACGGCAGGTCGGACAGTCTTGAGATTCGACACGAAGATGCCCCCCGAGGTCTCATTATGCACCTCGAAGCCCTTTTTTCGATATTTTAATTAGATTTTCCGTAATTAAATATTTAGTCGCGATATGGAGCTCCCGGACGAGTAAAAGCTCCGTAAATCCTAACGTATCCGTCCAAGAATTTTTTTTTTTGGACGAGCCTATACGGGAAAGATAACACTATACGGAAATCACAATTAAAATTGTCTGTCTTAATTTATCGATTAATTGTGATTTTTTTTCGATCGCCTGTACGCACCCGTTTTTCGAAAAAAACGCGATCTTGGCCGCGACCCTTTTTTCCAAATTGTCGAATCGATACGTAAATGTCGTTACATTTTTACGAAATTTTTATCTCAGAGACCCTAGACATCACAGTTTCGAAATCCAGAACCAAAATTAATTTACAAATTGTAGTTATTTTTTAATAATTTATTTTATGATTCGGAAACTCTTGCGAGAAATCTCATTTTGGAGATTTCGTTCTTCATTTCCGGACGAAGGTAAAACGGGGGAAAACAGGTTTTCGACGTCAAGCACTTGATGTGTTGGGGCGTTTGTTTTCTATGAGGGATTGGGTCGTTAAAGGAAATCGATTACTATTGCAGTGATAATCGATTAAAAAATCGCATTTAGTAATGCCGTAATTTTTTTGTCCAACACTTAGTTAATATCATATAATTTGTGGTGTGTTTGTGGAAAACGTTTTTCGTCTCGCTGACTGTTGTGGAAAGTTTTAAGTAATCCTATGTCAAAAATTTTGCCAAAATGTGCCAGAAAGGATTAAATTTATATGGGTAAAATAATGTATCGTGGTGAGGAAAAGGATGACAGCGACGCCCATTAACAAAGGGTTAAGGCTACTAAAAAATTGGTAATTACATTACCCGAGCAACGCCGGGACGGGTACAGCTAGTATATATATATAATGTGTGTGTGTGAGGCTACGTCGTGCACATGAAATGCGTGGTACTTCAGAGGCATGGTAGATAAACCTAACAATTTACAATCCCATCAGTCGAGAATGTAACAATAGATGCCACGAGACTCTGAACTCAAATTCCCATACTAAGCGACATTGCTTTGACGCAAGTTGAGTAATTTACAAACTTACTCGGTATGTTAGTGATTGAAATATCCCATGTCATGCACAAACAAGATGTCCGTACATCGATTTAAGCAGACTACGCATGATTAGCTTCACTTGCAACAAACCTCACGTAAGAATAATAAGATTCAGTAAATGCTTTTATTTTTTTTTCTTTTGGTGAATAATTTTTGCTAGAATGACCCCCCCCCCCTCAAAAAAAGGCATTTTTTGCGGGGCTTTTTACTACAAACCCTAGATCTGCACAGTCCTACCTACTGTATTTTCGAAACTCATATATTACATTCCCCCGATGGTGCAATTAAAACGCATTCCTGACATAATTTTTAATTTAAAAAAATTAATGGTATTTAAAGCTCCCACACTTGAATTACTTTTCTAGATAGAATTCTCTTTTCATTCCCAGGAAGTAACATTTCAATACCAACTACCCTCTCTTATAACTGAGTTTCTGTATTCCGTCAAAATTAGTAGACTTTTTTCAGACCTCAGACTGATTAGCCATAAAAAAAAAAAAAAAAAAAAAAACGCTGCAGCCATCTTAAAATCGAGTAAATGGAATATTTTCAACCTGAGTTGTGAATCTAATTTAGATATGATGATCGGAGAAGTTGAAAGCTCGGTCACTTTTTGTCGGTCTTCCCTTATCTCAGTGCTGTTCATACCCACATAAAACAACATTTGAGAAACACCTTTTTATTCCTAAAAAGTATTAGAGAAAATCTAATTTCAGTTTTATACAATTCGAGTTCATGCAACATTTTTTTTTTGTAATCATGTCCCATGATATTCGCTGCGATAACTTATGTCTCACTTTTGATGTTTATTGTCTCCCAGAATCGAGTCATCATGTTCCATATAGAACCTGTCCCCAATTGTAAGGGTCACGCTTTTTCCTATTTCTAGCATCCTTCACATGAACGAAATTTTTTATTTTATTTATTTCTTTTTTTCTAGTTCGCGTGATCTCAGCTTATGCTGTTCTTTAAAAAAATCGTCTGGAATAAAGGTCTTTGTTTCAAATACAGAGTTATCAGTTGAGGAGTTTTGTAAGAATGGGGATATTTTCAGCGGATTTCTTCTCTAATTTTAAGATTTCGGAAGTTTTTGCCTTGGGGTAATAGTCATATATTTCTTGAACATTCGCAACACTGTCGCAACGGTTGTGATGCAGACTGAGAAAGACATTTTAAGTGAAATAAGAACGAAAAGATAATGACTTCTTTATGTTTTATATGTTTCTCAAAATACATTTAATTACACCTTATATTTGGATGTAAGAAATATTCTTTTCTTTTGGCAAAGCCCGTATATAAACATTTTAAACTTGTTCAGTAAAAAATATATTTCATAAAAGGATACAGATTTCCCCCGAGTGTTATTGTTAAATTTTATTTCAAAATGTATTCATTTAGTATCTTCAGAGGAGGAGGTAAGATTGTAAAACCCAAATTCAGATCATTGGCAACATGCGAAGAATGGTAAAATGGAAAATTACCTGAGAGTCAAAAGGTGCTGTTATTTTTTAACTTTATCATGCATTAATCTAAAATATTTGTCAAAACGGTTTACTCTGAAGGAAGACGGAGTATTTTCAGTTTGTGTCGACCACTGACAATCCGTAAAATTGTCCGTCCGTAAGGTTGGTTAGTTGTCTTAGAAGGGCCCAAGATAGCCTTGTAGCGCGTCGGCTTTCGATGCTGAGGGTGCTCGTATCGAATCCCGACAAGCGCCATTAAATACCTCCGTGTCTAGACCGGATATGGGAACGTTAAATCAGTAGACCGGAAAGTCCCTCTATGAGGTCAAAGAGGGTGGGGGAGGGTACGATCCCCAAGACGTCGCCCACGGGGTTGCTCGGTCAAAATCGAGGTGGCACCCTACTAAATCGGATTTCGACTCTTGTGGTGCCATTATAAACTGGAGCCGCACCCTTAAGTCCGCTAGCCTATATGCAGCTTGTCTGGAGTACTTCCGGCCAGGGGGCATTAGAACAACAGTTGTTTCAGAGCGCTATGGTCATCTTTTGCAACATGAGTAATGCCCGAAAAGAAACAAATGTTTAATTAAGATAGACAGATATGATACCGACTATGTTAAATAGGCTAAAACTTCTTCAGCCAGTATTATTTTTTTTTCTCAGCAAATTAAATTACCAAAAGAAAAAAAAAATCTGCACGAAAATTGAGATATTTTGTATAAATAAATTTCTCACCAGCTTTTCTTAATGAGAAAGTAAGTCACTTGAGAACTACCCTTTCACTTTAAGCATAGATTTGATACAAAGCTAATGCAGTATATTGCGTTCGAGTTGCCGAGGTTTGAAACGGGCCTTTCAATTATTCATGAAACCGATAACATGATCCTGAAAAATCTAGGTATTACAGAATCTCTAATAGTTTTCGAAAACCAATATGCTTAGAAAAATAACCAAACAAAAAGATTTTCTTTTTTTCTTAGATCGTTCTTTTGTATACATACGTTGTCGAGGAACCAACGTATGGTTCCTCGACAACATGGTCATGTAATTTAGTGGCTTGACTATAGGCATGTGTTGCTAAGCTTGATTTCTGCTAAAGGTATAAATTGATTTTCTACCGTTCTTAAATGATATAAGAATATAAATAAAAACACCAAATGGAGCAAATTTATTATGTTTGTCACTAATAGTTTTATGGGAATAAGTAGAAGATGATTTTTTTCTAATCTAAAAGTTTCTAAATTTTTGTTCGTATTACCTGATCTGTCATAAAATAAATCCAAATCAACGAATTTTTTTTTTTACATTATTCATAGATATTTTTCATAAACAAAAATTTCCAATACAAGTTTTTCTGGAATTTCATAAATGATCGAATCAAACAAAATATTGAGTTATCAGAGTTCGAAGAGCACTGTAACAAAATCTCTAATGAAATTTCAAATGCAAACTTATTTTTGCATAAAAGTTGAAAATAATTTCAATGACTCGGAAGTATGTTTCATTGTATGCACTAGCCTCCATTTGAAAATTTTTCGATTCTATTGGAAAACAGCACCCAACAGAAAATTACATAAAGGAGAGAGAGGAATGGAATTTGAAAAATGATAATTTTTCATATCCCCCTGATAGTTCCGCTGGTATATCACCGGCTTCGACGTTAGAAGACTCGGGTTCAGTCCCCGGTTCTGGGAGTCGTTACAGAAGTCACTTTAGCACACTGCCTTCATTTTGAGTGACCCCAGTCACTCATAACAGCAGAATTTTATAAAAACTTACTTGAAATTCATATCTGAACGTATTTGAAATACTCCATTTTCAATTTCCTTTAACGCGAAGCCTTATATTTGAACACCGCTTGCAATTTTACATAACGTTGATTGGATTTAACATCTAATATTTTAAAATATTAATTCCAATAAAAATTTCAACTGGCACATGAAAACTTCTAATTGATCGATGTTCAAGGTAAACACGAAAGATAAATGTCATTTCGTCCAGTTGTTGCCCAGTAAATGCTAGCGAGGCAAAATAAGCTAGTCCAGACAAATCAATGCATATATTATCAGACCTTTGTTGATATATCACCGTAATCGATTTATCTGTCAGGCGTAACATGAAAGGTAGTTATTGTGGTGCAACAGAAGCAAGTAAAAAAACCTTTTTGTTCGGACTTCCTATAGTAAATATTATTTTACGTCATTTTGTTATATTTTACATCCAGTTAAATGCTACACGTTGTTGGTTTGCAAACTCTATAGATTGGAGCTTTTAAGCAGATATAATTTTAAAAAAGCATGTTCCAAAGGAAAAAAAATAATCTAGTCAGAGTTCATCTGTAATTTGAAGATAGAGGAATAAATAATCCAACAGAGATAGATAAAAATAATACAAATATAGACAAGAAACAAACAGAAATCAAGCACTCTGGGCATCTACGCACCAACGGCAAGATTCTGTATAAGTGCCGGAACTGAACCATAAAACAACAGAGGTAACCGACAGGTCTCTTCATCAGGGAGCCTAACCATATCAGTTACCTCAAGGGGAACTTTCTGAATAGGATGCAGGTAAGCCCACAAGACATCCCAAAGCCCCGAGTCCCCCAAGGAAGCAATAAGTCAAAAAGAAAATGAAAAGACAAACACAACTTACAGTATGGGCTCAACGCACCTTACATGCAAGCACACAAAATCCTAATGCAAAATAAAAGATGCGTACACACCCCAATTCCGTAAGTGACGGTTATGGCGAAACAGCAGCCAATTCTATCCTAAAAGTTACGTCATTGT
This sequence comes from Dolomedes plantarius, assembly GCA_907164885.2. Taxonomy (NCBI): domain Eukaryota; kingdom Metazoa; phylum Arthropoda; class Arachnida; order Araneae; family Dolomedidae; genus Dolomedes; species Dolomedes plantarius. The sequence goes on from OU015492.1 coordinate 130,938,203, forward strand.
AACATTACTATAGCGCCACCCCCCATTACAGCTTAACCAAATGAAAACACAAATACTATTCTAAACATCTTTAAAAATTCCTGAGTCTAAATACCATTTTTTTAAAACTTTTAAATTGCCGAAATTTTTAGGGAAATCGTTTTTTCTTAAGTTTTCCTCGAAAATGCTACATGCCTCCAAAAAATCCCCAGCGTTGCTACATATGTTTTTTATTCTGTAAAGTTGTGAGTAAAAAATATTATAATAAATTTTATAATTTAAGTTGCTATGGAAATTGGTAAACGTAATAACCTTGAAGTTAAAATCTAACCTTTTATCATATATCCCTATTTTTATTTCTCTATTTTGAATTTTAATTTTTAAATCCAGATAAGTCGCACAAAGATTATTATCGTTAGTCCGGTTTAAAGTTAGTACCTTTGGGTAGATTTGATTAAGAAATTCCAAATCGTTGCAGTTAAAAATTATAAGACCATCAATATATCTAAATCCGGTAACATTTTTTGAGTTAAGAAATTTAGTTTCGTAAAAATGTAAGAATAGGTTGGCAAATGCACTAGAATAGCTATTTCCCATAGGTATACCCTTTATCTGTTTAAAGAAACATAAGCCATTAAAGAGGTAGTTTTCAAAAATATTAAATTTACATAAATCAATCCAGTCACATTTTAATATTAAAGTACTATCTAAATAAGCATCATAAATTTCTGAACAGATAAACATTAAATCATCATGCGGAATACTGGTAAACAGGTTTTCAAAATCAAACGTGTATATGCTATCTATATTGCTATCTATGGTTTGCAAACTCTATAGATTGGAGCTTTTAAGCAGATATAATTTTAAAAAAGCATGTTCCAAAGGAAAAAAAATAATGTAGTCAGAGTTCATCTGTAATTTGAAGATAGAGGAGAAACCAAAATAATTTTACCATCTTATTTAGAACGTTCAATAAGTATAACAGACTCCCCATTCCCCTTCCCCCCCCCCCCACAAAAAAAAAAAAAAAAAAGAAGTTTTACTTTTTCAGTCGTCAACTAGCATTTTAGTGTTTAAGATGGATAGCCAAGTCATAGGAGAAAAGTCGTTTTTAGAGTTGATATGAGCATTCTCCGCTTACAATTTCTTATATGTTAAACACAGTGGGGAGAAAGGTCGCAGAATTATTGTTTGTAGTACACAAATCAATAAAACAGCACTTCTTAGCTGTACAACGACAACTTAGCACAAGGGTGTTAGAAAAACTCTGTTCCGCAACATAAGTTAGAAAACATTATAACCCCCATACGCAGAACAGCATTTTATACGATTGCCATGAAATGCAAGGCATCATTTTGAAGGTAGCAAATACATGGTGAGAATGAAAGACAGATACTTAAAAACTCTACATTCCTTTTAACTCTGATCTTATATAATGTCCAACCACTTTATCCTACTTTCTATTACCGTAAATATTTCATATTTCAGTAATCAATTTAAATTAATAAATGCGGAAGCTGTAAGAATCGTTAGTGGAGACCGCAACATAGTGCAGTGGTATTATCATAAAGCACGACGTTATTTTTACATTATTTCTACACATACACTATGTTTTTAACTACATTATGAATAGCGTTGCTAAAAATAAGCAATAAATGCAAGTGGTCTGCCTGCAGAATGGTAGGTCTCGAATTGGATTACCGAGCCAGATAATATTTCAGTGGTGTAAAAAAAAAAAAAAATGTGAATCAGGAGCGATCAAAAATGTCCCAAAGCGTCTTTAGAGAAGTCTTTGTTTCTTTAAAATGATTAAGATATTATTTCTGTAAAGACTTAAAACGAACCTAAACACAACGTAACAAGATCAATACAGCACTAAAAGATAATAACTGAATGCATTTTCAATTTACGCTTTTTTCGAATGCAATAACTCACGTATATTAATTTTAACCTTCCATCCCATTAATATTAAGTAAAGAGCATTGATAGAGGAATGGTCGAAACAGGTAATAATTTCAGGGATCTCTCTCAGGAAAAATTATCACTCTAGTGAGAGTATCTACAACTGGACATAAGTTAAGATTTTTAAGTCTATGAAAAACAGATACAGGTGTAATTCAGAGAAAGAATAGTATGCATCCAGCCCTTTCCTCCCATCTTTCCTTCAGTCTAAGTATTACGAGAACAGAAAGTAAAATTTTACCTCTTCAAGCACTGTCGCTCTCCCTGTACTAATCTGCAGACGACGTCTCTAAATATACCAGTCAAGATACATTGAAAATACTTTGTGTAACATACTACGAGTGGAGAGGACTGCGTGCGTTGTTTCAAGAACTGGGGAAATCTGAAGAGGTTTAAACGGAATCTCTGGACCGTGAAGCAGGGATAGTCTAGGAAAAGAGTATTGCATGTGGACACCTGTGCCTTTGAAACGCTCATAAATCTATAGCTTTAATGTCATCTAAACTCGGGGGATTATCCATATTAAAAACTCATTTCTGCCGTCGAAACAGCCTTCTTTAAGTATCACCGAGCTCTCTGGGTTACCTTTCCCAGCGAGTTGGGTTTAATGTTAACCTTAAGATTTTTCAAACATCCCATAGCCAACCTTTAAGACGGTATTTTGTCGATATCGAAGACATGCGTAAAATTAAATTTGATAAACAAATTTATCGTCGGCAAAGAAACAAACAAAATATTTAAAGATAATCTCTAAAAGATAGTTATCACCATACATTGGTACGTTTGATAACTTAGAAATTTATAAATGGTTTAAAGCATCACTAGGGGAAAATTTTAGATTCTTCATTTTTAAATTATATATATTTTTTTAAAGAATAAAATCACAAATAACGTGAAATAAAAGTATCACCGTGTATGTCTCAAATCTTATTGAATAGAATAACTTCTATGAAAGTCAGATGAAACTAGACATATTTTTAACATTGAATTGAACTTTATCTATTTTAGATGACTAAAAAACACAATCTCACAGACAGTAAAAAATTTTAACCTTGTCAGGTTAGAAGATATTTATAGAATCAGTCATTTTGTTGGGCAGAAGAAAGAACATATTGTTTAAAGTAATCGGCAATACTGATATCTTCTGACTTAGAAAGTATTATACATGATTGTATTATACATGACTGTATATAAAAGTATATGAAAGTATATAACTGTATATGAAAGCATTATACATGACTGTATATAAAAGTATATGAAAATATATAACTGTATATGAAAGCATTATACATGACTGTATATAAATCAAATTTCTGAAGTTTAGTTGTTTACAACCTTGGAGCAGCGGCCTATTACTAAAACCTTTTACTTACGGGGTGCGATAGCATGTATCCCAAGAATACGGTCCCAAGAATGACTATATATATATATATATATATATATATATATATATATATATATATATATATATATATATATATATATATATATATATATATATATATATATATATATATATACAGTGCTAGATTTCTATAAATAGAGGTGCCGGGACCGTAACCTTCCAGGGTGTGTGTGTGTGTGGGGGGGGGGGGGGTATTCCAAATTATTGATAAAGAGAGGTACAGGTAGCCCTCCTACAGCACGGAATCTCACAATACGGTTTCACTCTAACACGATAGGATAAATTGCGGGAACCCTCGTATAACACTGCAACCTGTAACACGGTTTCGCTATAACACGATTAAAAAAATTGCGAAAACCTTTGTACAACACTGTACTTCTACAGCACTATATAACATGATTTTTGTTTAACACATTTAAAAACTAAATAACCTTAAAATAATGACGGTAAGGAATAATGAACTATAGTGGCTTTACGGGAAAATGTATAAATAAATTAGTTACACAAAATTGAAATGAAGAAAAAGGGTCTGAAAGTGAAGGTGATATCGTTCAACCGAAAAAACGTTTTCGTTTGATTCTACTGAGCAGTGAAGAGGAAGAAATTTATTAAATCAAGGTTGCATTAAATGAAAATAATATTTTTTGTTTCTTTTCGTTTTGTGTTATACATACATTTATATTTTCAAAAAAAATTAAGTTGCTTATATGGAATTTAAAAAAAATTGTTCGTTTTTAATAAGTTTTCGGAACGTAACCCCCCTTTCTGTACTGGCTCTGGGTCTCATATAACACGGTTTCACACAGCACGGCATTTTCTAGGAACCTATCTACCGTGTTATAGGAGGGTTACCTGTACCTAAAGAGAGGTACCGGAACGCCGGTCTGGCGCGTTCTGCCTTAAATCTAGCCCTGTATCTATCTATCTATATATATATATATATATATATATATATATATATATATATATATATATACCCCTTAATGGCCGTTCTTATAATTGGGGTATGAAATTTCCCCTTCTAAAGAGGGAATCGGAAAAATGAGCCTCGTAAGCTAAAGGTTAACGATCCCCCGATAAGTAATGAGAATCACCAAAATGCCCTGATTATTAAAAGTTCGAGAAAAGAAAAAGTCATTTGTTGATTACTCCATGGACTGCCAACTTTATGCAATAAGACAGTTGCACGCAGCATATTCCATTTCAACTCGGGCAAAAACGAAAATCAAAATGTTTTTTTTTTTTTTCTAATGTCCCTGGGGGATGACGACATTACACCCCAGTCCGGTGTACATATGAATACAAGAAATAGAAACAGACAAATGACACAATCACAGAAGAATGTTTGTTATTAAATGCATATATTACTAAAACTCGTAGAGAAATGAATACGAGAGCTCCACATGTAAAAACGCATGACATCAGTTTTCTGTCCATCGTGCCTTTCGTTGACGTTCATTGAAACTGCCTTATATAATATTTGTAGCTGTTGAACGTCCAAGAGATAGAATGTATAGTACCAATGAACTAAACATCTGAGTATGTTTGTGAATATTTCCACAGTGTTATGTATCATAATAAATTCATGGCCATCTGGCCATTTAGTTGTTTCTATCGATACAGCATCTGTATGTAAGCGTGCAAGCGTATTTTATCTTTTGGTAAATAATTTAGTATTGATTCATGATTTGCGTAATCGGATGCCAGTGAAAAAACTGAAAACGTGCCTTTCGGTTAGATTTGAAAAACTTCGACTGTAGAGAAATATAATCAGTGTATTATATTTTGTAGATAAGAATGTAGCTTAGAATCACATTCACTGCCACAGTTTCATTTCTATCAAAATTCCTTTTAATAGAGCAGAAGGAATTAAATGAACCTTGAGGTAGTGGAAATTTAAAACTAAAACGTTAAGAAGTTAAAATTGATACACCCTTGATTGTGAAAATAAAGTTGGATATTCTCATACTGTAAATAAATATTTTCTCAAACTGTCCTGTTTTTGAAATTTTACAAAACCAGTTTATGTGTAATAGGCATTTCTGCATTTATTACTATTAAAACTAACAATACAAAGAGACTGAAATCAGTTGAAGAAGAAATGAGTGAATTTTTTTCTAGTATTTCAACTTATTAAAAAAAACTCTGTAAGTTCGCACTATCTAATATATCGCATTGAATATCTTATTGACATCTAATTTTATTCTAATTATTATTTATCAGTTTTATTTTTTTGATTTCGCAATTTAAATTGTAAAGGATTTAATACTTTTGTGATCTTTTTATTGAAAATTGAATAGAATCTATGCTAATTAATACGTGTTATGAATTATTAAGATCTGTAATTTCATATTTTTTTCCAATACATGAGAGATTTATCCTGAGACATTCGTCCCAAAACACCGTGAGTTCTGTTGGCTGCTTTATTATGGGAACTCGTGGTAGGTGAACTATCGGTGCTCCCTGTGAGGGGGGGGGGATCCATGCCTTGACGGGAATTCAATCCCTGTCCCACACAGGAGTAGATAGACTTAAAATCATAAAAAATTGTACATGTCAAAAGTACATAAAGAAGTTGGGATGATTCAAGAAAAATATTTTAAGTTGGGGGTGGTACCATTACGCATCTGAATTTTCTTCATTCAAGAGTTTAATTTCCTTATTTTTCGATGCACCAAACTATAATACAAAAAAAAAGTATGTAAAGTATGCAGTCTTCTGAACTTCTGGACCAATTCTTCGTATGCCAATCAAGTACTCTGACAAGAGTCTATTACAGGAGTTAAAAGAATCGTGATATTTTCTATCTAAAATATCGAACCTGGTCAGATTTTTTTCTCCTTTACGCAATTTTGATTTTTCGGACTAAAATAGAAATGTCTGCTTCCGCGTTTCGTGCAGGGAGAAGAGGCAATTCTGGCCGAGAGATCCTTTATTTTGTAAAACTGGGAAGTAGTGTTCGAACAGAACATCGTACTCCATTCTTTTCAGACAGATTCCGGCCTTAGTTAGGTTCAGACACATAGATATCATTATCCGAAAAAAAAGCTTTTTCTTGACCAAAACGTAATTGAGGGACTTATAAACTTACAAATAAGCACGGGCCCATTTATAAACTACCAAGTATTATTTTACAGACAATTACACACATAAATAGCTCAGGTGATTAACTGTTTACTTAATCGGAGCGTGCTTCATAATGCCAATCTTAAATTTCAAAATGCAACTCAACTTTCATCGCCTAAAAAAGAAAAGGGAATTTAATAACTGTGTCTGGCTTTTTAGGAACAGATTTGGTTTAATGGTGTGTAGAGTTTAATGAATCGTGTAACAGGTATAGAAGCAAATAAACGAGTCAACAGAGAGTAGACAGCAACTACACTAATTAGATTTAAAGTTCTTACTTTCGTGCGTATCAAAGTGTCTAAAACAGCTAGAAGAAGGAAAAAACCCTGTGACGTGAAATCCACAGGGGGAAGGCACCATTGAGTACGAGATGTGATTCCTCTGTTGTGAAATCAAACAAGGATGTAGCGTGATGGAGAACATGCGTATGTTGTCTTACTAAAACTTTGTTCCTCAGTTTCAGTGTGCAGGAAAAATATGCTTATAAGATTACCTATATATTTGCATGAAAATTTTTAAGTACTGTAGACCAGTGGTGCTCAAACTTTTGTCGACCGCGACCTATTTTCTTTAAATGAAAAATCACGAGAACCCCAATGAAAATTTATGGGGGACAGCAATTCAAAAATGGAGAAAAATTAGGAAAATGTCAACTAAAGTATAGAAAAACGAAATAGGCAAATTTTGAGAAACCATTTAAAAAATCAATGAACTGTCAAATTTGAGTATATATTTATTTTGCATAATATCGATTAAAAAAGAAAGTCTTCCTTACCATCTACACTTGTGTTTTGCCAAATCTCATGCGACTAAAACTTCATATTTAAATATTAATATGCATTTGTATTTCATTTAGGTAAAAATTAGAAAAATTAAAATTAAAAAAGAGCAGGATTTTAAAATTATCAGCTTCATATTAAAACACTAACAAATTAGAAACTTCATTTATCCATATAAAACTAAACTAGAAAAAAAAATCAATGAGAAGGGTGAACCTGAACCTCAGATAGTATTTGTTCTATATTTGGTTGTGCAAGTTGCAAGTTGTCCCTAGGTGCAAGTTGTCCATGTCTTTTTCATTCGTTTTTGACTATCTGTTTCACTGGGGATCTCGGGGCCTTGGGATGTCTTTTGGTTAGACCTGCATCCTATTCAGAAAGTTCCCTCTTGAGGTAACTGATTTGGTTAGGCTCCCTGATGACGAGACCAGTCGGTTACCTCGATATTTGGTTTAGTTCCGTCACTACTACAGAATCTTGCCTTATGGTGCGTAGAGACCTAAGTGCTTGATTTCTGTTTATTTTTTGTCTACGTTCTTCCTATAATTATCTAGCTCTGTTGAAATATTTAATTTTCGTTATATTTGTCCGTTTTCAATATGGGAATGTGTTGCAACTGCGCAATCTTTTATTGAAAAGTTAAAAGTTTTCGACGCTAGGATAGGTTTTCAGTTAATTTGTTTGGCAGTCTATGCCCACTTTATAGTTTTTAGTTTGTGTTGAATTGTTACATTATTATCTATATATATAAAACAGTTCCGTAACTGACTGACTCATTCATTCACTGACTGACATATAACGCACAGACCAAACCGCTGGACCTAAAGGGCTAAAATTTTGCATGGCGATTCTTCTAATAGTGTAGGGGTGCACTAAGAAAGATTTTTCAAAAATTCTTCTTAGATTTTTTAAAATTAAATTTTTAAGCTGTTTTTGTAACTTTTTTTAAGTTTTCATTAAAAATAATAATTTGAGGGTTATAAATTTATATCACGAGAAAGATCATAAAAATTTCTTTAAAATGAAATCTTTTTCATTTTAAAGTTTTCATCATACAGTAAAAGATATGTTCCTCAAACTGTGCTATATTAACTGTACTATATTCTTTAGTATGTCCTATTAGATTTAATATGAATATTTTTTTCTACATTATTTTGTCTATAAAAATATCCCTTACGATTATATATATATATATATATATATATATATTATTTATTTATTTTTCACATTAATTGCATACATTGACCGTTGTATTTAATTTGAATGTACTCCATAGCGAAGTGCGGGTTTTCTGCTAGTACTTCCATATTTGGTGAAATATTTGAGAATGCCACTCTCATATCATCGTTGTTTGGTTTTTATAGCTACTCATTTTGAAAACCCAGTCTCGCACATAAAAGCGAACGGAGGCAATGTAGCCTTGTAAGACTGTCTGACACCTTATTTAACAATATTATATATTTTTAACATATAAAAAAAAATAAGAAATAATATTAAAGATATGTCATTATAGAAAGTTTAAAGCATGTTGTATAATTAAATAATTCAGTATATAAATTTACTTCAGACTATCGGCGATTCCTCCAATTTTTTTCACGACCCCTTTGTGAGTAGAGATCCGCAGTTTGTGCACCACAGCTGTAGACCAACGGGTTTATATGTGATTTACTTACAGATGTAAAAATAGATATTACATTAAAAGAAAAAATAGGTGTCGTTTTAAAAGCGAATGTGAATCCCCAGACAGACGACAAAAAACAAAAAAAAAAAAACTTTATTTCATCAATGGTCAAATTTTCTGCGATGGATATTAAAATAAACGTTAATTGGTGCAACTTCAATTTAAGCTTCTCTTTTATGCAAATTTTTTAAAAATGAACTTTTTTATTTAAAAGACTGATTTTAAAGTTATGAATAAAATGCATTTCCAAGGTATTTAATGTCAAAATATGAAGTGACAATATCCGTACGGCATGTTGTGTTAAACTGTGCTTTGACCTCTGCGATCTCTAGGAGGATACGAAATTCCATGTAGATATTTTAAAGATGAAAGCTACATAAGATTCCAGGAAATCACCAGGTAACTTAAACTCAGCATGCGAACGATCCTGCTCCTTACATTCTTTGAGGTAATTTCTTAGCCTCAGACCACCTGAAAACTACGGAATGACCCATGTCGTTGGAAAGGAAAGAAAAAAATTTTGAAATGTTGCCAACTAATATTTATACATTTATTTTCAGGAATTAAATCTAAGTTGCTATCCTATTTTAGCAGATGTTCATAAACAATATCTAATTCGGATGGAGAAAATAATCTTCTATTTAACATAATTTCATCAGTCGTCGACAAAGCTCACAAATATTTCAAGTATTTGTGCATTTGTGTACCAGTTTTAGTTTCGGGCCTCTTTCAATGATATGTGTGAAGCAGGTTTACCTGCCATGCTTTTCACCTAAACTTTTTGTATTTTCTCTTGAGTAGATTTTTCAATAACAAGTAACATATGTTACTTGTTTTTACCAATTTAGCAAAGCCATGTATATATATATATATACATGGCTTTGCTAAATTGGCTACAAAAAAAAATTTCACGGCAAAAATTCAATGCGGGTATATTTTATTTATATAGCGATTTGCAGAGATTCAGAAATTTTATAGGTTTATAGAAATCTGTCTAGGAATGCGAAAAATTGATATTCATTATTAGCTACAAACTTGTATTCGGTGGGTCACTATGCCAGGAGGGGGTTGAACAAAATTAGCCGTATATATATATATATATATATATATATATATATATATATATATATATATATATATATATATATAAGTAGAACTACATTAAAACGAATAAGTAATAGCTAGCAAAACGTTAAAATAATTTTATATGCAGTTTACCAGGAAATATATAACCATAGAAATCTTAGCAGCTCTGTCACCAAATATTAACTTATCAAAGATAGGAAAAAATTCATAGTTGTAAAATTAAAATAAAAAAGTTCAAAAATTACATTATTTACATTGCAGGATATAAACAAATAAAGATAAAATCTAAGAAAATAAGTTCCCGGCATATTTTAAGTGAAGTGCTATATTTGACGAAAGACAAGTATGAGTTTTAAAATTTCATTGACAGTTTTAAGTCAAAAATCACTCATTAGAAGCATTTTGTTTTTCACTCGCGTTCATCGGAATCTGAGAGTACTATCGCATAGCGGAGTTTCACCTGAAGTTACTAGAAAGAATGTCACTATGAATCTCATTGACTTTACTGGGAAATCCCGTTGCGCGCAGACACGAAAAAGCTTAACCTTGCTAAAGAGGAAGGGAGATCAGGCCCCAAAACGGGATAGTTTCTTTGGAAAGCTGACTCATACTTATTCTCGAGTACTATGTTTCTTCACCCCCACGAACTCGAAGAAAGAAGAAAAATAAAACACCAGTTACAGCAAACAATTTCCTGTGAATGAAAGAAGCGAGATTTTTTGTAAAGTTCTCTTACCGGCATGTTTTTTTCCGTCCCTGCACTTTTCGACTGTTTTCGACAAGAATGGAAAGCAGCTCTGAAAAACTTGTTAATCCTTTGCTAGCATCTCCTATTCTGTTGGTAAAGAGTTCACGAGTCGACGGCCCAGCAAGTTCTGAAAACCGGTTCAGAATATCTTCGCGTATTTACTTCCCCCGCTTCGAAAACCAAGTTGCCATGACGACGACTGTGAGTCAACAGTCTGGTCACCGCCAGGCACCGCCACTTGCCAGTCTTACGGTCACCACCTTGGATATGAACCGCGACACCTGAGACAGCTGATCTATTGCAAAGCGCATTATGGAAAAAAGTTTTCCGTGATGGATGTTTTTCGAAAACAGGGTGAAATTTCAGAACGTGTGGATGAGATTAGAGCCTAACCGCTCGACCTTTATTTGAAGACAAAAATGAGTGCGACTCGGTCATCCTAGCAACTTGTATAGTTCGCGCACTTAATTTCAATTTTATAAATAGTAAAGTAAGCATAAAGAAACATTAGCTAATGTAAAGTAACATGACATTTAGGGAAAAAAGGCTGTATAAATTCACGACAAAAACGAAAATCATGGGTGAAAAAAAAAAATGCGGAGAATCTAAATTTTATTTGTGTGTGTGTATCTTTTGTGATCATGAACCAAAAAGAAAGGATATAAACTATCTGCAGGTACTTGTATGAATCTGAGTGTCATCAAAGAACAGACACGAGATTTCTTTTCTTTATCCGCCCTTAAAAGTATTTCGAGGGACAATAAAGATCACGCTTATTTTGCTTGGCCTGGAGAGAGCCAAAAGACTAGCACGCTAGTCAGGGACGGGCCGATCCATATGGTGCCTGAGGCAAGTTTTAAAAGCGACACCTTTTCGAGTTTTCGGACAGACTCATAAGTAATGAATGTATCACCATTAAAAATAGTCTAATTAATAGAATAAGGGATATTTTTTGGGAAAATATGTATTTAATAGGAGAAAAGTTTCATTTATTTTAAAGAAACAAAATTTTTCAAAATTACAGACCTTAAAACAGCAGAAAAAGTAAATAAATGTGATCATAATTTGTTAAGTAATATAAATAATTACTGGGCCATTCTCCGAGCCTTTATTAAAGTTTTTTTTTATTAAAGCAATAGCACTTAGACATACATCTATACACTATTAAATGCCACTAAAATACAGCAAGCAAACAGAAGAAACAAAACATAAAACAAAATGGCATATAGAAATCTTGGAGCAGAAACAACAGTCAAATTGGGCTGATATCCATTCGTCCTCATCAGTTCCCTGGCTTCAGGACCCGATTTAGAAAATTCTTGATTATAGGCACAACTCGAGAGGGGGGGGGGGGGGCATAAAATTTCCAAAATTGACACACAAAAAAAAATAATCATGAATCATTGTGAAAGTGCCATTTTACAAAGAATTGGCTATTTGAATCGTAGAAGCTTAGAACATTATCAGATAACAAAAAGCAATACAACATATTAACTTCATCATTAAAACACCAATACAATGCAACCAGAAAAACTTATTAACCCTTATATAGACTATAACATATATTTGATGAACTATACATATAACTATACATATGATGAACCAACCAATCAATCAAATTTGAAAGGATATATATAAAAAAGATGCTATTAAATAAGGTAAAATTAAAAAAAATTGAATTGGGAAATTTTCTTTTTTTCCATTTAAAATTAAAAATTTTTGGGAACCCCCAACATTTGGGGACCCCTAGGACCGGGCCTACCGGGCCTAATGGAAAATCAGGGCCTGCCTGGCTTTCCAATATCTGCCATAAAGACAGTTACTTGATAATACATTATTAAAGTAAATTGCTGTATAACATCTCTAACTTATTGTTTTAGATATCGTTTTTTCTATACAAATCATTCTAGATCTTTCTGTCTCAGCAGCTGCTATAGTTACAGGTAGTGTTAGTAGAATTCTTAGAGCTACAACAACGTTTGGAAATATGCATTCAAAATTTATTTCTTATAATCTCACATTCAGCCTTTTATAAAAAATAGTCTCAGTATTCACCTATATTTGAGTATGTTTACGAATTTCGTCCTATATTAGATTAAACTACTAATCTTTTGCCCTTATTCGTTGAAAATGTCGCATTTTTATTTTCTCATTTTGACGCCTGTTTCAATTCGGCTCCTGAGGCCGTTGCCTGCATCTATGGGACTGGCCCTGACGATAAGTCTTCTCTACTATGATCTGCAGATTCTTGTTCCGTGGATAGTGTGGTTGTTTGAAGGTGTTCGGACTCCGCTCTTGTCGATTAGTACCATTCTGTTTAAGCCGTGAACATAGACCGGTACATGGCTCAAACAAACAACGGGATTGCTCCGAACAACAAACTACCACCCTCCCGTTAGTACATTACTCATCAATTAAATTGGTAATTTTCTCTAACGAAATAAATATCCAAGTTTGCCTTGACCCCGTTCAAATCCACAGAAACCTCAAAATATTGTTCTCGGGGGAGGGGGGGGGGGGAATGGCTTTGCTTTTGTTGAGCGCGTGTGTATGTGAGTCGCATAATTTTTGACTTTTGAATACTACTTGTTCCTAAACTGTAGATCGGTGGTTCTCAACCCTGTGCCCGCGGGTGCACGTGCGCCCGACTTAATTTTGAAATTTCTTTCGTCTGATGAGAACTTTTAAATATCGTAAAAAAATTCCTAATTTTAAAAAGGTTCCTTATAAAAGAAAAATCTTACTTTGGTTCGACATATCTGTGCGAAGCCTTATTTTCAGCGATGAATATTATAAAATAAAAATGCAGATCTCAACCTACTGATGCACATCTCGACGATTGCTTTAAGAACGGGAATATCATCTTCTGTTACAAATTATGAAAAATTAGCTAATTCAGTTCAGAGTCAAAAATATCATTAAATTGTAAATAAAGTATTAATTCATAAGAAACCCATTTATACTACAGTCGAACCCCGTTATAACGAACTTCAAGGGACCAAAGGTTTTGTTCGCTTTATCCGGTGGTTTGCTATATTCGAACTGTTAAGAAAAATGCTAGAGTTCACAAAATGCATAACTCATTAGTTTCAATGTGTATTCAATAATGATGTATTAAAAAATGATAAAATCTATTAGAAATGATCATTAATGAATTAAATTGACTAAAATCGATTACATTAAACTGACACAATACTAATTAAGTTACGTACAGTAGAAAAACGGCGAGATCAAAATTTTCGTTCGTTATATCCTTGAGTTCGTTATACACCGGGTTCACTATAACGCGGTTCGACTGTACTTATATTTTATTCCCATGTACCTACTTATAAAATAAAATAATCAAAATTTTATTTGCGTTTCTTCTCTTTTTATATCATTATTTTTCAAAACATAATCATTGTAATTATATTAAAAGGTTGGTAACGTACTGTTGAGTAAAAATATATTTCTATTATATAAATAATGAACATCAGTGATACAAAAACTATTGATTGTGCCCGCCATGCTATCTGAAAACTTCGATGTGCACTCGACCATGGGAAGGTTGAGAACCACTATTGTAGATGTACAATAAACGATAATTTCCAGGTGAAAAATATCTTATCGAATTTTTTGAATGAGAATTTTAATATTTAATTGGAACAGTCAGGATGAAGCGACGCAATATTTATTTCCCCATTGCACAACTTGCTTTCGTAAGGAGGCTTTCTCCTTGTTGCCGAGTTTAAGAAACTATACACCCAAACCGATTGAATCTGAAACTTACCATGACAACAGACATGGTTAATATTACACCTGGATATAGTGAAGAAACATCATTATTCATTGCTCCGCGAAAACAAATAATTGTTTCATAACTGAAAATGCACTTATACAATAAATTTTCAATTCCAGATTTCAGTATGATGAAACTGGCATATTATATTATGAATAAAAGCATTGGTTTATAAAAAAATATTTTTACGCAGAAATTTGCCTATTCTTATCATAGTTTATAAAATTATGGCTATAATCTAACAGCTGAAAAAAAAATCCACCAAATTTTTTTCTTTAGATAATGATCTTCGAAATTTCAAAGTTTCGAAACCACTTTTCTTTGCTAATAAGGCTACGACGTTAAATTGGCGAATCAGCTTACCAAAAATTTATCTAATGACTACATTTTATTATTATAGAAAGTCATGCGTAAACATGCCTCCTAGTAATTTTCTTTCTTCTATTAGTAATTTTCTAAATAGAGTTTTCGGCCACAATATAAGTTTTCTCTGCTATAATAAATTTGAGAAAACTCATCGAAGAAAACACGATGGAACTATTATGGTTAAATTCATATTTACAGAGGAAGTTAAAAAAAAACTTTAATTTCGTTATTCTAATGTTTCAATTCAGTTTACTTTACTTTATAGAGCTGAAAGAAGGCTTCCTTCACAAACAAGAGCCGTGGGTTTTTAGATAAAAGATGATTTACAGTCTGAAGCTTATTTAATTACGTCGGAGAGCCGCATTAAGGTAATGAATGGTTATGGCGCAGCCTCTTGCAGAATTAGGTCGTTTTAATGGGGGAATTTTACATCACAAAAGTAGATTAAAGAACTTGGTGGAATCACTTCAGCAGGAGCTTATTTCTTCCTCATTTTATAACAAGCGAATAAGTAGACGATTATATGGGATAGACATTCTACTTCTCAAAACGTAAGAAAATAAAATTTCTGAAGAAAATCTCTAGCTGAAAGACATTCTGTTAAGGACTAAACTAATATCTTTATGACAGCAAAAAATTACAAAAAAATTATGTATTTCCTTCTGTCTTTTTATCCGTCTGTGCAATGGGCCATAAAAGACCGAAAAGATTTATGTGCCGAAAGTGAAAAAGCGTTTATTATTATATTCTAGGTTTAATCAGTTATATGTAGAGCAGTATTTCACGGATAATTTTAATTATAATTAGAGTGCGTGCTGCTTTTGGGCATAAAGCATCGTTGTCTGCAGATGCCCTAATTTCTTTATAGAGCTATGCTACGGAGTGTAACGCGTTGATCGAGGTAGCAATCGAATCAGCAAAAACCACAGCCAAGTAAATTAAAATCGACGAATTTATTACAATTCGGAGGAGAAAATTTGGAGATTGATGCTCAGTAATCAGTTACACAGTTAATGATAGTCCTCTAAGATGGCGACGGAGTCCGTTAGGAAGAGTTACCATATGAAGTTCCTCTAATTCAATAATATCGAACAGTTCATTAAAATTCGAGCAAGTCCCTCGATTTTCGCTCCCTGCAGGGCGGATGACTGCGAGACAATTTATAAGATCAGGATGATCGTAACGAATGTTCTCTTCTGAAGACCTCGTCAAAATGTAACTAAGCTTCCTAGCTGAAGCTAAAAATTCTCTTCGTGAAGAATAAACTGCCGACTTAACAAGTCCGCGTATAGCCTTTTTCGACCCTGGATGGTCGGAGTCTCTCACAGCTCAGCAGATCGCTAACTAACTTTTTCTCTCCCGTCTAATTTTGGACTCTTTCGCTCCGTCCAGAGAACTCGTCTCTTATTGGATCTTCTAATGGTGATGTCATTTTTAGACTTTTCGATATGCTGGAAGGCAAGCTGAAATTTTCGTGATTTCCCGGCTTCCCGGTGGTCCTGCGTCATTAATCTGGCGCGTCGTGGCGAATTTCTGTTCCGCCTAGATGTCACGTTTTTCCAACCACTTTGTGTTCCTTTCGTTCCAGCTTACCCTCACCTGCTATACGTTAAAGGGGGGCGTGTCAGTCAGCTGCGACAAATTTCATGTGTGCAGCGTATATTTTAATTGTGCGAATTATTTTAATTCGTCACAGGAGCAATGAATTATACGCACTACCACAAAAGGATAAGATTAGAAATGAAATACAACTAGTCCGAAGAAATGGCTATATAGTAAAAAAAGGGGGGGGGGGTAAATACAATAGATTTTTTTCCAGCAGAAAAACTGAAAAATCTAAGTAATAAACAGGAAATCCAACGTAAATAAAGCAAAAATAGCAGCAAGGTGCAATTTTGCATACGGCCGTTTCGAAGTTGCAAAGTAGCTTCTTTATGAGTACAAAGAACTTAGTGGCAGCTCAAAAAGCCGAAAACTAACTCAGTTTTCGGCTTTTTGAGCTGCCACTAAGTTCTTTGTACTCATGAAGAAGCTACTTTGCAGCTTCGAAACGGCCGTATGCAAAATTGCACCTTACTGCTATTTGTGCTTTATTTACGTTGGATTTCCTGTTTATTCCTCGAGCACAAAGGTTTTGTCTTTTCTTTTCTTTTCAAAATCTAAGTAAGTTCTATTATTCAAACGTATTTGTAAAGGTAGCTCAAACGAAAGGGAGACTTTTCGGTTTTTGTCTTTAATGATTCATTGGTTTGAATGTGGGAACACACAGAAAGTAATGGTGATATATTAGGTGTATATCCGCTACACATAGTCACCTTGTGGATTCAAGCAAGTGTCTCAGCGCATCGCTAGATTTTGGATTCCCTGAGCGAAGAACGTCCGTGGTGATCTGCGCCTTGGAAAGTCGTCCCAGACCTTGTATCGTTTGCGAACCGGCGGTCCTTGAGAATCATTTTCAGTGGGACGAAGATGTGGTAATCGCAGGGTAATAGGATGGGGGCTATGGGGCACGAGGGAGGGGAGGGGAGGTCAAGGACCTCTCTGCGGAAGCGTTGCAGCAAATCTTGTCCACGACAGCAATCGATTCCATAGTGATGACTAAGTGCGCTTGAGCAAGTTTCGGCATGTCCCAAGCTCACACATCCATTACGAATTTCACTAAATCATCTGAACACTGTACACCGTGGCAGACACTCCTTTCCATACACATGTTTCACTAACACCTTCTGCCGTTTAAAAAAGAAAATCGCCGCTCCCTGGGATTATTTGGGCGAATTCATGTCCCGACCGTACGTAGTCACCTTGCTAAGGGGTCAGGTACCTTTTAAAGACCAAGAGACTCGACAAACATATTCTATTTTCAATCACCAGTAGTTTCTAAAATAATTTATTAAGAAATATGCAAATTTTACTGAGAGTTAAACACACTTTCTTCTTTATAAATATGGTTCTTAATTTTTTCTAGCTTGGGTATAAATTTTTAATTTTTTTAAAATTTGAACCATTGTTTTTTTCAACTTTATGTCATTGCGCACAGACTTGCGTCCATATATTAATATACATATTATATACATATTATATGAATTATTATATACATATTATATGTCCGTATATGTATATACATATTTTTTTAAATTTTAAAATTGAGTTGCATAATATATCTTTAAAATGATGAACGTTGAAATCAAAATTCTTTGTTCTTCGTAGAAAAAAATTTTTTTTTTCATTTTTTTTATTTCAGAATTTTTTTTATAAATTTTATTGTAATTCATATTTTTATGGTAGGAATGATATAATTGTTCGTCATTTTAATGATACATGTTTATATTGAACGTGTATAAAATTTCATGGTATTCTAGGCAATTGTTCTGGTGATATCATGCGCGGAATCACATAACAATAAAAAAAAACAATGGTTAAAATTTTTAAAAATTAAAAAAATTCTCTTCAAGCTAGAAAAAATTGAGTGCAATATTTATAAAGAAGAAAGAGTGTTTTTTTCACAGTAAAATTTGCATATTTCTTAATAAATTATATTAGAAACTAATGGTGATTGAAAATATAATATGTTTGTCGAGTCTCTTGGTCTTTAATTAGTACCTGACCCCTAAAAAGCTTTCAAACAGCACAATGACAATTTTCGACGATAACAGCTTTGCTTCGTGACATAACAACGTCATCTTCAAGTTCAAACGCAGTGCTCTGGGTGTTTAACCACTACCGCTAATACAAAAATGTCACTTTCGTTCGGGCCACCCTTATAAATCCCCTTACGTAGTTTATTTATAACCTCTGAATATTTCGGTTTAGGACCGTGCAATGGCCAAATGTCTAGGGGACTGGCTTTCGGTACCAGAGTCTGTGGGTTCGAGTCCCACTATAGGCATAGATGCTTGCAGCCGTTCGGAATCGGTTTTAAGCAGTAGGTCCCTGTCTAATTAGCCCTAGTGTAGCCTGTCCCCCCCCCCCCCCCAAAAAAAAAGAAGGACCGTAGAGCTCCCAACCAACTACCTATTTCGGTTTTGAGGGCCAATTTTGGATGATCCACGCTTTTTGGTGTGCCGTACTCGCACAAGCATTACTTAGCAAGGAAAATTGGGAGTTCAGTGTTTATTTGAGAACATTTGTTAAAATTTCTGTGAAACCCATGGTTGGAAAATGTTGGAATTCTAACATGCTCTTTTAGGCTAGCATGACTATTTATGCCCCATAAGAAACTCTACAGATTTTTACTCGAAAAATTTTCTTGACGAACTAAATATCGACAATAAAATATTTTTCGCATTTCTCCTGATGTTATTCAAATTACATCGTCTTCCTC
Organism: Dolomedes plantarius; assembly: GCA_907164885.2. Classification (NCBI taxonomy): domain Eukaryota; kingdom Metazoa; phylum Arthropoda; class Arachnida; order Araneae; family Dolomedidae; genus Dolomedes; species Dolomedes plantarius. The sequence goes on from OU015492.1 coordinate 130,957,434, forward strand.
TCCGAAACTGCAACTTTTGGCACGTAATTTTTTTGGGGCCTGTAAAGAACCTTTATGTTCTACAATTTCTAGTCAAAACACTATCTGACGCAAAGCTCTTAAAAATTAGAAAATATTCTTAAAAAAAAATTATTTTGAAAACAGGAAAGGAAAAATTTCAAAAAATTTGTTGAATTCTTTCTGAACAAAAGAATATTTCTTCTTTGTTTCCTTTCATAAAACTGGCACAAAGATAAAATAAAAATAAAAAATAAATAGAAAAGGACACCAAAAAACCCTTTTCATAATTCTGTGATATACCTAGGGAACTGAGAGATTAAATTACTTAAAAGTTACATTACGCATACGAATGTGCCTTTAATGTATCATAGATTGATTCCTCGAAATATCTGCCAGCAGAAATGTTCATCTCGGGGATTAAGCTCGACTTTGTAAGTACTTATAGTAAATATATATATATATAAATACATACATATACACACACACACACACACACACACACACACACATACATATATATATATATATATATAAGAATTTATGGCTGTCTGTCCGATACTTCTTAAATAAACCGTAATTGATAGTAAAAATTTATTAGTCAATCAATTTAAAACTCTGGAAAAAGAGCTCCTTTTGTGACATAACAAAATTATAAATCCAACACAACATAATGCATTCATTTTAAAAGTTTCAGTGAAAAAGTGTTGATTTGTTAATGCAGTCTCGTATCTCAATATGCGTTGTATGCTTGAGTATGACTGGAGGTTTGCAGCTGAAAATATTATCAAGTACTCCAGTTGCGACATCATCAGCGGAAGGGTTCGTATTCTACATTTAAAAACAGGAAGACATACTGTAAGTCATCATCAGCTCTTTCGTTGATTGGGAAAGAATTACTGTCATGTTTGAGGGTTTCAACCTAGATTTTACAATCAGCTGATGGAAAAGTTCGCAGGGAAGAAGTGCGAGCGGAATTTCTGTAAAAGCAAATTATTTATGCATGCGAAGCTGAAAATTGTTTTTTTCATACTTTACATTGATATTTATTTGTGAATAAATTGTAAAATTATTTCACGAAATAGACAAAAGAAGAAGTGTTTATCATGAGAAATTCTTCCGTAATCAAGGTTTATTTTGTGCCACCTTTATAAGCACACGCGTACTGACTAAGGGTCTTTCTTCATAGATCGCAAAGACACTTTGAGAGAAAGGAGAGAAAACATCGGACACTCGAGATGCAATTTCAGCCACGGAAATAGGGTGAAAGCCCCTTGCAGAAAAACTGTGAATTTAGAATACAATCTACTCATAAAAGGTGAGTAATTACCAAGCTTTTATTAACTCACTTTCTTGTTTGTTTGTTTGCTTGTTTGCGTGTTTGTCCAGTACAAATATTGCAATCGATTTTTAACTAACTTCCCGACTAGCTAGACATTTGAAACTTTTAGAATAGATCAGAACACGATGACAATGCATTCTTTTAATACTTTTAGCCGAAAAAATCCGCAAGGTGGCGCTTCGATTGAATTCAAAGCTTGCACTTTTGCGTAACGGCGTTTGACGGTTTAAAAAACAGAATAATGTGAATTTAATTTGTTTACAAAAATATTGTGCGAAAAATTTTAAAAAATAGATAAAAATTAAAGTTTATAAATCATATAAAAATTAAAGTTTATAAGTCTGTGGATAGTGGAAACGACAAAAAAGTGATTAAAATTAAATAAAAGAAAGTGAAAACGAATAATTATGTGAAGGTTTGTGCAATTAAGAGAGAATTGTCAAGTTTATATGATTCAACAGAAAATTTAAAAACGTGGTATATAAAAAGTTCTTTTTATCTCGTTCTTGTTTTTATAAATATTTGCAAAATTTTAATTTCATCCGTAGAAAAATACTATTTCTTAAACTCTGTTTACTGTAGTAACTAAACTGTTCTGGGGAAAAGACTAATAGTGTCTAGAATTACTTCTGGATTATTTAATCAGGCGGAAGCTCTTTTATGGGAGTTAAAATTAGAAACAAAGCATTAGTTCATTCGCTTACACGAACACGATAGTATTAGTTAAATTCGTATTGAGAATACCGTGTTCAGCTTTCCTTCCGTATCTTTTCTCATTTTTACATCTTTCTTCGCAAATCTTGTCCTACTTATGTTATCATGTTGTGGAAAATGACCGGAGAGCTCCAGACTAACCCATCAACCATTTACTAATAGGAAAAACACCCAACAAAACTTGTGAAAAGAGTCATAAAGTAGAGAAAACTGTAAGATATTCACGAGGAATGGCTTAGTAAGTTAAGCCCTTTTGCCAATTTTGGCATAGTCTTGTTCTACTCCCGAGAAAGGAAGCTGAATTTCCCTTTGAAATTCGATTTGAGCTTAATTTTTTTGTTATTTATAGTGATTATCTTTTAATTCTCTCAACCACTTTATATTAAATTCCCCAGTGAAGGCGGTTGCCATTACCGAATTTTTGTAGTTGCGGTAACCTGTAATTTGAGAACTGAAAACAAAATTTTTAAATTTCCATTCTTAAATTAATGCACCATGCTTAAATACCCCTTTTTGAGAGTTTTCAAATTTGGTTTGGTTATATTTGGTATATTTTTAACCTCACCAAATGTGCAGCGGACCAACCTGCACCCAAAAAAAATTTTGACCATCTCTAGGAGAAGAATTTCTAACGTTGTATCATCGATGTTTCAACAGGATTCTGACAGAGAGACTGTATGTAATCTATATCCTGGCAGAAATTCATAAATATAGTACAGCTGTTGTTGAATGAATTGGTGCTGGCAGATAGCCATTAACGTGGCGAATTAAGAGAAAAAATTATTTTTGATTCTTCCCCCTCGCTCCTTTCTTGGATATATTACTTTTCCCATGGGAATTTAATTAATATGCTTCAGTGTTACTATTCCAGAATTAAAGAACAGAGGTCAATGACGCTTCAAACAGAAATATGTAGACATATATAAATCAGAAGAAAAGAGGAGGGGGGGGAATAGAAAGAATAGGTTAATAATAAAGACCTGGGGTGTAACGGTGTGAATGTCTCCTTTGATAGTGAAAAAAAAATTCCAGAAAAGATTGTACATTCAAATACGACTCTTTTGTAATCTACGTATGTTTTTAATAGATTCATTCTACCCACGAACACATAATGTAATTGTATTCCCTATCTTCAGGTACTGAAATCATATGCATATTCGAATTAAATGCACTAGCAGTATTTGATAGATTTTCTCCGCCTTTTTTTTCCCTTCATGAACTTATAAACATTTATCTATTTAATATTCATACATATTAAAATTATCACTCGGAAATTAAAAGTTTTCAATAGTTCGTAACGGGATAGAACCAGTGGTATTCTGGAAATATTTACCTTTTTTTAAATACAAACAGAAGAAAACATATTATTGGACTATGTTTTCTTATGTAAAATGGGGTGAGATTATGCTAAGTCGGGTGAGAATAGGCCAACATGGAATTGAGCAAATCAGTGCTCTGCGGTGGCTTGTTATTAAAGCTATTAGTTTTCCCGTTTACGACGGGGCAGCGGTATGTTGGTACAAATCAACAAGTGTTATCACGCTCCTCTGATACAATCTTTGTGACTCCCGCATTTTTTTTTAACAATTCTGTTGTGTCTCACACGTTCAAGGACTACATTCCAACTGAGTTTTATTTACAGAAAATATACATTTACATACAAAAGGACAAATACAGACACTTAGCACCATCTGGTGTGAAAAGTTAAAAACACTTTGTAGCATTTATATATATATACCAACACTCTCCCCCTGCGAAAAGGGGTTTTATCTTTTCAGAACATTAACAGCACATTTACATTAAACATATATTCTTCAATGAGAATAACAATTTATCAAATGTTACAGCCTTGGTTAAGAAATCAGAAACCATCTCATTAGTATTCACATATTTAGTCTTTATAGTATCATTTTCAATGAGATCTTTGACAAAATGGAATTTCAGATTCACATGTCTAGTTTTATTTGATGACTTACCACTATTTAACCAATCGATGGCTGATTGACTATCACTATATAAGACTACAGGTCTCTTAACAAAATTTTCACATTTTAATTCAGTTAACATGTTTAGAGTCCAAGTTAATTCTCTTGCAACATCGGCGATAGCTAGCAGTTCTGCTTCACATGTGGATAGTCCAACACATTTTTGTTTTCTACTTTTCCACGTAAGAAGTGAATTACCAATCATTATAACACAACCTGAAAATGATTTGCCTCCCTCAGCATTTCCCCAACTGGCATCTGCGCAACAATTTAAAAATCCATTTTCTCTGTCATAAAACAAAACTTTATTTTTTGTTGCGTTTAAATACTTCAAAACTCTTTTAGCTAATGTATAATGCCTTTTTTCCGGTCGTTTATTAAATTGTGATAAATAGCTAGTGACAAAAGCGAGATCTGGGCGAGTTCTATTAGCCAAATATAAAATCTCACCTATTATTTCCTGATATTCAGTCTGATAGACTAAATCATCCGTGGGATTAAAACATCTATCCTCACCTTTAGTTATTGGTGTATTAGCTTTCTTACAGTTTTCCAATCCATATTTATTTATCAGAGATTCAATGTAATGCGTTTGCGATAAACTAATACCATTTTCATTTTGTAGAACTTCTATACCTAAAAATTTGGAATTTTCTGTAGTTTAATTTAATTCAAAAGTTTTTCTAAGCTTAAGTATTATCTCTTCACATAATTTAGAATTATTTGAAAATATTGCCAAATCATCTACATAAATACAAATTGCGAAAAAATCAGTTTCATTACTTGTAATAAAAACACAATTGTCAGATGCAAGCTGGTTGAAGGCCAATCCTTTTCAGTTCATTTTTAAGTTTAATATGCCAATTTCTACCAGATTGTGGTAAACCATATAAGCTACGCTTTAATTTACATACATTGTTCTTACCAAATTGTTCTTCATAACCTGGTGGGATTTCCATGTAAACAGTTTCTTCAATATCGCCATACAAGTAAGCTGTCTTGACATCAAAAAATCTTACAGATAAATTTAATTTTGCAGCTAATGATATCAATAATCTAAATGATTCTATATTAACAACAGGCGAAAAAGACTCTGAATAGTCTTTATTTTTAATTAAATTAAAACCTGCCGCTACGAGTCTTGCTTTATAAATTTCCTCGTCATTAATTGTTTTAACTGAATAAATCCACTTACTTTTGATTATTTTTACATTTTTAGGTCTTTCAATTATTTCAAAGACATCATGCTTATTCATTGACTCTAATTCTTTTTGCATCGCGATTTTCCACTTATTATGTTTAATGCTATTCATTGCTTGCTCATAATTTTCAGGTATTGAATTATTTTCCTCCCGAGTAGAGTTACTTAAGGCCAAATTCGCCGTTGACTTATTTTTTATACGTTCGGAAAGCCTTAATTTAGGTGATAACTCATGATTTGAGTTTTCCACTCTTTGATCGTTTGCGGTTTCATTTTGTAATGATTTTGTGTCATTAATTTCACTTTGATTATCTTCACGCGGGTTAATTTCTGTTTCTGCTTCTAAATTTGAAAAATTGAACTGACTCAGATTTTCAACATTCCATAAATAGGATTCCGAATTTTTCGTTATGAATTCGCTGCCTTTTAATTTTTCGTCAAATTTAACTGATCGTTCCTCAATCACTGTATTTTTTGCGATGTCATAAATCCTATATGCTATTCTATCTCCGGAATAACCGACAAAAATTCCGCGTTTCCCTGGAACATCAAATTTATTGCGAAATTGTTTAGGAATATGATAATAAGCTACACAGCCAAAAGTTTTTAAATAACTTATTTTGGGTTCTTTACCTGTCCATATTTCCATCGGAAGTTTATTTTTATATTTGCGCGGTGTAATATTCGATACATGAGTACTGCAGGATATGGCTTCCGCCCAAAATTTTTGAGGTAGTTTACTCTCATATAGTAAGGTTCTTGCGCGTTCTACTAAAACTCCTATAGCCCTCTCGGCTTTTCCGTTTGATTCTGGGTTGTACGGTACTGTTTTTTCATGAGATATGCCAAATTTCAGTAAGAATTTAGTCATTTCCTTATTCACAAATTCTAATCCATTATCGGTTCTTAAGCGTTTGATTTTTCGGCTTGTTAGGTTTTCATACCTTTCTTTAAAATTTTTAAACACATCAAATACTTCATACTTATGTTTTATAAAATAAGAAAAATACATACCAGAATAATCATCTACAAGCATTAAAAAATATTTAGAACCACCCAATGAATCAATATTTATAGGACCAGCTAAGTCAGCATGAATTAATTCCAAAACAGAATTACTTTGATCAATATTAATTTTGCAATGTTTTTTACGAGTTAATTTACTGATATTACATGATTCACAATTTAAAATTTCAGATTCTTTAACATTTATATCAATTATATCTTTCATTTTAGACATATATTGAGGATTCAAGTGACAAAGTCTTTTATGCCATAATTCATAATTTTCTACATTTTTAACAAAGTTACACTCTAATAATTCAGATGAATTATTATCAATACAAGGTTTCATTATAATTTCTAAGCGATTATTTACTTTCTCAGCTTTTAAAACAATTTGACCAGTTTTGCTTAAAACCAAAACATAATTATCATATGATTGAATACTATAACCTCTTTCCATTAATTTAGTCATGGATAACAAATTACATCTTAAATCAGGTACATAAATCACATTATCAATAGTTAATGTATTTTCAATATTGTTTACAAATGTCTTAGCTTTAACTTTTCCTTTGCCAATAGATTTTAAAACAGAATTCTTACCTGCTAAGTTAATATGACCAACATCGGAATTAAAGTTTTCAAAAAATTTAAGGTCCTTGCACATATGTGAGCTGCTTCCAGAATCCAAAATCCAAATATCCTCACAAGTAGCGTCGGAATGTTCTGGGTCTGTCATAAGGGCAAAGTTCTGATTTTCGTTTTCAAATGCTGCGTTCGCGAATCTCATTTTTTGCTTGTTTTTGGTTTTGTCGTTAGGTAATGTTCTTATCACGTTGTCGGGTGCATTTCCACTCCTGTTTCCTGTTTTATTCCTGAAAAAACAATTTCTGGCTATGTGATTGGATTTGTTGCAGATCCAGCAAAGTTTTACGTTTCTATTACTGTTTTTAACATGGAAAGCTTCTCCTTTTCTGGATATGGAATTTGAGTTCATTTTTAAATGGGTATTCTCTTCTTCGCGTAAAATTTCTAATATTTCATCAATTTCTTTTTCTCTTTGCGTCTTCAATATTTCTCTTATTTTCCCGAATTTATGGTTAAGTCCACGAACTGTGTAGTAAACCAGTTCACGTTCTGAAATGTTCAAACCAAGTGCGCTACACTTCATAGAAAGTCCCCTTGCTCTGGCTATGTAGTCAGATACATTTTCGTTTTCTTGCATTTCTATATTCTTTAGCTCATTTCCAGCATCTATCTTCCGGTCTTCATTTTTTCCTGTGAAAACCCTTTTTATTTTTTCCCATAAATTTTTGGCATTGGTTTCTTCTGCAAATTGGAGACTCTGTTCATCTGAAAGTGATAGCAAAATATAGGCTACAGCGTCATCATTCTTTGTTTTCCAATCTTCTAGTAATTTTAAATCCTGTGGTCTATCTTCATAGATAACATCTATTAATCTTTTTAAAGTTAAAATTGCCTTGATTTTCATAGACCAGAGTAAATAATTTCTACTATTCAACAACGGAATGCTTTTCATGTTATCCATTTTCTTCGCTATCGTTTAAACTTTCGCTTTAGGAAATCTCACAGTTGCATTTTGAATTCATCGGCGACCGGATGTCGATGCGACTGGCTCTTCGAGGAGAAAAACAACCACGAAGCTCTGCTGCCAAATGTTGTGTCTCACACGTTCAAGGACTACATTCCAACTGAGTTTTATTTACAGAAAATATACATTTACATACAAAAGGACAAATACAGACACTTAGCACCATCTGGTGTGAAAAGTTAAAAACACTTTGTAGCATTTATATATATATACCAACAAATTCACTATTTTATCACTTTGTTGCAACCTTGGAAAAGTGTTGGTTCTCGTGGTATGAAGGATTAGTTTTATGCACTGGTAAGTAATATATTTTTTATTCCCCTACTACCTGAAGTCTTATGTGTGGAGTTTCATTAAACTAAAAAACTAAACTCATGGCGCAACAGTCCCCAGTGGACCAAGGCCGGCGGTGCCCATCTCCGCTTTTTTGACCGTGGGCTTCGGGTGCCATACAGCATAAGTCTCAGTCAGGTGGTCAACTTGAAGTGGGACCCCCAGAGTTTAGGTCCCAAGCATGCTTGGTCCTCATTTTATCGACTCACTCAAGGGATGAAAGGCTGAGTCGACCTTGCCCAGTCCCAAGATCGAACCCTGGACCAGTGGTGTGGCAGCTGGAGTTTCATTATTATACCATTTTTGGTTGTCATGTTATCCCATTATCATTAAAATAAGTTCACTTGATGTGGTGAGATTGTGCCAACCTTTTTTTGGTTATTTTGTGTACTGCAACCACTTTTTTTTATAAACTGAGAAATTATTGGCACAACTCTAACAATTAGAATGGCTAGAATTATGGCAATAATTCCTCCATTTAAAATTTTTTAAGAAACTTCACATCAAGTGAACTATCTGTATCAAAAATGTATTAACAAAGTAACATGTTTTAAAAATCAAGTAGAATGGGGTCTCTGCTAAGAGAATTGGGTAATACTGTCGACGAGGATGGTGTTACCCTCCTGGACAGCCCCCAAGACTAAAAGATAACAATCATTCTCAAGAGGACGAAGAGGAATAAAATACAGAGAATGCAGTTGCTGAAGGTGTCAATGCAACCACAGCAGATTTTAGAGTAAATAACTTCGTGGCTGTTTCATATGAAGGGAGGGTCTATCCGGATCAAATGCGCAGCAACTTTGATGAAATTGGGGAACCTTATGTTTCCTGCATGGGGAAAAAAAGGCAAATTTTGGATTTGGCCAAAAAAGGCTGATAAAATTTGTTAATTTTTGAGAAAAAATAATTTATTAAAAAAAAGACATATTTAACTGGGAGTGTTCTTGCTTCAAAGTAAGAGGTGTGTGAATGTGCCACGACTGAATCCATGGCAACTATAAAGTAGAAAAGAGGGTGGCCTAATCTCACCCCACTCGGTGAGGAGAGATTGTGCCAGAAAAAAAAATCACCCCCACCATCCCCAGTCATTTAAAAAAAATTCTGCTACGAAATAGAAATCTGAAATGTGTATCTATCTTTCAGCACTAAATTCATCCGATTATGTTGGTAAATTAAGAAATGTCATAAAAAACCCTTCAAAACCTGGCACAACTCACCCCATTAGTCTATGTTTTCTTCTGTATAGAATATTTACCCTTTTCAAACATAAACAGAAGAAAATACAGTATTGAAACATGTTTTCTTCTGTGTATGTTTTCTTCTATATTGAATATTTAACTTTTTTCAACTATAATCAGATGAAAATATTACTGAAATATGTTTTCTTCTGCATGGAATATTAACCTCTTTTCAGGTACAGACAGAAGAAAACACATTATTGAAAGGAAACAAAAATTAGTTAACTCTTACTTACTCAACCGAGTGCACTTTCTGACTTTTACCACGACATTTCTGAACAAAAGTTAGAGATTATGGTAAATACGGAATGCTTAGTCACTAAGTCATCGGAAATCTGAAAATTTTAAAAACACCGATTATGGTTTTTTTTTCTGTTAAAAAGGATTATAAGCCTAAAAGAGATTTTTGTTGTTATATAGTCTGGTAATTGTGAATGAAGATTCTTGTCTCAGTGGCAACTCATGCGAAAAATAGAAGCCGAGTGTCTATTTAACATTTGGAGTTATTTCAAAATGGAGTTTTCTAAACTTTGTTTTCTTGACTTTAGAATATCATGTAAGAGTAATACTTTAATAACATAAAATGATTTTAAAGCAATTTAGATCATAGTTAATCCAATAAGTTTTACCCATTCATTTTGGGTATATTAGGGTTCTTCGACGCTTTTACGACCGGGTGCCACGGATCAGTAAAGCGTAAGATTACGCGAGGTACACGTCAATCGAGTGGCTTACCGAAAGCATGTTAAGTAACAATATACCTTGTACTTTCTGAAGCAGTAAAAACTGCAGTGGTTGTTTATAACCCTATCACAAGTAGAATTTATCATGAATAAGGTACTCACAGTTGCTGAATCAATGCATTCTCATCGCAGTCTCAAAGAGTAACTTGGCATTCTTATGGTAGCTATGTAAACAGATGTAATCCGCGATTGGCAAAGAGTCCTCCTCGTGGTTTTGTGTTAAAACCGTGTTTTGGATTTTAGGCTCTTCTTAAAAAACCCTCGGTCAAATTAAGCTTGAGATTTCTTTATCTTGGGATATTTTTTGTGATTTTTAAAAACACTAAAAATTTGTCGTCGTTGACTCAGATCTAACAAAAGCGCAACTCACCAGCAGTATTTGATAGATGTTCTACGCCTCTGTTTTGTTCAGAAATTTATAAATACTAACGCATTTAACATTCATACATACATATTATCAGGCTGAAATTAAAATCATTAAATACCTATCTCGCAGCGTGATGGAACCATGGTTATTAATTATCGTTCCCAGAAATAAGAACTAACACCTATAACAACCAAATAGTTTTGATCAGGGATTCCCAACCTGTTTAACCTTGCACCCTTGGGGATGAGATAAGAAACTCGGGGCCCCCTTGCTAGAATTTTAGTTTTTCAATTTTTTCAATATTAAATGAAAACGGAATGTATATCAGGAACATGTTCGATTTCAGTTCAAATGAATACGTACTCCATTTCTGATTTTATTTATTTACTAGCTGAATACCCGTGCTTCGCTACGGAGTACAATTTAGGATAATTACAATGAAAAAATAATGAAACTGCTTTTTAGAGGATTTCCTTATAAACAATATTTTTTGTTTCTTCATTGGGCGGAACTAATATTACCAGGCTCGTCCGCAAACTTACACGTGAGCAAACTACGTAAAACTGACCGTGGGAGAAACAATTTTCCCTTAAATCTAAGCCAGCGTATTTTAATGTTTGGCCTTGAGACTTTCTTATCGTTATGGTGAAGCATACTTTGAGGGGAAATTGCAGCCTATTAAAGTCAAAGGGGTGGTCATTGGGTATTAGAGGAATGCGCGGCACGAAAACTTTTTCTCCTTGAGCCCACCCGGTTAAAATACTGGCTTCGATTAAACTTTTATGCAGGGGTTTGAATTTAGTCTAGTGCCATTACATAATTTCGGTGGTTTTAAATTCCGAAGGAGCATTACGGGTGTGTTCTTCTGCAAAAGAGCATATGGTATGGAAGACCCGGTGGTTAAAGGGAATTTAAAAACTCTACTGGATAGTTAACGGCATCATCGGAATTACAGACAGTGTCTATCGACTTATAGACCATGCATTTCTTCTCCGTCAAAGGGCTTTAGCAACATGTCATTAATAAACGAAGCCTGATCGTTTTTTGGAGTCCAAATGACCCTATCGCAAAACCATTCTACAGGCTTATTCTGTATTTGATCAATGCCTGGATAAATGTGATCTATCAGTTCCTGGATGGTAGTCACTAATTTGAATTAAATTCTTCAAAAAATTCCATCTCAATTTGTCTAGTAGTTAAATTTTATCTTTTGCAGTATTTTAATATTTTTTTTGTCAATTTATTTCGCTGTTATGCACGTGACGATAAATGAATTTAAAGTACCAGAAAAAGAAATAACGTGATCAGCAATTAATAAATTAAATTCTAAAAATTAATCTTTAGAAATTCATCAAAAATCAGAAAATGGAGGTAAAGATTCGAAAAAGATTTCATTTTAAAGAAATTTTTATGATCTGTCTCGTGATGTAAATTTTATAACCCTCAGATTATTATTTTAAATGCAAACTTTAAAACAGTTACTAAAACAGCTTAAATCTTTATAATTTAAAAAAATCTAAGAAGAATTTTTCAAAAATATTTCTTAGTGCACCCCTACACTATAAGAAGAATCGCCATGCAAAATTTCAGCCCTTTAGGTCTAGCGGTTTGGTCTGTACGTAATATCTCAGTCAGTTACGGAACTGTTTTATATACGTATATAGATTGAAAGATATAAGTAACAAACACCAGAACAGAATATATTAATACAGTTTCAAAAATAGCGATGAGATTTACGCTAGAGGACTACAACCGAAATCACAAGGAATAATTTTTTTTTATTAATGTGAGACTTGCGATTGGTGCTTAGAGCACGAATGTTTGATATCAACATAGTGTTAGAGAGCCCTATTAATATGTTTTTGTTTATTCCCCCCAAAATCTCGATGCACCCCTGGCCGATTTCACGGCACTCTAAAGTGCCGCGATACACGGCATGGTTGGGAATCACTGGTTTCAGCCAAGTTGCAGTTATAGTACAATACCTTCAAACCAGTTTGTGCTCAAGATTAAGTTCTAGGTTTGGAAACTGATACAGAATATATTGCTCATGTTCCAAAAGAGTAATAGATTTCGTAAAGTAATTTACAGGTCTCAAACCTGAGCAGGGATAATTAGGAGTTTTAATTTTAGAAAGAGAGATTTACTTACAAAGAGATCTGTATATATATATACTAGGGGCTTTGCCCCTAGGCTCGCTACGCTCGCTCCTCTGTTATGGCTAATAGCGAGATACAAAGGGGTGATTCTCGGGCAATGTAACAGCCATTTACTGTTGTTAGTCACCCTTATGCGAAGGGAAATCACTGTTGAATCACTGTTTCAGATTTAAAATTCAATTAAAATCGGAATTTTGAGATAGAGACTTGAAATGAGGTTTATATGAATGAGAAAGCTTTCATCTTCCAGATGATGTAAATATTTTCTTTGTAAGATAAAAACTCGAGGAGCATCGATATTACATCCACATATGTGACGATATTTCTCGAAAAGTGGGATTAATATTTTGATGAAAATATTAGTCTGTTTTAAATTATTTTTAAACAAATGAGGTCTTGTTTGAAGGAGAAATGTCTGTAGTCTTAGATTGTAAAAAGATCAAAATTCTACGATTAATTTTTGGCGAGTTATCGTAATCTGAACATGAAAAAGTCAATATTTTCCCACAAAACATAAAATAAAAAAAACTTAAAGTCCGACGAAGATGAGACATGTCTTACTTTCTTCCCCGTATTTTTCTGCATCTATTGGTATCGGTCTCGACCCCACACCCCCAGCGGTTTCGGAGGAGATAGCGTGACAAGCTTTTGACAGCGGCGGCGCGGCGCCAGTTACTTTTTTTTAGAATATATATATATATATATATATATATATATATATATATATATATTTAAAGGTCGTTCGCACTTTATGGAAACGATTTTGTAATTTGTTTTTGGCGTTTGCATTTTGAGATAAAAATTTGGCAACTTCAGAATAATCGTCTGCTACTGTTTTGCTTTAATTGGAATGTAAAATAAAAGATTTATTTTGAAAATGGCTCTTAAAATTGATAGATGGCTCGAAGGTTACGTAACTGCACTTTCCGGGGAGAAATATTCGTATCAACAAATTATAAAGCGGTGTAAAAATTGCGGTTATGGCATTTCAAAAATAGATACAGTTGAGTCCCGATAATCCGAAAGTCCGCTTAATCCGAAACGAAAAGTCAAAAAGAACTAAGGTTACAATAAAACGACAGTGATACTAAGTAATATAAAGTATGTTTCTGAAAATCACAAGAAAATTGAAAGTTAGACAAAGTACTGAACTAATTATTACTGAACTACATTGGTTTGAAAAAAATCTGTTAAATTTTTTTGTTGAAGAGAAGAATACATCTCCCTTGAAGCCAAATTACGCCAACGCGTCAGAAAAATGGTGTCCGCTCTGGTCGCGGCGGAGTGTTCTTCTTCGTAGCCTAGCACTACATCCAATGCAGCCGCGGCGTCTGAGTGGGATACCCTCTGCTTGCTGTCACCGTCTGCTTCACCTTCACTCTCGTCTGACACGTTGACAGGTTCGTTCAAAACCATTTCAACAATCTACTGATCGTCTAAAATCTCACACTCTACTGTATTGTACTAGGCAGCGTTCCGCTCTCTTATCACCCATTTCGTCCGGAGATTAGGTAATGTTTAGACAGACCTTATAAAATAAACTGTGTAATCACACGTTATATGTAATATTTATGTAATCAGGTTTTATTATGCAATTTAAATATATTTTAAGAATGATTTCGCTCAATCCGAAAAAATCGTTAATCCGAAAAGGGTCTGGTCCCAATCAATTTGGATTATCGGGACTCCACTGTATTTATAATATGAGGCATTGAAAGGCAAAGTGGTGTAAGTCACTTTTTCAACTTTTTTCATTTGGGGGAAAATATATAATCTCCATGTTCAATTTATGGTGGAAATGTAAATAATTATTATTTGCAATATTGTAATAATTGTTATGAATTATAATTTTTTCAATTTATGGTGGAATTTTTTGTAGTTTTTGCAGTTAAACTCTTTGACTTACACCACTTGACTTACTGACTTACACCACTTTGCCTTTCACCGCCTCATATATTAAATTTGAAAGGGAAAAACCGTCTAACTGAAAGTAAAACTGAAAACATGACGACTAAACCTCATCCTAAAACTGTTTGAACGCAGGAAAATATCAAGAAAATGAAGTCTCTGATCCTAAAAGAAAATCCGCCGACTCAAAGATCCATTGCATCGAAACTAGGAATGTCTTCTGGCACTGTAAGTAAAATCATTCATAAAGATTTGAAGTTAAAAAAGATGTTTAAACCTAAAGTTCTGCTTTTGCCAAAGCATATTGCTGAAAGAAAAACAAATCGTAGGAAATCATATGAAAAACACCTAGCTGCTGAAAAATGAAAATTTGTGGTAACATTCGATAAGACATGGGTGTATTTAAGTGACTGTAATAAAAAAAGATCAATTTTCTATTGCTCGACTGACGGGAATGACCATACGAAATGGCTACGTCAGTGTACAGAAAAGTTCTCAAAGGAGTTCATGATAGTAGCAGGATTTTGTTACAACGGCAAATTAAAAATGAAAAAAGTCTCAATGTTCATGTCTCAATGATCTCATGTGACATCTGTTATACTCCCCGGACTCTCTTGCTGAAGTTCGCAACTTCATCAAAGAAGAAAGTTCGACGTATCTGCCTTATATATACATAAAAATATTAAACTCAGATCTCTAACTTTCCATACGACATCAAATTTTCTCCCTCTTTCAGGTTTTTTCAAAACCGAATAGAAACGGGAATGATCCGCGGGATGTGCTGTCTTGGGCATCCCCCCCCCCCCGCCCCTGTTAAATTTTCTCGCGAATATTTCATTATTTCTTTTATGTGCACACAAAATGAATTGATAAAAAAGAGGAATGATCTGCCAACGGTGGGTAATCGACGTAGTATTAAAATAATAGGACGACGCATCCCCTATTAGTTTTATAAGTTTTTTTTAAACTTTAAATGAGAAAGGTATTTATTTAAACGGAGATTTTCCTTCTGTTTTCCCCAATTTGAATAATTCAATTTTCAATTTACTGTTTTCAATTGGTCCGACAAATATCATGTGCTCGGTTTAAAATGAAAGTGACTCAAAAGGTATGATATATGGTTAGAAATTGTTTATTCAACAGCAATACACAGTCACACACAGAAGTATATCAGAGGATTAAAAGCGAACGGTTGTTTTTACAGTATTTACATAGACAAGAACATCGATTAAAACTTCGAATTTCTGAATCAGCAAATGTCTATTTTTTCTGGGACAGAAAATAGGAACGGTAGCGTGTTATAACTTCATCAATGTCTCCATAGCATCCTTCCAAATGTCTAGAAAGAGATTAGTTAAAAGGAAAATGTATAATGATCACGAAATTATAATCATGTAACAGAAATGTTTCTTTTCATCTACATAAATTTTTTTTTCTACAGAATCTTCGGAAAATAATTGCGATTTTAATATTTTCAGCTATTTTAACGCACATACAAAATAAATAAATTTTTTCATAAAGCGGGGATACCATGGAGCAGACACTAGCTCGAATGTTACTAAAAATTATATAAAAAATTTATTTAAAAATTTTATTTTTATAAAGGATCGCCACATTTTTTGAAATTAAACTCCTAAAGAAGGAAAGTATCTCTGACTATATCTTTCCCATGGAGAAGGAATAACACGACTGACTCACAGTTTGTTCGAAATTTAAGACCACTCATTTACTTGGATACAATTTGTGACAATTGTGAAAAGAATCAATTCAGTCTTAAAGCAGTCGAGGTCACAAAATTTCATTTTCATATTTTATTCACGGGCATTTCGTGGTGATTTTTCCCCTAAATATGCTTTTATATAACAATCATTATACGTATAAAAAATGTTTGAACATCCGAAAATATCGTTTTAAAAATTAAAATTTAAAACATGTTTAGTTTCAGGTGTATCTAACAAACCAAATGCTCTGGGCATAATTGTTTCCCTCCTGCAGATGACAGGAAATTAAAAATACTTTATCTGCAAAATTTATAAAATAATTACGAATGAAATTTTTAATCACTTTGGTAAGCTAAAAAAATCATTCTTTTCAAAGAAATTTTTTTTTGTGGCAAAAAATTGTAAAATTTTTACTTAAACAAAAATTCTCAGAGAGATGTGTAATGCTACCACGCAAAGAATTTTAGATACGGTTTTAAAAGAAGCAAAAAACGAAATTTACCATTCGAAGACAAAAAAGGTTAAAGTACAGATGCACACCTGGGTACGTTTAGACAGTACAGGAAAAAAATGTTGCGTAGAAAAAAATGTACCTGGTAACGTAATATAGTAAATAAACAACTGGTGTGTGCGTCTTTTGATTCGAAAAGCTTTAAAGTACGTTTCAAACCAGAAAAATAAAAGTTTTCTTAAACATTAACAATTTTTTGTCGTAGATCCCTTTAAATAAATACTACTCCTTGACATAAGTTTTTGCTGGAGAGTTCGACAATTTTCGTGTATGTTGATTTCTCCCTTGAAGATCTTTCATACAGAGCTGTTTCACTTTTACTCCCGTATTTCCATGTCTAACCACCCAGTGCGCTCTTTGTAATGCATTAAATCTACTACTAGCAAGCAAGTATATATATATATATATATATATATATATATATATATATATATATATATATATATATATATATATATATATATATATATATATATATATATATCCACTTTCTTGACAGTGGACTTGGTGCCATACAGCATACGTCTCAGTCAAGTAGTCAGCCTGCCGCGGGACCCCCAGAGTTAGTTCCCAAGCATCCTTGGTCCTCATTTTATCGACCCACTCAAGGGGTGAAAGGATGAGTCGACCTTGCCCAGTCGCAGGATCGAACCCTGGACCTGTGGGTGGCAGTTTGACTCATTTAAACACTACGCCACCGGGCGTCGATATTTAAAGATATTTATCTTTTAGATGCAAAGACATTTTTTTAATACATCCTCTAAATTCTGGCCTTGTTTTTTATCTGTCTTATTTTGTATGAATTCGATTTAATGTGTTGTTTTCTGACGAAATAATCTTTCTCCAGATCCCAATTTCAAAGTATATGAGCTTTTCTACCTTTCCCAACGGTTATTTTAATTTCTTCATGATTAAGAAAATTTTTAGTTAATTAAATGTCTCGCAAGCTGTTGCTAATTCTGATGTTAAGGTTACGTCTTACATAATTCCCAGTCATCTGCATTCAACATAATATTACTGCAGCTTCCTCGGGATAAAATATTGAACTAAATTCAAAACAGATGCTTTCTAAATCCTTTAGGAGAAAACATACGATTTTCTTTATAAAATAATCCAAAAAGAGTAATACGAACGAAATAATAATAGCTATTTTTGCAATACTGATTCAAACCTCCTCAATATAGTTACCTGGACATTCGTCTAGGATCGAAGCTTGTACGACCATGAAGAATTCGACGATTATTGAAGGCTACCAAGTCTCCAGGAACTAAATTGAAAGCAAATTCCGATTCTTTTTCCCTCATCTTTTCCCCCATCAGCCTAAGATGAGATAAAAGCAGTTTCATAAATTCTCAATTATCGTATTTTTAACAAAATTATCCCTGTGTAAGTATCAATATAAGCCAATGACATAACAGATAACTGGTTATTAAAAAAAATTAAAATGTTTATATTCCTCTGAAATTAAAATTCGAACAATTTTCTTGAACTTTGCGTAAACTGAAGACTGAAAAAGGTAGATTTTTTTTTTTTTAATGGGAAATCATGTAAGGTATGTGTGCCTACGGGTTAGCTTTTTTGTGCAGGTATACCTCACGTGACATGGCTGGAAAAGTGGGATCACCCGTATTAGCTTGCTAAGCATATAGGCCGATTAATCAAAGATTTAAAAAATAACAATGTAAAGTTACAAGACTTACAGTAATCACCCGGGGGATAAATCATGTTTTACAAGCCATTCATTGTATGCATTATAAAAAGACAGGTAAAGAATATTCATTTAATATAAATACAAACTGATAATATTTTCTTTCTTTTTATGTTGTTCTTCAGTCTATATAAAAGATGATACTTTGACCTTGTTACTAAACATAATAATGCTAAAGATATATATTATTGAAATAATCAACCAGTAAAATGAAAAGAAAATACAAAAAATTGAAATTTTTTACAATTAAATTTGCTAATAAATTCGCACAGAAATTTAAAATAAGATATATAAGCCCGAGATACAAAACTTCATGAATGGAAAGAAAAGATGTTTAACATTAGCTTTTTTACTTTAAATTCTTATATATACTTTACTATATAAGTAAAATTAAAATAAATCATGATTTTATGAAAAAAATATATATATAAATAACGTTTCAGTTATATCGTTAGGAGAAGGCAGTAGTGAAAACAATTATCGACCGAAAGAGGCTTTATTATGTTCTCAAGTAATCTGAGAACAATTTAAGTACTTTTAGAAATAAATATAATTTACGGTCATGATATACATGAAGATTTTAATAAATTTGTTTTAACAAGTCTTTGAGAAGCATGATAGTAAATGCTGTTATAAATGTATAAGTTAAAAATTACAGAAATCTATGTAAGATATTTGTAGTATTAGCACAAGGCTGTGCCTGATACTGAGGTATAGAAAGAGTTTGCAGGACATCGCGGTGTGTGTGGCCTAGGAGGAAGCAACAAGTGCGCCCCCAAACGGTCTCGAGGCTTTTTTTTTTAAGTGTACGTTTTGTGTGTAAAGTTCAATAAACGTCTTTTGTCCGAATTGTGCCTCTTCATTGAGCGAAAGAACAGCAAAGACCACTCGACAACACGATTGTTATTACAATATTAATAACATATAAATTAATATTTGCTTTTAAAAGGTATAACTTCAGCTATTAATAACAGACATAAGAGCAAAAGATTCTCATTTATATTTGAAAAATATAAGAAATAAACCAGACTAATTGATATCCCTGGAACGAAATGAATCTCCGACATGTACATAAATCTACGGTCATCTACTGGATATATTAATAACACCGAGAAGGTGGAGATGTCCGCTGAATACTATAAATGCATTCCATCAATAGTATATTACATTATATATATTAATATTCCTGTATAAAATACATTAACATCTATATTTATAACATAATAGGTTATAAATGATGCTTAGCCTACTCACTATAATTTTATTTTATCGAGCCCCTTCCTAGAATTTTTCTTGGTGTGTATCATTTTCAATAGTTTTAGATTGCAAATTCATAGTAAATTCTAGTTCATTTTGAAATAGGATTGGGAAAAAAGGACAGACGAATACTTTGCCCTGATGTTTGTGTTTGTTATTTTTAATGCAGATTATATTAAATTTTGTCTAATACTTAGAGGCTTAGTACGTAACTCTGAAATTACTCCTAAAAGTTAAATCTTCTGTTGGATCTTTTGACGCCATTGGAGGTGTGTGTGTGCGTGTGTGTGCTTGTTTTATGCCCAAGAAGTATTTCTAATTTCCTAACTTAACTTGTCCGATAAATTACAAATTTTATTAACACCCATAATTCTTATCATAATTTTTATATTTACCATCAAGCGAGCTCTTAGCTAAAAATGATCCGTGAGAAAATAGACAGCCAGGCAGTATTAAAAGTAAAGGGCATTACCATATAAGGCAATGCATAAGTTAGATATTTGCTGACCAAATGACAATTAGGACCACAGGAAGGGTCCACTTTGGGAATTTGACTAATGAAGTTATGTATAATTACGATTTTACATTTATTTTCTTCAGAGTAATGTTTGGATATACCTTGTCCAGGAAAGACTTCCTCTCGCTCCCAGAATGACTTGATAAATCTGTGTTTATATATGAAACTGCGAATTTTATTGAAGATTGACCCCTTCGGCCATACGAATGCATGTGTGTATGTGTGTATAAGTGTGTGTGTGTGTGCGTGTGAGAGAGAGAGAGGCCGTTTTCGGGTCTATTATGAACGTCGCTGTGAGGAACTTGCATGATATAATGTCCTTCTATGGGTAACGTACGAAACGACTTTGTGAAAATTTTTGATTAAGAGGAAAATTTACTTGTATGCTTCATAAAATGGCTGTACTGCGTCAGCTGGTCCTTTCAGAGGAGCCATAGTTCTCGTATTGTAATGAACCTCTTGCATAGTTCCAGTCTTGCTTGCACCTAAGACATACTGATGATTGCGGTATTCCATCTACCAAAAGAAGGAAAATAAGGTTTGCGTAATATCATATTTATTACAGCTCCCCAAAATTAATATATATACAGTGTACTCCCGATCATCCGGGTTAATGGAGGGAAGGAGTAGAACGAATAATCGAAGAACACTGATAATCAGATTTCTATTCAATTTTATAGCATTTTCAAAATATACTACACTTTATTTTTTATTTCATTAATTTAATTTATATTATGTAATATATTATTTAATTTAACTTATTTATGTATATAATCCGTATTTTTTTTGTTTTATCGAATCTATGATATGTTTTTTGTTATCACTACGAATTTTCCTAACATTATATGATATCACAGTATTCATAATCCCGGGAAATTAAATAAGTGCTATTTTAGTACATTATGGCCTCCTTTATCAAATAAAAAATATTAATCAACAGAAAACTGTTATGTTAAAAATTTTGTTTCTTACGTATGTATGTCGGAAGAAATTTGCATGCAGTTTTTAATAAGCTAAGTAGGTATTATTTTGAATGAAGATTTCAGATGTTTATTCTGCACGGATAATCGAACGTACACTGTATTCAATTGATAATGATTCTCCGAGAAAAACTATCCTTACATTATGACTCTGTATTTTGAATTCCACGACAGTGGTCGTCAAAGTGTGAAAAGAAGACGGATGTTCGTTTTGCAGCCATTTACCGATGTAAAATCCATCCACGAAAAAGGATTGCCCTCCGATGCTGTCGCCTTCGATGGATGAATTAGCTTTCAGACAGTGAAGAGCTTGAAGGCCTGAAAATCAATTATGGTTAAGGATTAGCAAATTTAAGATGTTAAAAGATGATGAGGTTAAGAAAAGTATTAGGGCGGTACACATCAATTGACCTCGTAAGATCTACATTCCTAATGTTAATTATGGGGGAATTTCCTTCTGAGTATTTTTATAATCCCAGATTAGCAAATGAATATTTTGATTATGTTCCCTGCACTTGATAATAGATCTTAAAATACAATGAGCGTATGTTTTTTTTTTTCAAACATCTTTCGTGTTGGTTTATTGAAAATTTTTTTTATTTCGTATCAATAGACACTAATAATTGAATACCCTATAAAATGATATTACGAAAAATCTTTAAATTTTATAAACGATGAGCAATTTGATTGAGCGCCTACTCCAATTACATGCTCGTCGCTGGCAAATCCACTGCCGTGTACACTAATGGTGGCTGGTGCACGTAAAATCTGTCGTGGCTGGAATGCCCTCCAAGTTCTCAAAATTACCTCTGGAGTCGCGGGGTCAAGTGTTCTGGTCTCGTCACTTGACTCGATTCAAAATTACGGGACTAGTCCTTTGGCAAGTCGGACTCCCACCCTTGTGGTACCAGTCGAAACAGGAGCCGCACCTTCATCGCCCATAGCCTTGGGGACTTGATCTGATGTTGCTGTCGGACAAGTGGCATAAGCAACAACAACATATCCAAACACGGAGTTAAAAATACGCATTTGCTAATCTGTGAATAGGAAAATACCGTAGAAAAAGTTCCCATTGGGGTTAAAGATTTACGTTGTCAACTGATTCACAGTCTAAAGCTGGGATACTCAAACTGCGGCCCGAAACACTCTCAGTCATTATCATGCAGGTAATTTTGTAAACAATTTTGGAAGTTAATGCCTGAAAAATGCAAAACTGAACAAAAATGTGCCTCTTGCTGCTCAACTTATTATTGTGAATAATCCAATTCCAAAATAAAATATGCGGAGAGCGTATATAGAAATCGACTTACTGAGTCTTACCTTGATGACGTATTGAGAGCAGCATGTAGCAAGTATAAGCTTGATTTGTCTAAAATACTCAAGAGTTTGCCTCGACGTCAAAAATCACATTTATTTTTTAAATAAACATTCGAATACATTTAAGTTTTGAGTTTTATTTTTAACATTATTATATTATGAGGTATAGTGCACTATGTTGCGGCCCGCGAAACGTAGCAAACATATGTATGTGGCCCTCGAGGAAAAATGGTTGAGTATGTCTGGTCTAAAGCAATGAATCCATACAAACATTTAATGAGTTCTTCATTGTTTAATTAACAAACCCGATTGGGGAAAATGCTGTAAAATTCCCTATATCACTCAATGTTGATGTCTACCAACGCAGGGCACTTCTCAATGAAGACATTCGCATTTTAACAGCGAAAATAATTGGTTGCTTTCAACGGGGGCACCGTATAGGTTAACCTCAATATCTAATAACATCTGAAGGTCTCACATCTTCTCCCACCCACTGACATCAATAGGACTTTCGTCTACCGGTTTAACCTGTCCATATCCAGCCTAGACACGAAGGCATTTAATGGCATTCGTCAGGATAAAAACTGAGCATCCTCCGTTCGAAGTCCATCGCGCTACCTCTAAGCTACCTCGTCTGGATGTACACTGTTACGAATTTTGTAAATATTGCATTTTGTTTCGTTGAAATGGCTTCCATCGAAGAGCTCCTATAACTATGTATTTAACATCGGAGTCTATGGTAATCTAGCCAAATATGAGAGTTATCGCCAAATTGGCGATGGATTTGGTGACTTATTTTGGTCGCCAAATATGGCGATATTTCACCAACTTGCCGACTAAACCTTTCTGGAAGCTTCTAGAAATATCTAGCTGTGACTGGCCTATAGAGGGTGCTTTGGAAATCTAGAAATATACCTGACATAGTGCACTATGTTGCGGCATGTCTAGGCATTGGAACTCAGTTCAATTTCCTAGTGAGAACTGAATGTGTTGTAACTGCGTTAACTGGCGTGTACTGTATTGAAAATTCTAGTATCCTGATTTATGTTTTTAGAATTTTCTGCAGTATAGAAGACAGTTGTTACGTCTTTTATGTTTGAATTTGTGTATACGCCTGAAGAATTTACAAAATAATAATTTTTTTTGTTTGAAAAAAGATTCTTATTCAATCCTTACGAACCCAGGAAAACGGAACAATACATTAACATAGTTTGCAAAATTTGAACATGATTAGGTACAAAAAAGAAATGAAAATGTAACATGAGTGTTTTTATCACAAGATAAAGGACAACAACATATGAATTGCTCATAAGTCAAAAATACGGCAATATAAGTTGCTTTGAGATAGCGATTATTTTGATACCTGGGGATTTTTCCAAATAATTCATGTCCGTGTGATGCTCGAGGTACATTCCAGTATAAGCTAAATGGTTTGGATCTGTTTGGACGGGTTCGCATAGCACGTCGAAGGAACTTCCCCACTTAGTCTTCTTTACGTATGCTACTCGTTCAATTACTTTGATGACTTCTCCTTTCTCGCAGGGGACGTCTAGAAAAAAGTTATCAAGCGTGAAAATATAAGAAAAAGAGAAACATTTTGCTTCGACTTCAGGATACAGATGATATCTTAACCCTTTCAACGGCAGTGACGAAATATTACGTCGAGCCCTGACTGTCTCATCCGGGCAGTGACGAAATATTACGTCCGACCTTAGCCGTCTCATTCGGGCAGTGACGTACCCCTGAACAGGCGCAGGTTATTTTTCCAGCACTGCACGGAGTTTTTCCCCCGTTTTCGGAACGATAAAAGGTGCTTGATTTACAACCTCGAATTGTCCGAAATTGGGGAATGAAGACCCTACATGTACATCTCCGATTCTGACGCATTCACGGGATGGGGGTCTGAATAGAGCGACGTTGGTAAGTTGGAGGGGCGGGGGGGGGGGGGGTTGCAGATCGACTTTCCCGAAAAGTCAGATGTTCGGTAATTGCATCAGTTTCCAAGAAGGAAGGTCAAGAATGGAGGGTGTGGAATATCTAGCTGGCTGTTGTAAGGCCACAGGAACAGGGCGCTTATGAATTTCCCTAGGATCATAATCTGGGAGATTCGCGAATTTTTATGTTTTTAAACATTAACAAGTTAAAAATTTCAAAGGCAATAATTTAAATTATGATTAAATTATTATTACGATTAATGATAAAGTTTTCATTGCACTATTAGTATTTACATATGATAAATTATATATTAAATACATGAAACCATGATTTTTTTTATCCTATGTCAACAAAACTCTTACTAATCACAGTGATAGATAAAATATGATATTGCAATGATAGAAGTTCCCTCCTACTTTATCTTTTACTTTACAATCTAGATAAAGACATTATAGCTAATAAAATTACATTTGAATGAAACATAATGTAAAACTATATACATAAGTAATTTTGATTTAAATCAATGATTTTTTTTAAAAAATCAAGTGATTTAAATCCTAATTTAAATCAGAATTTAATTCATGTACTGTATATTTAAATTATGTATATTTAAATTTAATTAATCGTCTTTTAATAATTTTTATAACTAAAATAACGATTTTAATAACTAAAATAATGTCTAAACATATTTTATTTTATTTTATCAATTTGGCTACATTTCAAACTTTTCAATTATTATTTTATTACTTTCCATACAAGTTTGAAAAGTTATTTGATGTTGTACAGTGCTTCATACTGGGAAATGGCTGAATGGTAGGGCTCTGTCTTTCGGTCCCGAATCCTACTTCTGGCATGGATGATTCCCGCCTTTCGTAATCGGCTTTAAAATTAGGTTCCAGTCTATCTAATTAACCCTCGTGTAACAAAATATTGTTTAGTTCTTCATCTCGGTCTTCTAACATCTTGTTTTAATCTGTAAATTAATGGGTTGGAGGGATTGGTGAGAAATTCTTAGGTGTTTCTTTTCTTTTTTTTTTAACTCACGTTGAACTACCTACCCAAATTATCAGGTGTAAGGCGTTTAGAGCGTCACATTCGAGGTTATCTCCACAATTTTGATCATCCTCATGAGATAGGAATTTTCTCCTGATTTCGTACCCCTCTCTTGCGTAGCCGACTTCCCAGCGAGAGGATTTTCGGACCCCGTAGCTGTTTCCTTAAAATTTCATTGATTTTTGATAGTGGTCGGAAGCAAATTAATGAAAGCATAATTTTCCGGGTGAACCTTACGGTGCTGGAGTTCGCAGGTTCGAGTCCCTTTTCTATATGAATGTTTGTATTCATCTGTATCGACATTAAGCAGTAAGTCCCGGTCAAATTAGTCTTCGAGTACCAAAAATTGACCTAAGCTCTCTAAACAACCAAATTATCGGAATTTCTTTATTACAGCATTTAACTAGGACATTGATATGACCGATACAATCTTAAAATTGCAGTTAAAAAAAAGATGTATTTTCATAGACACAAAAAGAATATGATTAAAACAAAACTGATTTGTAAAATTGTGTATTTAACTATAAACTTGTGTATGTACGTATGTGCAATAGCGTCTAAATAGTGCATTCAATTGAACTCAAATCCAATATGTGTGTTGCGAGAAAATACTAAATTTTTAATTCTGATATTTCAAAAAATTTGGTTTTCTGCATGAAAACCATGAAAATTGGCAAGTCATAAGTTAAGCATGAATATTCATTCATCAACAAAATTTTTCGGCTGCAATATAAATATTATAAAAATTAATTTTGGATGTTGTTCCAAAATTGTTATTAATTCGCTATTGCACTGCAAATCAATCAAAAATAAGAAAATGAAAAAGGGTGAGCTGATTGCTTATCAACGGGGGAAAACTTTGATAATGAAGTGGCATGATAAAAGATCTGTCGCCATTTTAAGCACGATCCATTCCACAGAAATGCAAAATATAACAAAACATGGGAAAACTTATAAAAAACCCGTACCAGTTCTGGATTGCAACCATACAATGGGCGGTGTGGACAGAATGGATGGATCTATTTAAAATTATGGCAAAATAAGAAAAACGATAACAGAAAATTATGGGATATAAGAAAAACGATGATAACAGAAAAAATATTATAAAAAAATTGTCAGGCACCTTTTAGATATTTCCGTTTCGAATTCATTCCATCTTTACAAAACAAAAATGGAGGGAATCTTAATAATCTGAACTTCCGTTTGAAATTAATAGAGAGAATAATGGAAGAAAACATTTCTTCTGAATAAGAAAATATCTCTATCCATTCATGCAAAATTTGTGATGAAGCTTTGTGCCCCGCTTCCTGTTTTGAAAAATACCATACAAAAGAATAGAATGTTTAACATATATTTCTATATTTAAAATAACTATACGTCTTTGTTTACATCACATTTTCACATAATAAGAAATAAGCAAGTGTGTATGATATAGCGATCTATTATCGATCTTCTGTTGTAAAAAATTGTAGCACTTGAAAATATGGTATTATGTATTAAGGTTATAACAAGATCATTGCATCTATAATTGTAACATCAGAAAGAACTAACAAATTTTTAGCGATATAATTATTTATTTGTAATATAAAAGAAAATATACTGTCGTGAAAACATATAGAATAAATGAGTCGAAACTAAAAGCAAGGGTGAAACCATGTTGCTGTTGACCCTTGCATGATAAAATAGTTGATTACCAGATTACACGGATTTGAGCCTATTCCCTCAGCCACAAGGATCAACCCCATGCCAGCTGAGAGATTCTGCACCCTTGCCCAATGATCTGGAACTGACGCTAAGAGTTTGAGCCTGTTTCCTTGACGACAACGATCAACCCCATGCCAGCCGTGAGACTCTGCACCCTTGCACAAAGATCAGGAACTGAGTGGTAACTTCCAGACTGTGTTTACTGATATTCTACGTGGACTGCCAATTATGACGCAACGGATTATTATCCTTATACCTGTGAGTGTTAATGAGTCCGAGGACTGAAACTCATGCGTATACATGTGGTGTCATCGATGTCAGCCAAGGTTTGTTTCAGAGTATTTTATATTAATGATAGGGAAGTGTCATTTGGAACTCTAATTTCGGCATTCCTAAAATTTTAAGATTTTGAGAGAAAGATTGAAAACAATTAAAACATTAATTACAAAGTTATGTTGAGAAATTTAATTACTGATGAATTTGAATATGATTGATGATTGGTGATTTTGAATATGATGTGTGTAACTATAAGTAAATGTTACTGGTGATTTTAATTGGTAGTAACAAAGTTATTGTGAGGAATTTAATTTCTGACAAAACATTATTATTGAGGTGTATAACTATTAGTAAAAATTATTGATGAATGTAATTGGTAGTAACAAAGTTATGATGAGGAATTTTATTACTGATGGAACTGATTATCAATGATGTGTGTATCTATTAGCAAATATTTATTGTTGAAATTAATTGTGATAATTATTGCGGTTAACATTTGTGAATATCTAGAAAAATTGCATTGAATGATTAACTTGAAAGAAATTTAGAATAAGATTAAATAATTTGAAGAAAGTTTAATGAATTTTGAAGTGTTATTGTATATAAAATATATAGTAGTGTAAATAAACCATATATATTCAAGCATAACCTTTGAGCAGTCATTTTGGTACTGTGTGTCACTTTTTATACTAACCTTGAGATCATGCCAAAAATGGAATATTATGTTATAACCTTAATTCTAAAATTTAATATTATCTAATTTTGGTTTGTTAAAATAATTCTTTTTTCCGAAATTTCATTACATATACGAAACAATAAGTAATTCTGTGTGTGAACTGCAATATTCTTTTATCGTTTTGTGTGAGTGTAATTCGTTTAACAATGAAATATAAAATTCATAGGATAAAACAATGTGATTGTAACATGACACATTTAAATAATTTGTGTATTATTATGTTTTAATTATACAAAATTTACACTTATAACATTTTTTTAACCACTTGCAGTGTTTCAGAATGTGTAAATATTTTTACGGCTGTTAAAATGTATCTTCTGTATAACAAAATGGTAATTATAGAAGTTTAAATTTTTGGTTCCTGAAATCAATGAAGAAATAAAATTTATATGGGAAAACGTGTGAAAAATATTATGCTAGTGAGATGAAATATTTAATGGAATTCTCTAGAATTTTTTATTAACTTAAAACTATAAGAGATGGTTTAAAATCTGAAATATTTAATATTTAATTTATATTTTCGAATGCTTTGTTTTGAAAATATCTGAAGTTTGGAAGAAATTGAATATAATATTTTTGCCAAATTTTCATAGCATTTTAACGTTATCATCAACCGCTACGGAGGAGTGTTTCAGAGGAACGGAAATCTCTTATACACGACCCTCAAAAGCTGTTCCCCCTTTTCCTCTGGTCTAGCCTACGGCTAGAGCGGGTGGAATAAGCCACACACACACACACGTACGGTTTCCTAGAAAAATTCCGCTTTCTTGTTGGGGAACAAATTTGGGGGAGACACTAGCGGGGTGCTAAATTTTATTACTGTAGAGGGTTGCGGTGACAGGCAAAAGATACTTCCGAAAAGGGGGAAAGAAGTATTTTTGCAGTGAAAACAAACTTTTTTCCAGGGAATCGGGCCGCTTGAAGGGTAGAACTCTACAAGTTTCAGAAGCCAGGATAGGTGAATTAGAGTTTCGAATTGAGCCGGTGAAAGGGTTAAATACCTCATGACCCGGATCAAGAGTGATTTCTCTCTATGATAAATATTGAAGTGCCTGTCAAGAAAACGTGTGTCCAAGATTCTGGTAGCAAATTTAAATTAAGAACATTTAATTACTTTAAATAAGAAATATAACTCGCCTTGTCGATCCTAGCTTCAAAAGAGAGAGCAACTAAAATAAAATGAAATGAAGGTCCGAAATGTACGTAGTTCTCCAGACTATCTAAAACAGGGGTGTCAAACTCGCGGCCCGCGACGAACATTTTTGCGGCCCGGCAAATTTATTGCCACATAAAAATATATAATAAAATATCCGATGCAGAATTATAATTAGATAGGAAGAATTCGCTAAGTGTTTTTTTAATTATACTCTTTTTTTGCTATTATTAAACAAAATGTGTATATTTATGTTGAATATACTGTAATTAGGTAATATACTGTAAAAAACCTACTGAAGGCGGGTCGAGATCACCTTAATCCACAAAGATTTCGAGAAGTCGAGTAATTTTCAAGTAAAACAGTTCAAGCTTAAATGAAGAATCCAAGGTGGGAGAGCTAACAAATGTACTTATTTATTTACAACTATTTACAAATAGAACTAAATTCAAGAGCAGCGAGTTGCTCATTATCAGGTGAGAGTCGAAAGTCCGAGTGCCAAACTCTAGGACGATAAGTTTCTTCTCTCGCGCGCAAAGCGCCATCTATATGGGTGGGTCCAAACACCTACGTTTCTATTAATATTGGTGTTTTTTTTGTGGCCCACCTATAGTTAAACCTTGTTTGTTTGGCCCAAGTTACCTTTGAGTTTGACACCCCTGATCTAAAACAACGTTCCTAAATTTTTCGAAGCGGTATCAACACGTCAAAGATATTTCGTATTAGTTTCTATTACGAAAATTGATATCTTACCAGGTTAACAGATGCACTACTTTTGTTAGACATAGAAATACAGTGTGTGTGTGTGTATATATATATATATATATATATTAATTTTCAAATTCTTTTCATTTTCCTTTACAATTACTTGGGCGTAAGCAAACTAATTTCGTTTTCGTTTTGAGAGCAATGGATCTGAGCGTAACCTAAAAGCAATAGTAGGTAATTAATATATCGCCCCTTAACCCCCAGTCTCGTGGGTGCCAAATCTTATAAAACAGACCACGGGACTCAACCCAGAGAACTGGCCTGGGGGCCTCTGTCCAATCAATGCAAAGTGCAAGGGTCATGTGACAACGACCTCATGAAGATTTTAAAAGACCCACCAAGGTTTTGGCTGGGGCTTTTTCTCTCTACTTCGTTACTTCTTTGAGTGTCTCTCGCGTCCCTCTGCCCGCGGACTTTTTCCGACAACACTACAATGTAAACTCTGTATTCTTAAGCTCCAGTGGAAGATTCCGGTGGCTGGCTTATTTGCTTCTATGTCATCGGTGTCTGTTTCAAGTTCGTTTTGTTTTGTACATCCCTTCCATGTCACCGCCTTGAAGTTTAATTCCAGGGAATAAAGTAGTTTAACATGTGGACTGTTTTCATCGAGTGTATCTCCGTGTTTTCCATTCCAGCCATGTCTACGATAAGTGATATTATATCCTGTATAATTCCATCGCTTGTGGCATTCCCCCTCGTGTGACTGCAGTGTTCCGGAATCCGTAGGGCATTTTTGTTTCTTTTTGTATATATATATATATATATATACAGTGATTTCCGCTTATAAGCATCACGTTTGTTATTACTGTTTTTGATTCTTATAAGCGGTTGATTCTTATAGCCGAAATTTAGGTTTTTGGACAAGCACACAAACACCTATATATACATATATTAGATAATTTACCATAAAATACTCTTTAATTTACGTTAATTATCTTTTATTAAAATTATTCTTTATAATTTTAAAAATACAACTGAATTTCCAGACCTATAAGTAGATACACGTGATTATAATAAGAGAAGAAAAAAAATTCAATATTTGTTACAACATACCTGCTTAACAGTTTAACATTTCAACTATA
Organism: Dolomedes plantarius; assembly: GCA_907164885.2. Classification (NCBI taxonomy): domain Eukaryota; kingdom Metazoa; phylum Arthropoda; class Arachnida; order Araneae; family Dolomedidae; genus Dolomedes; species Dolomedes plantarius. The sequence goes on from OU015492.1 coordinate 130,988,756, forward strand.
GGAAGGGTGCAAGAAAAAATTTTCTATGATAGTTTGACGTAATGAAGTTTTCAGGAGGCTGTTTATACCTCTTTCAATACCATAGTCTCAGGCGTAGATTCACCTTCTAGCTTACGTTTCAGGGTTTGATAACGTGCTGAATCTACTAATGTCACGTTTGCCTAAATGATAGTGGACACTTCGCCGAAGATTTGTGTGTTTCAGGGTCCAGGAAGCAGCAATCCGGATGTGGGAGGTGGGAAAGAAAAGAGTCCCTGTCTTTGTTTGTCAGTGGAGAAAAGTGAAATCGGACTCGGACGGGTTAGCCCTGGGTCAAGCTAAAAGGGCAGTGTTTAGCTAAAGTGTTTAAGCGGAAACCATTATGTTATGTCTAACAAAGAAAGGGATGCATTTTACGACTGTATTCCATCCCATCTTACCACTTTTTCTTTAAAAAAAATAAGGAAAGAACTTCGTGCCTTTTAAGTGGCTTTTCTGGAAAAATGAAAGGAAAGCGAAGAGTGTAAGCTGATTCTTAAAACCGGTGGATTGATTCTTTAAAGAGAAAATTTTAACATGGAAATAATACATTTGTTTTTGTTTTTGCGATATTGATTCTTATAAATGGTTGATTCTTATAACCACTGATCACTATTAGCGGAGGTTACTGTATATATATATATATATATATATATATATATATACAGAGCAGGCTGAAATGTTAAGCAACAAAATACTGCTAAAAGATCAAACTGTTAAAAAAAATAGTTACAAGAGCCTGCACTTACCTCTCATAATAACCAGCCCGTATTTGTACATCAGTTCTAACCACGTTTTCATTCCTTCTTCAGTTTCCATCACTTCCTTGTAAGTGATTTCTGGCATGATTTTTTTAATCTCCTCTGCATTCCAAGTTATCATGGGTGGTAAGTTGTCGTGTACCGAATCATAAGTATCGAGCTCAAAGCCTTTGCCGTATTTGTGCAGCCTGAAATAATAAAAGCAAAAAATATATTAAGTTTTCGAGATTATAAGCTATAAATATAACATGCTCAAATATATGAAGAGAAATTGTATATATTTGAAACAAAAATGGCTAGCTTTTAAATATTTTTAAAAGGGAGGATTTCTGTAAAATCTATAGAAATTTGGAGTTTTCCTTTTTAATTATTGCTCATTCCTGTTAATGGATAAATGAAACTAATTGTCTCTAAAAAAATTTTCATAATTTTCATTTTTTTTTGGGGGGGGGGGGGGCAAAATCTTTAGGAAAATCACTCGAAAGATTTCTGTTTGCTTTAAAATTTTCATTTTACTCAATGTTTAGCATTAAAAATATGCTTCGCACATAAAAAGAACCAAAATTTAGTTCCTTATGTAGTTAGTATAAATAATACAGCAAAATACTCTACTGCAATAAAGAGGTTTTGTCGAAGCTAAGGTAAGAAAAAAATATAAGGTCATAAATTTTCAGATAAATATTTCACAGCGCGGGAAAAACTTTTTTCCTTTGAATCACTAAAGAAATTATTTGTTCATAGAATAGAAATAGGCAAACGTACGTCTTGTGAAGAATCCATGATTCTTCCAATTTACCCCTTATTTAATTCACGTTCCAGCAGAAGGCTCAACAATGGGGTCCTGAGGCGAAGCTGTCGGACAACAGAAGCGGTGAGACAAAGAGCTCCCGACAATACCAACCTGTACGCGAGGCGCCCGCATATCTGAGTTTCAGACAAAGTTGAAAGGAAATCAGTTCCGCTCCGCCCCTTGATTGATGATGATCGGAGAAAATTAATCGGCTGAAGCGATCAGCTGATCTGATGACGAGGGAAGTGGCTCGCCAATCGAATCTCCGGAAAGTGATGTCACTTAAAGGGCGCTAATTAAAACCCTTTTAAAATTCCAGTGTTCGTAGCGCCAGAGAAAAAATTGCGTCGCTGCGAAATATTAAAAATTTCAGATAACTCCTAGACCTACATCTAGAAGGTAGCTACTTCGGCACGCAGCCATGATTAAGAGTGCTTCATAAGTCCTGATGTTAGGCAAAGCCTCTCGACTTCCTGTCGACCGCTTCTAGACGAAGCGAATTTATTGAAAAAATATTCTAAGTCTTTGTAATAGGCGAAGATTTCTCGACTCCCTGTCGACTTGCTCCCAGAAGGAACTGTTATAGCTATTAGAGATAGCTCGTTTCTTTAGATCCCAAACGGATTAGATTATTCAGCTGTGTGAGCGACTTTTAGCAGAAGTGATTGCTGCGCGTCCTACTGAGCTTTCGTGTAAGAAGCAATAGAACAATAGTGTGTTAGACTGTGAATGCATAGCGACTTATAGACTTCTAAAATAGACTGAGGTCCTGTAGCTGAACTTGTTTTCCCGCACGTCATTGAAAGTGCATAATCTACTGCGTTAATCATAACCTTTCATCGAATCTATTTCATCTATGAATAAATCATTTAATTTAATATTTTACTAGACTGTATCGTCGTTTCATTACACTACCATCCGACGAATTCATTACAGTCTAAAACAATAGCATACGGTGTAGAAATTTGAAAAGAGAGTGAACAATCCTGAAAGTACTTTATATGGAAACAAAATCCGGTGTCAATAAACTCTCTGACAGAGCATTGTAAAGTCAGAATGGTCTGGGAAAGAAACTAGTAATTTGCAAATGGGCAAAGACATTAAATAAAGAAAACTGTTTTATTTATACGTTCATATACATTCTGAGAGAGAGACCAATCCTGTAGTCTTAAGATCTTGGGAGTAAACAACCAGGCAGTTAAAAGTTTATCAATTTTATCCTTTGACATATAGTTTAAGTCTGGGTGTTTCTACTTGTGAATACGATATAATTAAAATTTATGAAGAATACAACTCATCATCGCATATTTTGGCATCAGGTTACTATGCCGAGTAAGACTCATCATTTGAGTTCTGGGGTTAAGCTAAATGTGAGTCTGGGGAAAGCAAAATTAAAAAAAAAAAAGTCGTATTTTAATTTTCTCAACTTAATGCGTACTATAGAGCTTTGAGAATTCAATAGCAGAAACCATAATGTAATCTACTATTATGAAACTGTCAGGCACATTTTTATTTATCTTGGAATGAAATTTTTCATGATCTTTAAGAAGATATGTGTAAAATTCCTTGCAAGGAATCTCTATGAAACTTCTAATTTTCATGAAACTAACATCATGATTTTTGATTTTGAGTAAAAATACTGAAAATATTTTCCCTAAAAGGGAAAATTACTCTGAATGAAAATGAAATTTTTGTCAGTTAAACTTAAAACTTTTGTAAATAATTTGTTTATTAAATCCTTAAAAAAGTTTACTTTTACTCTTTCCCTATGCACAAAAGCTAAAAAATTTAAATAACATAGCAATTAGTCCAGAAGATGTAGATTAAAAACTAAATATACTCTTAAATTTTTAAATTAATATTTTTGTTAAAAATTTTTTAAAGTCATCACGTTATGTGAATAGCGATCTTAATATACCATTTGAAGAAATAAATCATTATAAAACCAATGTAAATAAAGCAATATTTTTTTGTGTCCGTAACCCCTGAAATTATTTCTCCTCAAATACAATAAGTTGAAGAGATAAGTGCCTTCCTTTTATTTTATTTTTTCGTTGGTGCATTTTCGAACCCTGCACGCAAATCAGACCACAAATATCCCCGCAGTACAAAAGGTATTTCTTCAGAGGCAATACTGCTCCCTGAAACACAAAACATTTTCCTCGCCCAATGAGAAAGGAGCATCAATCCTCCTTCATCAAAATTTGCAACCCTGCGTGTTAGGATTTTAGTGATCTGATTGGCGCTTTAGACAATATTTTAAGGTGGCTTGTGTACTAACCCTATTGGATTCGTTCACTTCAATGTTTACCTATGGTGAAAATGTGTCCAAGGATTGCCAACTTGGATTGAAAGATTTTTTTTCTCAATTGTACTCCATAACAGAGAAAGGAATTTTACACCTTGGGGCATTTTTCGCTTTTTTAAAAAAATGCAAATATTGTTTTTAAATTTAAATTTTTCGAGAAAAATATCTGGTATAGTGTGTTTTAAACGCTCTCAATTCCTTTGGGGGACGAAATTTATAAAATGAATCCTGTTGCAAGGTGCAGAAAAGTTCAGTCCATCTGAAAATACCATTTTTATTGGATTATCAGCATTTATGTATATTTATGTAACTGTCAATAGTAGACACATTTTCTACATAGGTTAACATTTAGGTTAGGGAATCCAATAGGAATAGCACACAGCAGCCCTAAGAACTTAACTGTACTCATCTGGTATTAAAAAAGAAATTTTGGAACAGTGTTTGCTTACCAGTCAGGTTCATAAAAACTGACATGCTCGCCTCCGTCATTTTCCGGCCAAACTATCTGCAGTTTCCCTCGTTCATCTATATGGTATGACTTGGGTTTAATGTTAATATCAAGAGTAACGGTGTCCAATACTTTTTGCTTGTTTTGCGGGTGCACGCATTTCTCGCACTGACAGTTGTCTCGTAACTAGACAAAGAAGTATTAAATTACCACAAAAAGAAAACTATGAACAAAATTAAGTCCATAAAGTTTATTTTATAATTTCACTTTTGCTAACTTCAAAACTGATCTTTAATTTTCTTTGCCGTATAGATCTTACTACGAAGACTAATTGCATAAATAATTCAATGGGAAAATTAGACATCCTATCCACATTTGTATCATAAGTGTATCTAGAATAAGATGCAGGGCCAGAGGTAGCCTAGTGGTACGTGCTGGCTTTGTGTACTGACGGTGCTCAGATCGAATACCAACAAGCGCCGTTAAATACTTTCGTGTCTACGCCGGATATGGGCATGTTAAACCCGTAGACCAGAAAATCCTTCTTTGAGGTCAGTGGAAAGGAGAGGTATGATCCCCCAGATGTCACCCTTGGGGATGCTCGGTCAAAATTGAGGCGGCACCTGGCCAAGTCGGACTTCGACCTGTATTCCATTTTAACGTAGGGTTATGTTTCTCCATAACGGTCCTCCGTAAAGCAAAATTTCAGACGCTAAAACCGTCCGTCCTCGCGAGTTATAATTTTGGCAGAGCACCAAACCCAGTCTGTATCGCTTAGACAAGCAGTAAACAGTTAAACAGAAAAGTACCAAAAATGCATCAAAATTTCGACATACAAATATGTGTATATATATATATATATATATACATAACACATACATAAATATATACATATAAAAGAGGTAAGCAACGATAAGTAATCCTACGTTAATAACCCGAGGTAGTTTCGTTAGAAAAGACTACCTGATTTTTTTTTATTTATTTATTTTTTTTTTTTTACGCACTGGACGACCATTATTCAGGTGATGTCGAACTTTCAACAAAACATCGAATGAAATGAAGCGTGATATAATGACAGCAGTGGGTAAATGCTATTCTTACTATGCAAAAGAGAACTTGGGATCATGCGAAGAAATGTTCTGGAGAAGAAAAAAATAATAATTGGGAGAAAAGATTCGGAGGCGGCGGGTTGAAAACAAGACACCATTACACCTTTCTTATAACATAATCTGATAAGATAACATGATGCAAAATGTTGCTGCTAAATTATACTACGATAGCTGGAACTGCCCCATCTTACGAAACTAAGACTGTTTTCAAAATTTCACGTATTTCATCCTTGCATACACATATTCTAATGTATGGATTGTTACATACGAAATCTCACGAGAGTGTCACGAAAAATATATTTCTTTCTTACAATGTTTTCTCTCGCTCCTTTTAGAAATTGCGGACAAAGTGATTAACTGACGAAAAAAATTTTACATTCCAACATGAGAGGAATTTACATCGGCAAATAACATGCATCTTCAGATATCCACTGAAAAATCATGGTCTAAGTTTCACCCTCTTTAATAGGCTCTTCCTCACAAAACTGCAGGTAAATATACGAGAGAGAAAATTATTATTACTGATTAACCGATGGTATTTCCTGCAAAACTAGCTACATAGCATTTCCATCGCAAAACAGCTCAGAAAAGTTTTTTTAAATTTATCAGATACCTCCTAAAGTAAATATTTCTTTCAATGGCATTTAAGATCTGAAATCCCACAGTAACAGTGAGAGACTTAAGGCCTCTTTCAGACGAGGCACATTTCTTGATACAACTAATTTGCCTTGTTTATTTTCATGTAGTTGACTGCCGTGTGAGATTCTTTTCACACGAGGCGCGGCGCCCAATTCAAGGCGAAACCTTCTCTTCTGGGGATGTGGCAACGCTTCATCAGCAGCTTCGTTCAGTCGCGTTTTCGCCTGCGTAACAGGCGAAAACGCGACTGAAAAATGATGTGGAAGACAGTTTACTACATTAAATTATGTGTATATATTCTATCCATAGGCCATACTCTAATCTACACCTAAAATAATTACAATATTTCCCATAAAATTATTTTTCAGGCAAATGTATTGTAATCTACAAAAAATATCAAAGGAAAAAAAAAATGCTGTAAAAAATTAGTGATATGTACTTAACTAAATTTAGATAGAATTTGTATAAACATACAAGATATACATGTATGCAAAATTTTAGCAATTTGGGACGATTAGTTTTGAAGAAATAGTGCGCACAAGTTTCAAAATAACAGTTTTTAGAAAAAGCCATTTAAAGTTTAAATTTTCTATAAATTACTTTACTATTAGCTTTATACATTTGGCCATAAAATCGGTTGTAATATCGACTTCATTTTTTCATAAGATTCCTTTTATTCCATTCTTCATAATTAAATCATAATAAAATATTGAGTTTTTTAAGGTTTTAAGGTGATTTCCCTCCTTACATTTTTAAATTTCAAAAACTTTAACTTAAATATTATACCTTTCTTCTACCAATACCTTTCTTTTACACCAATTTTATAACACAATATTGGTCTTTGATTTATAATGATGTAGGGGAATACAGATTTAAGAAAGCATCATAACATGGCACTCAGGTTTTTACTTACAAAAATACAAAATGTATTATTTTTATATTTGCTCTGCTAATTTTTTAAATCGCATTTCTTTTATTTGTAGGACCATTATACCTCATTCTTACTTTTTAAAAATAATTTATAATAATTAAATTGCACACCTGAAAGGGTTAATGCAAAAACCTCCCTCATATGAAAACTATTCAAATTGTAGGCATAAGGTGATGTTCACATTTGTGAATCTAGATAAATTTAATTAAATAATGGGTAAATTCGCGCAATTTGGTGCTCCCACATATATTTTTAAGTGTAACAGTCATAACCTGTACTAATCGATGTAATGCTGTTTGATAAGTAATGTAAAGAGAGTGACGTATGTCACCTTAGAAACATTAAATAAACAACCAATGATAAGAATATATTTCGTTGAAATGACCAAATAAATATTTCTGTTCATTTTTTTAATGATAATGCGGCTTCTAAATAAATTTTTTAAAAAATTCTAAAAAAGTTAAAAATTTTGTTTTAATTTTGGAGTTTTAACCACCGTTAGCAAAATAACAAATGAACTTTTCAATTTGAATGGTACCGACTACTTTATTGAGCAGGCATCTGCATTTATTTATATCGATATTTGCAAGGGGACTGGGACGTCTGCGACAACTAAGAAGTTGGAAATGTGAGCTATTCTTTTAATGCCCATATCTTATACAAATATGCATGTATCATTATGATTTTTTTATGTTAATTTAGTAAGACCTTTATGAATATTTTAAGATAAAAAAATTTCTTTTTGGATTGAAAGGTAAATTTAAAATAACAATATAAACAAACATACTTTTCCCCCTGAAATTTTTGAGGTATTCACTTTGTAACACTTTTTCAAAAATTTAATGAAAATCTTACCTTGAAATCTTGTGTGATGATTAAACACAGTTTATTTTATGTAGTTAACTCATTTAAATCTTTGTTACACTATTTTAAAACATTTTAAAAAATTTTAAATTTCACTTATCAGAAATCTGCATATTTTTGCCATACATTTTCACCATTTACAAAAATATCTTAAGGTTTAAAAATAACAATATAGGTTATATTGATACAAGAGCACGTATTCTATTGACGTTTAAAATTACAGAGATGTACTTGCAATAGATTTTGCAGAAAGTGTACCATTACATGAAAAAATCACATTTTGAGAAAAACGCAAAAAATACTTTCCCATTATATGGGATTTAAATGTATGTTTACATTTTTAAGTTGCTAATAATTGTTGCTAGAGTGTCAAAAAGTACATAAATTATATATATTTGTAATCTGCAGAATCTGCTCTATTTTTTAAGCCACAAATTCAAAAATAAATTTTTTTGAAGTCGGAATAAAATTTGCGTGCCAATTCCCTCCAAGCTTCACCCCTTCTAATTTTATCGCTATATTCATCACACTTCATGTCCCATATCGCGGGACTAATACGAATTTCTTCGATGAATTGTTCCACATTCAAACTTGCAATTGAAACGCTTTCCATACTGAACTGAGCTCATGCAGCTAGGCGGCTGGTGTGAAGAGTTTCAGTAATGTCTTTTGTAAGACATTACTGAAACAATGTCTTCAGTAATGTCTTTTGTGTTGAGTCTACTCATCGGGATGAGAACGTTATCGGCACATGTGCCAGATGGCAAAACCGTCTGGGCATCGAATTCACTCCGTGTGAAAAGGTTCCGGCGATTCCCATACATTTGCTATGGTGGCTACACTCCTTGACTGCCGCCCGGAAATCAGTTTAATCAACTATGTGCCTCGTCTGAAAAGGGCCTAATAGTCATGTTTCGAAACTGCCGCCTACATTGTATAGTGGTTAGCTTCACGAGATTACACGTCACGAGGCTTATCGTTTGGAGGTTTGTAATTGGTTAAATATATTTCAATACGAGTAACGGACGTTATGTTAACAGCCTCTAAGGCTTGGACGTTCTAGTGCTGTCTTTTCCTTGGGAACAATGTTGGTTCACCCATATGGTCTTCCTATAATAAAGTAGCCAATAAAATTTTATGGTGTAAACGCGCGAATGTCATGAAGACAAGTGCCCGCCGCGTTGAAAATAAAGTTCCAAATCTTACACTTTCTTCCCCCAAATTGCATTATTTTTTCTGTGATTTTTAGCCGAAACTTTACTTTTTCTTCTTATTTTTCTATAAGTAATCGCATCTCTTCTTTGTGGCCTCGGTTAAATTTCTTTCGATTAAATTTTAGCAACACAAATAAAGAGCAATTTTTCGAGTCACTGTGGTACGCTAGATAGGGTAGGTAGGGGCAAAGGTTTGCAGTTTTGAGTTTTGGGTTTCTTACTGGCCTCCTTTAGATCCTATCGCCCCAAAAAGTCACTTGTATTGTAGTTGGGTATCTCCTCTACCTTCTATAAAATAATGAATTTTTTCCCGAAAGATTTAGTCACCGAATTTTTAATTTTACCAAAACACCTGTTTGCAAACTTTTGCCCCAATCGGTGGGGCAAAGGTTCGCACTGCAAACCTTTCCCCACTCGTTGGTTTCTTACTGGATAGGCATCGAAAATCACAAAAAGAGTTGTCTAAATAATTTTATTTCACATTTTGTAATCTTTTTAAAGGTGTTGCATATATAAAAAATCACAAATTGAACAGGTTAATCTCAATAAATTTTTTCTTAAACTTAATAATTTCAAAATGAAATATCAACTATTAACACAGAAAGTTGAATCTAACAAAGAAATTCACAAAATGAACGAGGTTAATCTCAATAATTTTTTTCTTAAACTAAAGAACTTCCAATTAAAATATCAACTATTAACACTATCGTTATATCATATCTTAGGCTTTACTCATTCTTTTAAAACCCGTAAAAATTAAGCAAATTAAGGGGATGGGGGACATTACAAAGCAATTTTTGAAATTTTTACCTCAGAGATATGAAATTGGGCATAAATATTCATTAAAGTAAAACTATATCAAACACCTTATAAAATTTTATAAATATTTAAAATTTTATTTTTTATATTTTAAAAATTCAAATTTTTATTATGTTTTTTAAAATGCTCCTTGCGATCCAATTTTTAAGCTTATCCTTAATTTTGCATTTAGATTGCTTATACATTTTTATCAGGGTTATGTTTTGATTTGTGCTTTCGTTGAATAATTAATTTTTAGGAAATATTTTTATGCTTGTACTCTGAATTCTCGTGAAATTTTTGTACTTTTCCACGCTTAAGTTAAACTTTGATAATCTGAATTATGTCGAAACCTGAAATGGATACATAATTTTATTTTAATGTATAAGAGGAGTCTTTGTAATAAATTTTATATAATTTCGTCAAAAATTGTGACGCAAGGAGCATTTCAAAGACTTGCAAATCTGGAAATTACTCATTTAGAGCTTTTTTCCCTAACCAGACTTTCGAAGCTTATAATGTCTTGTAACAACATTTAATTCTTTTATCTTGAAAAATAGGTCTTTGTTCAGAGCTATTTTATTTTTGTGTTGTACTAATTTATTTTATTTTTAATTTATGGATTTTCAAGCATTTTACAAAAAATTTTCTGATTAAAAACAGGCAGTTTTTATCAAAAACCATAATTTTCTTTCAAATTACAAAAATGTGAATTCCCATTAATAATAAAAGACGTTATTAATAAGGATTCCTAATGAAAAGAAGACATGAAACAAATGTTAATAGTTAGAGGGGCAAAGGTTTGCACTGCGAACCTTTACCCCATGACTCCCGCAAACCTTTACCCCATTTCGTGCTGGTTCTGTTTCTGCAGAATGGACGCCACTGTATTTGAGTTAACCCTAAACTTAAGGTAGGATTTGAAAGGTTATTTACCACCCTAACATGCGAAAATAAGCCCAAAACAGTTCGTGAGTTTGAGTGATGCTCAAAATTACTCAAAAGTTGCAAAAAATTACATTAAAAGAGACGAAAATAAACTTACCTCATTTTCTCTGCAAGAGGGGGTCTTAACTCCAACATTTTTTACGAGGCAACTGAGTAGAAGTAGAGGAATGCACTGCCTACCCTATTCTTCCTAAAACTCTTCCCGGTCATTTTAAAATGTATGTGCGAACCTTTGCCCCATGCGAACCTTTGCCCCCACCTACCCTAACAGCGCTCTTTAAAATTCGTTATGACGTTAGGCGGGATTTTTGAACTAACCGCCTCAACATATTGTTACTCTATATACACGTAAACATTATAATTTGTTGGTGATTCCGCATGCAGAGAACTCTCGCACCTGTTCAACCTCTGCTAAACACTTTGAGTTAAAGCAAACAGATAAGGGAAATAAAATTTTGAGGTAAATAAAAAAGGCTTGTATATATCTTGTTAAGCTAGTCAGTTTGGAAATCTTATCACTCTTGCAAGGCCATAAAGACGAATTTTGTCACAACTGTTGGTATTCATTGCTATCACATGGTTATAAAAGACTAGAATGAGTTGTTGATTTCCCTACATTACTATTGTTGTGAAGAACGCAGTAAAAAAAAAATAAATAAAAAGACTTGGACAAGGTAGCTTTGTTTAGGAGCATGCAAAAATTTCGAATGTTTGAAAATGACATCATCGGGGAGTATACTTATAGTATGGCGTGCAATATCTAGCAATGAACACTGTTATTCTGCATAATGTAAGTTTTTCAGCGAGGCCCTTTAAGTAAGATTGGGGATCTGGTTACAAAAAACAAAAGATTCATTTTGATAAGAAAAAAAGGTTTTTCATTTCATAAAAGAGTTTTGTACTTAGCTGAAAACATATATCCAAGGAAAGGGTATGAGGATAAAAAATTATTTAAAAAATCGTAAAAAGAGCTAACAACTTCGCATTCAATACATATAAACTGTTCTGTTCTACACTCATGCAAATATGTCATCAATAAGTAATTAATATGTCTGCTGAGGCACTCCGTTTCAACATTTGAAGGGAAGTAAAACTTAAAATCTCACCCATATAAACTGGAAGTCAGAAGCTAAGTTATCGTCAAATGCAATTTTTAGTGACTGATGTCTTGTTGGGAAGGTCTTCGTTATGGAAATGAGCTGCAAGTTCGGATTAATAGCAGCTGTAACACTTGCTCTTAATGCTGTTGGGGAGAAAAGAAGCTGTATTCTGAGCATACATTATATTATACAATATTAAGAAGAATTAGTAAGAATTTTAAGAGCGGTTTGAAAGTATTTTGATGGGGATGGATATTTCCGAAATGCGATAGGGAGACAAAATATTGCTATGCTCCCAAATAAAGTCATTTGACGCATCCTATTTTCCTCGAGAAAGTGTATATTTGCACTTTAGGAGTAATCCGTTTGACACCTCGGCCCCCTCCACTTTCGTGCATCGGCCATTGATTCAACGAAGACTGGCGCAGCGTAGCAATTCCTTTATACACAGCTGAAGGTTAATTTCCCATGTTCGGTGATGTTTCATATAGGCCTGGGCGCCGCCCAGACCGTACAGGTCTGCCGACAATTGGGCAACCCTGGGCACTTTAGGAGTTAAAAAAAAAATAAATAAATAAATAAAAAAAAAAATAATAATATCAAATATGAATTTTTCCCCTTTCGCACTTTTCCTAAAATACTTATGTTATTCTACCATACCGTATGTTATTCTACTATTTAATATATTTGTCTTATGATATACTGACATTCATACGTATTTATTTATTTCGCTGGACAAAGCAACTTTTCCTAGAAAAGTTGATAAATCAATCACACTTTTAGAAACGCATAACAGAGAGATGCAGACGTAAATGTTTTTGAGAAATGGAGTACCTAGGTCGTGAAGACTTTATCTCCAGTGATCAAGTTATATATAATCAAGGGAGTGCTCAGTAGTTAAAAATTTTAAGAAAAGAATTAAAATATTAAGGTAAAAATAACACAAATAAAAGAGAAAAAAATAATTACAGTAAAGTTAAATCAAAACAAGAAAGTTAACCTTAAGAGAAAATAATTAGAATTACAAGTTAAGAAGATTCAAATGAAAAATTAGAAAAGACTAAGATCCACGGAAAGAAAAAGTAATAAAGTTAAGCCCAGAAAAGCAGGTAGCATAAGAATACAAAAAATATTTTTGTATTTTTGTTTGTTTTCAATTTTTTTGGATTTTTAATGTTTTATGATTTTTTTGTTGTTGTTTTATAATTTTATGAATACGAGGTCAATAAGAACTGCAGTGAAAAAAAAAAAAAAAAAGCCCTCCCCAGGACCATACACTTCGTATTGAGATAATTGCGGAATTCGAAGGGGAAAAGCTAATAATAGCAGTAGAGTGCATTTGGAAAAAGTACGACACCAGGTAGGATCGAACCCACTACGTGAGCGATTCCAGGCCAGCGCGGTGGCTACGGTGGCTCACAAAGAAGTAAGGAAGAATGCGAAGAGTAGCAAGGTAGGAGATTAACGTTTTTAAGAAGACACGCCCTAGGACATTTACGGTTAGCACGGAGGGAATAACCCGTGACCCATTTTCTTTTTTAAAAACATCACGCGACCCCCAATGAAAATTTATTGGAAATTGCAATTTTTTTTTTTTTTCAATTTCAGAAAGTGTTAACAAAAGTATAGATAAACGAAATAATCAAATTTTGAGAAACTATTTCAAAAAACAATGAACTGTAGATTTTATGTACATATTTAGTTTACGTAATAACAACAACAAAAATGTCTTCCTTGCCATCTACACTTGTTTTTTTTCCAAAATATCATGTAACTAAAACTTAATATTTAAATATTAGTATGCATTTGTATTTCATTAAGGTAAATATTAACAAAAATTAAACTTAAAACAGAGCATGACTTAAAAGTTATAATAGTCCTATTGAAACACTGAAAATTATTAACTTCATTTATCTGTATAAAGTAAAAATCTAAAAAAATTAATGAGAAGGGTGAACCTGGATCTCAAATAGTTTTTGTTCAATATTTGGTGAAATATTTGAGAATGCTACTCTCATATCATAGTTGTTTGGATTTTATGGCAACTAATTTTGAAACCCAGTCTCGGAAATATAGGTAAAAGCGAATGGAAACAGTGTAGCGTTGTAAGACTGTTTGCCACCTTATTTAACAATATCATATATTTTTAATATATAAAAAATATAAATAAATATTTTAAAGATATGTCCTTATAGAAAGTTTAAAGCATGTTTTTTAATTAAATAATTCAGTATGATATAAATTTACTTCGAACTATCCGTGCACCACTGATATAAAGCATTTTTTAAAATAAAAACGAGGAAAAAAATTATATGATTTCGGAAATGTTAAAACATAAAATCAGATTTAGAAAACTGTTCTTATTTTAATTACACACCGAACTATTTGAAATTTTACTAAATTATATTATGGGTGTAGAGAAGACGTATAACAAGAACTCATACCTGTTTTGTGAAAACCTCTCAGTAATTGTCTCTCAGTGTTTGGGATATTCCTAAGCACTTGTCGAGCACCCAGTTGACACAAGTTAAACATGGCTTTCATCTTGAACAGATACTGAAAACAAAATTCAAAATAAAGTCTAATGAAAATACACGAGTTAGTATTATCAATGTTATTACACACCTACTACTTTGATACTTTCTAATAAATTTCAGATTTAAATGTTTTATAAATGAAATTTGATAAATACTTGAAGTATAAAAAAAATTTCTCCTTCTGTTTTGTATATTAAAAGACTTCACACACAGAATTTTATCTTGTTATAATTAAAATTGAGAAAGATAAATGGATAATCATAAAAATAAATAATGTTGTTACAGTAGATATATAAAGCATAAAAAATGTTTTGTTTTTAATTTTGTATTACATCTTATACTAATGAACAAATTCTAAAAACAATATTCAAAATAAAGTCAATAGCACGATAGTCTTCAGAGCGTCAGTGATAAAAATTTCAACCAATCACGGAGCCCAACTCTATGACACGTTTTACGTCAAACCACTCAACAGTCTCAGCGCCAATGGAGGAAATCAACACTACGCTCTACAGCCAATGTGAACATGGTCTTATATTAATTCCATCATAGGTTTATTACGTAATGAGAGAAAAAAGGCTGGGGAAGAATTGTTTTAAAGACGGTAATTTCATATAACGTCACTGACGCAACCACGTGGAAACCAAAGGGCAGAAAATGGATGCCATGCGTTTTAAATTGGGAGCTGTGTGTGGTATACTCTTTTATTATGACTTTTAGTAATCTAAGCGCTTAACAAAAACATTTTGCTCTTTGCAGGAGTTTTGTAATGACATGTGAGTGTAACTGCCTCACAAATTGTTAGAAGTAATACATTTAAGTTTTGTTTTTGTATTCATTTTGATTGCGTAATAAAGCTTATGAAGAGACAGAATGGGGTTACATTTCTTGTTTTAACTAACAATGTAATGACCCGGACATTAAGAGGACAAATAAAAGGTTAATTACTAATTAATATAGTTTGAATTGTTTAGAAAGTTTGTCGTTTAAAATGGGAATACTTGTTTGGAAACGATCACCGCTAAGGCCGACATGTACAAAATTGTATAAAGGTTTAATATTATTTTACACACACGTAAAGGTTTAATATCTGTATTGTTAAAATAAATGAAATTGAAACCCAGTTTGCTTCTTCTGAGAGAATATATTCTCGTTTAACTGAAAGGGATAACGATGTGTTAAAATTATTGTTGCGAGATGATAAGAAAACAGCCAAACATGGCGAAGAACTTCAAATTGTTGAATAATATCTGAAAGAAATTGATATCTCTATAACCCGTGATGATTCATTTTCTCAAAACTGAATGTCGCAGCAAAATTCTAACTCATTAGATCCTGAAAAATCCTAACTTCCTAAGAATGGGTTCGTAAAATTTGGTGGTGAAATTAAAGATTGGTTTTCCTTCTGGAGCCAGTTCAGTAGTATCCACAAAGATAAACAGATGGAATTAGAAGATAAATTAAAGAAACAGAGAAATATGGAGAAGAAATTGAAATTGTTGAAGAAATCTGGAAAAATTTGATATAGATCAAATCCATGTAATATCATTTTCATAAAAGTTATTGTCTCAATAAAATTTTAAGTTATTCGATCCTGAATAATTTAAACTTCCTAAGAAAGGGTTCTGATGAAAGGGTTCTCTACTGATTTTAGACTTTTTGGAAATTTTTGGTTTTATGGAGATTGTCTAGCCTTGCTAGACAATCTGGGATTAGTAAAAAAAAAAAAAAAAAAAAAAAAAAAAAGAGAGGGTTAATACAATTTTTTAGTGACATTGAAGATTGATTGTCCTTCTGGAGAATCCACGAAGACAAACAGATGGAATTAAAGGATAAATTTCAATATTTAATACAGTGCATATTTTAGGGTAGTAAGTAAGGTTAAGGAAATAATAGTAATCCATCTATTGCAGAGAATCACATGGCAATGAAAGCAGTTTTAGCTTTGAGAACAACTGACGGTGAGGAGCTTCTTGGAGAGTTTTATGTTCGAGAGCTCCTGGGAGTAGTAGCAAAAAATGCTAAAAATTTAAAATCGAAAACAAATGTAACTCAACTTTACTACAACGAGTGTCATATTTGAGGTCCCTAGAATCGATTGACAGGTCTTCGGACAAATATGCTGCCATGTTTTTTTCTTTGGGGCAGAATCTTGTGCCCCTAAAGATATACTTAGAATCTGGCTGAGAAATTCTTCTATAGGTAAAGAATAGGACATTTACGTTATCACGATTTTCAATATTTCTCAGATTGGGAATCGAAGATGAGGAGCGCATTTCACTTGTCAAGGAAGGCATAAAACAAAATTACCTTTCACTCAAAAGGCAAAAGTGCAGAGAAATTGAGTTTTCATCTACTCCTACAGCCAATGACTTATTATTAAATGCAAAAGAAACCCCAAAATTTAGTTTCATAGATTGTTGAAAATTGCATGAAAGTAAATATTGCTATCACAGACAAAATTTACCTTACTACGGTAGAATAAACCTTTTGAAAAGCAAGAAATGTTTTGTTTTGTTTTCCTGTCTAAAGCCTGGACTCCAATCGAAAAATTGTAAAAGAAGCGTCCATTGTATGAAAAAAGCACTTTATAATTTTGTGTCCAGATTTTAAACAGAATATTAAAATTACCTCTCCACGAGGATGAGAATACACTAATTTTAAAGAGTCAGTGGTCAAATATAAACGCTCACCTGTACTCGGTCTGTTAGGGGATAGGGAAGAAGTCTTATTTAGTGATCTTCGTAATGTAATTAAACCAGATGGGCCATTGACCGAGTGAGAGGAAAAGAAAGTTCTAAATTAGGGCTTCTTAAACTATGGGTCGCGACCCCATAACAGAATTTTGGGGTCGCGAAAACTCTGCCAATTGTTCCCGAAAGGTATCTCTTCAGCCCGAAATATCCTTCCATTGGAATTTTCAATACTGCTCAGCAAAAATAACTACGAAACCATTTTGATTTAATTAAATATTACATTTAATTAAAATCATTTGTATTTAATTAAAATCAAACATCCCTCTATGGCTATATAACTGAGAAGTAAAGCTTTCGTACATCTTTTCTCACTTATCTGTTCCATCAAATCCCGATTTTTTTAATTCCTGGTAGCGTGCCAAGAGAAAAATAAACTAATGAAAAATGCGGTAGGATGATTTTCTTTGAATGATTAATAATCATGACTACTGAGTATTACAAATCACTTCCGTAACATACAAAGGCATAATAAATATAGCATATTGATTCATTTCCTTTCTCTTACCAACCGCTGGCAAGCTATAAAAAATACCTTATTTCCGTCAGCAACAGTAAAAAATATAAGGACGCACCGACTGACAGCATACATACTTTGCATAGCATATGTCATGTGACGTAAAGCCAGCGATCGCTGCAGGAAACACATCGATTCAGATCTGAAGAATTGCGCCGTTTTTACTGCACAAAGTTCTGCGCTCTTACAGAAACATAATAGTTTTATTTAATTAATCACTTTAATAGTTAGACTTTTCGGCCTACAGATCTGACGTATAAATACCCGGATTAGACTCAAGATCATACAGTGGCGCTTGTCCAGAATCGAGCCGAGCACACTAAGTCCTAGGCCTTTTTTTTCCCCCTTTCCTCCTATGAAGGTAGATGTTTATGATAGGAGCTTGTAGATAAAATTTTAAGTTACTAAAGTTTAAAGTTTCCCATTGTTACTTGTATACAGGGCATTAAATTATTGATGTTTATCGTTTGAAAATTAAATTGTGTTTTGAAAAAGTTAAGTTAAAATTAGTAATTTTTTGATAAACACGCATATTGCATTTAAAAAGTCCTATTTTCATATGCAAAAGAATAATCAAAATATATGCATTTGCTAATCTGTGATTAGAAAAAAAAATTGCAAGGAAAATTTCTGGTAGCTTAACAGTGCAAGATTGAAGATTACCGATACCATCAACAGATGTACTGCCATAAATCAAAATACATTTAATGCACCTAACGTACCAAACGTCATAGCTTAAGTCTAACCTACAGTTTTGTTAGCCCGCATGAGTAGCAGATCGCATACTGCTAGCCCGCGAAAATATTAAATTTCAAACTTAGAAGTACGGTTTCGACTGGAATGATTCCGAATCGCCTTCGAATCATCAAAAGGTCACAACGTCAGTCGGAAATCGTTTGCACCATAAAACGATTTTACAAAAATATCATCATGTAAATATTTGCAAAAATATCACTACTACGTAAATTAACTTTATTTAACGGTTGCTTCTGAAAAGCAAGGTTTTCTAAAACAGAACTAAATAGTCTACTTTTCAAATATCAGCCCTGGTAAGTCTTAAAAAGTTATCAGACCTCTTCTTCTCGAAATAGCAGATAACTTCGTTTTGCGTAAACTCGGCGTCATCTGGACTCTCTCTTTCTACATCTTTTAATGATGCCAACCTCATAAACTCTGATATGGGTAACAAATATGAGTAGCAATAACATTTTCGGTGGCAAAATTTTTACTCGGATTTCCACCATTCATTTTGGCGAGTTTTGACGGGAATGAATTTTTTTAATAATGATGAAAGAAAAAAACAATCTTACTTTAATGGCGTTGAATTTTTAAATTAGTGAACTTATTCACTATATTCAACTTAATTCTTTATATTTGTAAATTAGTATAACAGTTTAGTACTAAACGATTAAGAGGCGATTATATTTAATAAAAAAAAACTGACTTTTGAAGCTGAAAGTTTAACAAAAGTTGATATTAAAATGTTTCCAACTTTTTGAATCAAAATTGTTAAAATACAAGTTGACAAATTTTCAATGAAGCAGTGAATTTAGCATATTATTTTTGTTGAGTGTATCTTGCATACTTAGAAAACTGTTACAAGAAATAAAGAAATTTCCTTCTTTATGTAAACACACGTTAACTCATGGCTCCTTATACGGTATTTATGTTCAAAATCTTTAAATTTCTTTCCTTAAAAAATGTTATGCAATTCTTTTTCTGAAATAATTATTTTCTTCAAACAGGAATCGCAAATCAATTTTATGCAAGACGAAAGTGGATGTTTGGGTTGAAAGAATAACGATTTATACTATTATTACTAAATGATGTGCAAATATATCATACATAAAATGTGCAACCCATTGATATCTCGAAATAAGTTCAATAATAGAGTACAGTGGCGCATCCAGGATTTTTTCTTGGGGGGGGGGGAGTCGAGATGAACGGATAAAGATATTTATAATGCATGGGGGGGGGGCGAGATGAACGGATTAAAATATTTATAATGCAAAATCAATATTAATAATGCAATTTCTATTTCTTTGGGGGGGCAGCCCCCCCCCTCCTGGGTGCGACACTGATAGAGTATATATATCAGAAAATGAAGTTCCAAATTTGAAAGATCGGTTAGCCTTCTGTCATTTTTAACAGATTAGGTCACGTTCAACATTCAAAATAAACAATACTTACTCAGCTGGGGAACCAACTGATCCAGTGCAGCTTCTCGAAAAGCGTTCTAGAACCCAAAAGGGCAAGAGTAGACCAAGTTGACTTATCCTGCTGTGCTGTCAGATAAGACTACCACATGTGGCCTTCAAGCACTCTTATTTATTGGCCATGGCTTATCATAAATGTCAAAGTTTTGCCTAACCTATTTTTCGATCTGGAAGGAACCAAATGAATCGAGCTATCAGCCCTTCATGTTTTACCTATCACTTACGGTATCAGGTTTACGATAACGCAAGTAATGAAAGGTATAATTAATGGAATTGCTTATCAGTCCCAGAGCGTGAGTACGGAAATGTTCCTGCCGAAGGCTGTTATTTCCACACTTCCCCGAATTTCCTTCCTGAACATGAGCAGCAACTACAGACCTGATTGTTGACCTGGTGTCAGGTGAAGGCTTTAGGCGAGGGGGGGGGGGGGGGAGAAAGAAAATGGAATTTTCTCGGGACAGTATTTACTCACCTACTGATATATATAGAAAGAATGTATTGTTATGTAATGGGGTATCCTTTACATTCGAATTTAAATGAAGGTTTAATCTCCCGATAATTTGGTAAATAAAAGTGTCACAAGAATGCATATTTTCGGTCCCTATTATTCAAAATATTCTGATTTCCGAATATTTTAAAAAATCTAATTTTGTTTCTTCTCTTTTTTACCGTTTTTCACAACAGTTTAATAAAAGGTATTAATAATGTGTGTTTTGAATTTTTCCTCAATTTTATTTTTACTATCATACCATTTTTCGAAATTTTGAATTCTCAGGAGCGTAATAGCAAAATAATTTGTGTAAATATCACAAGACAAACGTATTTTCGTGAAAGGCGTATTTCTTAGTGAACACTCTCCGGAAACGAGAAATCTCGTTTTACGGCAAGTTTTAATACCGATCTTCGGGAAGCGACGTTGGTAGAAATGATGTGATGTCATCTGCACCACAGCAGTTTTGTTTGAACGGTTAATTCGGATCCTGAGACTTAAAGGTGCTTCTAGAAAAGTCTTAGCCATTTTCTTAGATCCAGATTGATCTCGGTTCAAGACTAGTCTTCACCCCGTGATAATGCGATTTTTTGCAAAGCAGCGACGTTTTAATTGCGATGATGTCCCCTGCGTCCCAGGATATTTTGTTTGAAAGGTTAAATTGTGTCCCGGAATCTTCAGGGAGATATCCTTTATGATTTCGTAGGATCTCAACTCGAAACTGAAAGTGGTCGGATCTCGCAAACGCCTGTCTACACCATGCGGCTGCAGATTCAGTGTCATGCAGGACCGGTCTCGTAGGTGAGCGGCGAGGTTTGGTTTGGAAAAGCTGACTACGGTTAACTTTTTGCTACACGAGAGCTAATTAGACTGGGACCTACAGTTTAAAGCTGATTCCGAGCAGCTACAAACATCCATGCCAACAGTGGAACTCGAACCCACAGGATCTGAACCGAATGCCAGCGCCCTAGCCATTCGGCCATCCCCTGGCATCCAAGGAGCAGCGAGGAGACCGCCTCAGGCGCCGAATTGATATAAGCGCCAAAATGAGACATCGTAAAACGATAAAATTTTTAACAAATAACGAAAAAATATGTTGTTTCCAATCCTCTGGGTGTCTGAAAGTCTACATCAAGTCCAAAGGACCATGGTCCATGGCGAAGGGTAGTAAGCAGCTTCACTTTAAGGCGAGGTACCACTAGGGCTGAAGACAGACTTAACCTCGAAGAACATCGGTCCCGTAATTTTGATCCGAGTCAAGTGACTAGACGGGAACACTTGACCCCTCACCTCCAGAGGTATTTTCGGAACTTGGAGCTTATTGCAGCTACAACATATTTTTTTCCGTGCACCAGCCGCCATTAATGCACACATCGGGGTTTTTGACAGCGACGGGCATCGAATCAGCGACGTTCAGATCACTAACCCTTTGCCAACCGGACCACCGCGTCCTCAACGATAAAATATTAATAGTCTAATCTAATATATGATGAAATTTATATAAAAAAATATATATACCAATATAAGCAAATATTTACAGACTCTTTTTTTATAAACCGCTGAATTTGAGGTCATGAGAAATATATTTTCAATGCTTATTTCCAAACGTTGGTATAGCTGTAAGAATTATTCTAACACTACCTGTAAATGTAGCAGCAGCTGAGCGCATTTTTTCTAAACTGACAATGTCAATGAATTATTTTTTATTAACCTAAAAGCGATAAAATTTTATTAACCCAATCTTAGGAAGTTTAAGTTAGGATTTTTCAGGATCTGATGAGTTAGAATTTTGCTGAGACATTAAGTTTTGAGAAAATGAATTAGCGCGGGTTAAAGCGGGAAAAAAAAACAGTTGTCCAAGCTATTGAGAAGTCGGTTGTACCGGACTTGTCGGTTATATAAGGTTTGCTTTATAAGATTTTTAGTTCTCGAATGAGACAAATAAAAACCTTAATGAATTTTACGTGAAGTAGAATGAGATGACATATACATCGTTTGAAATCCAAAAAGTATGTATTTCTTCTCATATATACGAGGTGGTCATGAAAAACTTTGCATATATGGAACTCTAGCGGCTATTCCGTTGAACCGATCGAGATGAAATTTCAGATATAGTTATTCAGAGGTATGATCTAGGGATTCTGTGAAAGGCAACAAAGTGGCGCTCACGGTTACGGTTATAGGTATAGAAACTCGAAATTTTCTAAAGGCAACGTCCACTTTTTCTCGTTGCAAAATCCTCAGCGCATGCGAAAACCCTAAAGAGCGTTGGAACGGTACGCGTATCACAAAAAGCGGACTCGTTATGCACGCTCAAAAAGCAGCTCTGCGAACAGCAAACAAGAACACGATGATGGCAGTCATGTGGAAAATGTTCAATCCAAATAAAAGTTTTCTTTTGTCCGACCTGTGTTGTCATCAGTGATTGGTGTCTTGCCTCTGTCATCTGCAAATTTCCTCCGTGAGCCCCGATCGTATTTTTGTTGGCCGTTCGCAGAGCTGTTTTTTGTGCGTGCATAACGAGTCCGTTTTTTGTGATACGCGTACCGTTCCAACACTATTTAGGGTCTTCGCATGCGCTGAGCATTTTGCGACGGGGAAAAGTGGGCGCTGCCATTCAAAAATTTCGAGTTTCTGTACCTATAACCGTAACCGTGAGCGCCATTATGTTACCGTTCACAAAATCCCGAGTACATACCTCATAATAACTATATCTGAAATCTCATCTCGATCGTCTGAACGGAACGGCCACTAGAGGTCCTTATATCGGCAAAAAAAATTTATGACCACCCTGTGTATATATATATATATATTCAATGCAGTTTCCAGAGGATATTCGGCCATAAACAACGCGACTATTTCTAGTTTCATTATACCTGTGGGAATACCCAGTAGCTGAGCCAGCGTTGTTCCCTATGAGAGAACAGTAAAGAGATATCCAAGCCTTGTCCGGCATCCGAATCCGCACACACTGGGTGAATTTTGTGAAGCTAACCACTATACAGTGTAAGCGGCTACGTACATAAAAACTATATATTTTTTAAAATCTAAATTTGGAAAAGCATAATCTGTAAATTTTATTCAGTAGATTGTCCCCCCAAACAGAAATTTTTGATTTACTCCAAATATGTAACATAAGATACCGTTAAAATATCGAAAACACTCCATTAGTCTAAAAAGCCCTTAGAGTTTCCCTTTCTTGAAATCTTGGGAACATAAAAAGAAACGCTTTATTTTTAAAATGTTATTGATATTTTTTAAAACTGTTTTTACAAAGAAACACTTTTTCAGTAAAAGAAAAAAAAATGCATTAGATTCAATTTTATGTCAACATCCTATTTATTAATGTTTGTTTTGGATCTGAAAAGATAATTTAACAATCGCATCCTCAATGAAATGTACGTTTTGCTTCAAAATCGAAGGATTCATTCCAAAGTGCATGTATTCCGATTGTAATGTTTTTTTAGCGAATTACAAAAACAGTTTTATCGCTTATTACTTTCGAAATCCAAGGTTTTAATCTGTGGGCGTGTGTCGTAGCTTTCAGCCTTATCTTATTTATTCATTTTGCATTATCGACAGAGTAGAGAAAACTCAAGTTTCAGCCGATATCTTACTACATTGAAAGGTTTTTTCTTCTTGTCATTTAGTGAATATTCAAATGAAAACAAACATCCAAACCGTCCCAGTTGCAGGATTTGTACGGAATATTCGGAATAACTCGTTCACAAATTAGGCATAAATATAAACGTTCCAATAAGAAAAATGTCCGTAAATAATGTAATAAGCCGTTATTAACTTTAAAACGATTGCCAATACGAGGCACTTCTCACGCGGTTAAATACATTGGGTGCACCGTATAGGTGAACCAACATCACTCCCTGGTACCACGTCAACTTTAACCAAGCAGCCCCAAGGGCGAGATCCAGGAGGCTGATACCTCCTTCCACCCTCTCTGTCATCATAGAAGGACTTTCCGGTCTACGGATTTAACGGACCCATAAATACTAAGATATTTAATGGAAAGGCCTAGATACTACGATATTTAATGGCGTTCGTCGAGATTCGAACTGAGCACCCCCTCAGTCCCAAGCCCAACGCTCTATCACTAGACAATCCTGGGCCCTTTACAATGTAGCTTCAAATTTGTACTCCTCTTTCAGGCCAAGTCATTACGATTATTGCTAAAGGCTGCAGATACAAAATTGCTTCGTTTGCTCTTCTAAATATGCCTGTATTATATATTAGACCTTGTTAGAAGAGAAGTATGGAAATTTCCTAAAATCCACTATACTTATGCCTTATGCCCTTATCAACGACATGATGTCTGGAGCCTTTATTGAAAAAGGAAGAGATTCTATAATTCTAGGGTCTCTAATTCATCTGTGGCAATACGAGATCTAAACGTAGAAAATGAACATTTGTTTAGTCACGATTTCGAAAATTGTCATGTCATAAAGAGTGGAAGAAAGAAACTGAAGCACTTCCCTATCTTAAGGATCATTTATTTATGTTTCTGAAAATGCTCTCCATTAGCCACTATATACATTTGCTCTCTGGACTGGATTTCTCGCTGCACATTGTGCAACATGGCAGGTGTTACGGAGGCATCAGTAATGTTCAACAAGTATCAAACAAATGTTCCTTTTTTACATTCAGTTTTGAGTATTAATGTGCGCAAGGTGTCTTTTCTTACTAAATCGATGATGCTGAACAACTTTGTGATTGACTTTTTTCCAGCATCTCGTACCGTTCTTGTGATAAAAACGTCAATTCCAAAATTTGCCGATAGATGGCGTTGTAAGCTGTCTCATCGAGTAGCGCACAGCCTTTTTACTATACCTAGACACCAAATTTATGGCCTAAGCTGTCACCGTTCAGAAGTTAAGGGGGTGTAACGGATATAGGTGGGAACCCTGTCTATATAAATTCCGAACTTCTACAAACATACAAGCATGGTTCGAGCTGGCAGACTTGACAAAAATTTTTATGCACTACTGAAAGCAAATTAAGTACAGTGTGTAATATGAATAAAGACGTTCGGTGGCATAATACAGATGTTACACACCGGTCTGTCGTGTATTTAAACGCCCATCGGCAGGGCCCGACTTTGATCCAATGGGGCCCTGGGCACAGCAGACCTTGGGGGCCCCCTCCAAGGACAGATCCAGAGGGGGCGCGTGAACCCCGGACCAGATTTCCACATGAACATGGGAAACTCACCCAGGTCCCCCCAAAATATGGACCGGAAATTCTAAAAATTTTTGACCAACAAGTCAAAAATTTGAAATAATAATAATAATAATAATAATAACAATAATGTGTTAATTTATTAATTTACTTTTAATGTTAATAAATTAATTCATGAAATTTTCTTTTGAAATTCAAAATAGATCAGTCTGAAGTTATTACAACACACCAACAAAAAAAATTAAATAAATAAATAAATAAATTTTAAAAATAAATAAATAAATAAACCAGAAACGCTTATGGTTGTAAGTATGTTTTCACTACAGTAGGTGCACTGTGCCCCACCCAGGATTTTTTTCTGTATCCGCCACTGCCCCCATTTACTGCATTAACCAAAAACCAAATTTTTCAAAATTATGTATAATGTAATATTAAATTAGGGGGCCCCATAATATTGTGGGCCCTGGGCAAGTGCCCCACTTGCCCATGCGGAAATCTGGGCCTGCCCATCGGGAACCACGGGGTAGGAAATTATAAAGGTCTGATAGTGGTCTTTTGACAATTACACATACTGGAAGTAAGTTAGACGTTTGAAACGAGCAAATAAGTTTATATAAGGAAACTGGGAAAACGTTTTAGTTTTAAATATGATACAGATTATGTGGAGGAATTGGTTCCTGCAGTGGAAAATTCTGGTGTCATCCATGGGTTTACAGATTGCAAATCATTGTATAGTGTTATGACGTTCAAACAGTGCCTATCTATTTCATAGATAATGAAAGTGATATAAGTGAATCCAAGTATAAAAGTTCCTCATTTCAGCGATGACGACAGATGTGTAGAACAATGGTAGTATAGCCTATTCTTCTTCGCTTTGTCATAACTGATAATAAACCCTCTATCCAGGCACGTAACCAAAGGGGGCTATAGGAGGTGACACCTCCCTTTCTAACAACCTCTTGAACCCCTCCTCTCCCCCCTCCCCGTCTCTCTCAGATGGTTCAGATAAAAAGTATAAATGAAATAAATCAAAACTTTTTCAAAACTTTTTTATTCATTCTTTTGTCGTAAAGAATTAATTCTTAGTTAGAAAGCCAAACTTTCTCATCGTTAAGTTTTCACTTCTATGAATACCAGCCATTAGTTAGTTCTTGGTCTTTTTTAAGCTTCTTTTCCTAAGTGGAACTGAAGTCTGGAAAATCTTGATACTGAAAACTTTCCTTGTTTAATTATTTGTAAGTCACTTAACTATAATTTTACCATGGCTGATCGCAAATGCAAAACTCATGCATATACATTTCCATATACATGCATTTCCTGATATTATATCTGGATGTAATAAAAATTGCATTTATTTCTCAATGTAGTTTAAAGCAAGAGAAACGATATTATAAATTAATTTAATTGAATATGAATAGGACACTAAAACACGAAAAAAGTTACCCCCAAAGTGTTTATTGTGTTTCGATAAATGATTCAAGCTAGAATTCTCCATTCAGGAATTGTTACATGTAAACTACATGACTTAGAGCTCATCCACAGATATAGTACATGCACGAATTTTAAAGATCTTATTTAAGATATACATTTTAGGATTTCTGCTAGAATCTTCTTAGCCTGGTACAAAAACATGACCTAGATATCTTTAGCAGCAAGTGAATTTTTGTTCGTGTTTAACAAATATCGAACTATGTGGCAGTGAGCAATTTCGGCTATACCACGGTGAATGTTAGATGGTTTCTTCATGCTGTCATCATTTGGCTCACGAGACTGATAGCCTTTTAATCGAAAATTAGTGTTGAATAGGTATTCCCGTGTAAAACATATTTCGAAATCGAATTTTAAGTTATTTGTTTAGAGATAATTTCTAATAGAAACGGTTGTGCTTCGGGATTATGACTCGCATACACTGGTTCCGAAGACTAGCACCCTACAGCCATTTTATGTGAACTGCGAGGTATCTAGTACGCCTTATAGTACATCCAAAAACTTCTTCGCAATACTAGGCTTTTCCAGTTTATAACAACTGCATTGAGATTTTTTAAATACAATTAATTTAAATAATTTCATCTTTTCTTACATTTTTTAGAGTAATATATATATATATATATATATATATATATATATATATATATATACACACACAAACAAACACACACACACAATGAAACTTGTCTACCGGTCACCCATCTAAACGGCCATATTTTGTTCAGAATCTATTCGAGACCAATTCATAGAGCCAATGTTATGGAAGAAACCTCTTTTCGACGGCCACCCCTCTAAACAGCCACTTTTTTCGGAACCATTACTGGCCGTCATAGAGTTTCACTGTATATGTCAGCAGGAGAGAAAGGTAGGTTGGTTGGTTGGTTGGTTGGTTGAGAGCGCTAAGGTAATTTTTTGCTGCATGTGGGCTAATTAGACCGGGACCTACTCAGGTGGGAAAGAAAGGGACCATTTCTTTTTTCTTTTGATCTTCTAAAAGACTTTGTTGTCTGTATAAATCTATTAAACATCGCTTAACCAATAATTTTACATATTATTGTAATTCATTTATTTATTTATTGCTTGTTCCCTCAATTGTCATTACACTTGAAGACAGTAATAAGTACTGAAAGAGAAAGAAACAAGCTTCGTGGATGGAAGCTATTAGATAGATAAATTTATCTTTATGAAGAAGTAAACATTAAATTTATGTCTCCTTTAGTAACGCTCAATGTATGCAATTAATGCCAATAATTAATGCAACGGTCAATGTATGCAATTACTGCCAAATATATATATATATATTTATTTATAATAAATACGACGATCAATGTATACAACTGATGTAAAAAAAAAATATATATATATTTATAAAAAAATCGTAAGGGATATTTTTATACACAAAATAATGTAGAAGAAAATATTCAAATTAAATTTAATAGGACATACTAAAGAATATAGTACAGTTAATATAGTACAGTTTGAGGAACATAATATCTTTTACTGTATTTTAATATTTTTTTAGATAATGTCCAATCGTCTGCCGCATTAGCGAGAAAAAAAAAATTTTTCTTTTGTCTATTTAGTTGTTATGCACGTGACGATAAATTTATTTAAAGTACCAGAACAAGAAATCACGTGATCAGCATTTAATAAATTAAATTCTAAAAATTAATCTTTAAAAATTCACCAAAAATCAGAAAATGGAGGTAAAGATTCGAAAAAGATCTCATTTTAAAGGAATTTTTATGATATTTCTCGTGATATAAATTTTATAACCCTCAAATTATTATTTTAAATGAAAACTTAAAAGTGTTACAAAAACAGCTTAAAAATTTAACTTTAAAAAATCTAAGAAGAATTTTTCAAAAATCTTTCTTAGTGCACTCCTACACTATAAGAAGAATCGCCATGCAAATTTTCAGCCGTTAGGCCCAGCGGTTTGGTCTGTGCGTTGTATGTCAGTGAGTCAGTCAGTTACAGAACTGTTTTATATGCTATATACGTAGATTAGAAATTAGATTGTCACTTATTTAGACATTCAGCAGACCTTTACTCCTTTAACTTTTAAAATCGTTCAAATTCAACTGTTTTCAGTTTTCTTTTTACTTTTAAATTTACCACTTCATCTTCTGTTATAGTAACTTTTATTATAGTTGAAGGATTTCAAGATCTTTATTTATAATGCCTCATTTGATAATCTAAATATCTGTTGAATTACTAAGTTGTCGGATGTAATTAAATGCTAGTTTTTTTCTTGTACATATTGTCATATTTAATGGAGAATATAACAAGAGAGCAATGCAATGAAATATAATAATTTTGTTAATCATTCATGTAATAAAATTTTAAGTATAAGTAACTTAATTTAAATGCATCTTTTCGTCTTTTTCCATTCTTTATTTTTCTTGGGGTCCCTAATAGAAGTTTGCCCCAGGCCCCGTAAAGTCTCTGGGCAGCCTTGGGTTACTCGACCATCATTTTAATATTTCGGGATAGTTTTAGATTAATCAAGAGTACAGGTAGCCCTCCTTCAGCACGGCATCTTACAACACGGTTTCGCTCTAACACGGTAGGATAAATTGCGGGAACCCTCGTATAACACTGCAACCTGTAACACGGTTTCGCTCTAACACGATAAAAAAAATTGCGAAACCTTTTGTACAACACTATACTTTTACAGCACTAGATAACATGATTTTTATTTAACACATTTAAAAACTAAATTACCTTAAAATAATAACGGGAAGGAATAATGAACTATAGTGTCTTTACATGAAAATGTATAAACAAATTAGAATTTATTCATTTATAACTCTATAAAATTACAAGAAGGCCTAAGCTTAGCTGAAAATCTTGAATCATTTTTCCTAAATTTAGATTCTTCTGCTGAAAGAAGCCGAAAATTCAAAAGGGAGCTGCAAAATTGTCTATATCCATACCGTGAATCTACAAGGATGAATCTACAACCTTGTAAGAACCAGCAAATAAACCAAAATCACAGATTTTTTTAAAAGAGGATAGAAGGTGCAAAAAATCGAAATGAAGAAAAAAGATCTGAAAGTCAAGGTGATATCGATCAATCGAAAAAACCTTCTCGTTTGTACTGTGCAGTGATGAGAAAGAAATTTATTAAATTAAGGTCACATTAAATGACAATATTTTTTTTCTTTCTTTTCGTTTTGTGTTATACATACATTTATATTTTTAATAAAAATTAAGTTGCTTATATGGAATTTAACAAAAAAAATTTTTTTAATAAGTTTTCGGAATGCAACCCCCTTTTTTGTACCGGCTCTGGGTCTCATAACACGGTTTCACACAACACGGCATTTTCTAGGAACCTATCTACCGTGTTATAGGAGGGTTACCTGTACTTTTCTTTCTATACCTCGATCTGGGAAAAATAAAGGATTGGAAAGGCTGTAGTGTTGCGTTAGCGTTTATCTTTCGATAATGACGGCAAAAGTGGACTGTAGGAAATCTTGTACTTTATTGGCGATAGGCCTGTGGCGTCCTTGTGGTACAGCGCGCTGGCTCTCGGTGCTGAGGGTGCTCGGATCGAATCCTGGCGTCGCGCCACTAAAAGGCCTCCTTTTGTGTTGTACCTTCATTGGAGGTAATGCTGGTCCACCTATATGGTGCCCCCATAATAAAATGGCCAGAAAACTGCGGTGTATTATAGGTGAATGTCTTCACGACAAGTGCCTCCGCATTGGTACAAAAAAAAAGCTTTATTGGCAATGAGCAGATCAAATCACGTATTTTACTAAAAGGTGTAAACATGCTCATTACTCGAGTCTTTTGTCGAACTCACTCGAAGTAGGTGTGGCGTTTTTAACTGCGTTTATATGGGTGGCAGTGCGTGCGCAGCAACAGGTAATAAATGACTTTCACATGTAGCCGGAGACTACACATGTCAGCATTTATCAGCACTATAAGTATTCCTGTATTGATTAGGTCGGGAATGTGCATGAACTATAGCTAGAATGTTTTACACCTCTTAAACCACCTCATCCCCTCCCCATTCATCTCCTGCCTTATCGGCTTCCTTATCATACATATATTTACAGTAATATGCTTTGATGTGTACTTCAGAGGATCTAAACTCTTAGCAATAGACCTGCGATAAGGAGTAAAGGTATCATCAGATATAAGACACATGATGGCATTGCCCTGTGTTCGTATCCATATACAAGGATTCGAAAAATAATTTTCTGTTAAAAAATTTAGGTTAATGGATTGGTTCTCCACACACATATAATAATAGTATTGAAAATAAGTTATTCATAATTCATTAAACTTTATTTTAACCATTAAATGATTCGAAAATGATTGAAGTACACGATACGGTAACGAGAGATTCTGATAAAGGGAGAGACATGTACTAACTACGCCCACCCATAATTCATTATTTTGCAATTTATGCCTATGCGTTTTAATATTTACATTACGTTTTATTTTATAATAATGTAAAACTCACCACATTTAATTTTTATGACTGAAGTATTGGTATTTGCTCGATGGAGAATTTTGATGGCGATTGACAGTCTTGAAGAATTTGCGATTAAAGTATTTATATAAAAATGGTTAATATGCATTATATAAGACTGGACTATGTTCTTGGCCTAAAAGTATGAATAACTTCCGTTGCACCATAATATATTGAGTGAAATTACCCTAATAATCTATTGAATCGTCACCTATTTCGTGTCGTTTCAGTTAAGGCTGACAGACTTCCATTGACTTCGCAGATCTTCAGTCCAAATCAGGCCCTGATTTTCCATTAGGCCTAGTAGGTCCGGGCCTAGGGGCCTCCGAATGTTGAGGGCCCCCAAAAATTTTAATTTTGAAAGGGAAAAAAAGAAAAAATTCCCAATTTAAATTTTTTTTAAATTTTACTTTTTAAATAGCAATTTTTTTATATATCCTTTAAAATTTCATTGATTGATTGGTTCATCATATGTATAAGTATATGTATAGTTCATCATATTATGTTATAGTGTACTATATAAGGGATTAATAAGTTTTTCTGTTTGCATTGTATTGGTGTTTAAATGATGAAGTTAATATGTTGTATTGCTTTTTGTTATTTGATAATGTTTTAGGCTTCTACGCTTCAAATAGCCAATTCTTGGTAAAATGGTACTTTCACAATAATTCACGATTTTTTTTTTTTTTTTTTTTTTTGGGGGGGGGGTGTTCAATTTGATGCCCACATCAGTGTTAGGGGGGGCCCCATCTTGAGTTGTGCCTATAGCCAAGAATTTTCTAAATCGGGCCCTGGTCCAAATGTTAAGGCTGCTGTGTACTAACCCTATTGGATTCGCTCACCTCAATGTTAACCTATGGATAAAATGTGTCTACTATTTACAACTTCATAAATATTCAAAATCCAATAAAAAATGGTAATTTTGGAAACCCTAAACTTTTTTGCACCTTGCAACAGTATTCATTTTATAAATTTCGCCCACCAAAGCAATTGATGAGCATTTAAAACACACTATATCAGATTTTTTTCCCAAATAATTTTAATTTTAAACTATTATTTGCATTTTTTTTAACAAACGAAAAATGCCCAAAGGTATAAAAATTTTTCTCTATTGTGGAGCTCATTTTAAAAAAAATTTAAATAATAAAAAATAAAAAATTCTTTAAATCCAAGTTGGACACATTTTCTCCATAGGTTAACACTGTGGTGAGCGAATCCAATAGGGTTAGTAAACAGCAGCCTTAAGCTATGGTAAGTTTCTCACCCAATATTTCTATAATCAAAGATAATTTAAAAAAAATTTAATTCCGTTTCATTTTCTTGCGAAGATAGACGTTTTGACAAAGATGATGTAATTTTTCAGATGTTAATACAGAGTATTAAATTATTGCGATGTATCGTTCCAAAGCTAAAATCTTTTTGAACAAGTTAAATTGAAACAAAAAACTCGGGAAATATGTACATTGCATTTATAGATCTATGTTTATGAGCGAAATAAAAGGGATTTAAAAATATGTAATTACTGTTATAAGAAAAACACTTTTAGAGAAATTTTCCATAGATTAACATGGGGATTGAAGATCTGTCGAATAAACTGATACGTCATTTGGATTATGCGAGATGGAGTAACTTGCTTAGGAAAATATAGTTCGAAAAAAGTCAGCGCACTCGTGACTGAATGTTTAATATAACCTATAAAGTTTCACATACGATGCCATTCACTTCCTCTACGAATGTGAAAAAACTCAAATAATCGAACACTTACCACCATACCAGCTGTTACTGTTTTCGCTGTATTCAACGTGAAAACGATACGTGTAGAATCAGTTTCCCTTGCCAGCTGATTGGAAACACCTTTTACCTCGAAAACCCCGGGGGGAAAAAAGGCTTGGGAAGTGAAAGTTGCTATTATAATTGCAATAAATTTCCTGTTTAGTACCTTTATTTCTTTGTCAAATGTTTCTGTTCAGCGTCTGTGAAGAACAGCTTTCCGAGTTGTTAGCATTCATTGTTATTAAACGGTTCGGAATCGAACTCAAGGTGATAACGACATTATTTCGGCATATTTTTGAGAGGGTACGAGATTTGCATACGTCTTTCTTTGTGCAAAAAATTAGAAATATTATTCTCAGCCTCGAGCGCTTCTTATACAGTTATTATAAAATACGCGTGCAGCGTATTCTATGATTTCTTTCGCGGGCTTAGACGAGTGACGCACTTATCGCGGGACTCCACGAAATGCTGTGCCTACTTTGGGTACATAACATTCCCACTGTAGACGTCGGACATGTACAGAAAAACAGCATATTGTATATTAAAAATGCTTCCTTCGTTGTACAGCGATTGTCACGTTGTAGAGTGATAGGCTGCCACTGTGAGAGTCAACTGTAAGTTCCAATCCCGGTCAGTGCATGGATGAAACTCTACGGTCCTCCCATAGGGAGTAGCAATTTTTTCACCTATTGAGCGCTCTCATGATGAGGTGGCAAGCAAGCAATCCGAGTAGTGTATGCAGGCGAATGTCTCCAGGTCATTAAAAAAAATATTAGAAACAGGATGGCTATCTCTCATTCTGTCTCGTAAATAAAATTTTCGGCCGATGACGAAAGTTACTGCACAGGAGAGAGGAGGTGAATGGCTGAATGAAAGGCTGAAATATGGTATACAATCCCCACTTGGAGATCCTAAACAAATATTAAAGTCATCACCTTCGTCTCTCTACGTCCACACACACATTATATTATATATATATATATATATATATATATATATATATATATATATATATATATATATACAGTATGCCCACTAAAGTCCCTTCCCACCCTCTTAACTTCGGAACGGCTGCTGTTATATTCATAAAAGTGGTGTCTGGGTATAGTAAAGTACCCATGCGCTACTGAATGAAACCACCTACAGCGCCACCTAGTGGAAATCTGCGGAGTTAGCATTCCTATCTCGAAAATGGAACGAAATAGGGAAAAAAAAGTGATTTACAAAGTTGTAGAAAATCATCGATTTAGTACGAAAAGATACCTTGTGGACATTAATGCAAAGAATAGAACGGTTAAAACGCGCATTTGTTTTTTCGTGATGTCCTACACTGTGAGTCACGAAACTTGAACGAAAGGAGAAATGATTATCTTTCGGGAAAAACACGACACCGCAATGTGCACAGTGGTATATCGCTTTTGATCCCCAATCAGAAAGACCGCGGTTCAAACCTCGAGGGTTTCATCCTTGTACTGATTGTCTTTATAAACAGAGTGGACAATACGTAGATCGTGTAAAACAGTGTCGCATCAACTCAACGCAAATTGCGCTTGGTTTTCGAAATTTTTGCAGTAAGCAAATCCGTAAGAAACGTCACGCCTGTTCACCTGAGACAGCTATAAAAGAGACACATCATCTTGGGGTTGTAGTATGTTGATGCTCGTGGTCATGGCTGAGTACTCCAAAGCTGAGATCTCCAGTGAAGCAGTACCTCGTAAAGGAATTCGGAGACCAAATAATTGGGTATGGCGGTTTCAAAGAGTGGCCACCACGTTCGCCTGATCTGACTCCACTGGACTTTTTCCTGTGGGGATACCTGAAACAACAGGTGTATGCGACCCCTCCACGAACATTGCAGGACCTTAAACGACGCATTACGAATGCTTGTGCCAACGTGTCTTGCTCTATGCTCCAACGTTTGCAACGTGAGATTCAAACGAGGACCGAAATGTGTATTGCAGCTGACGGTGAGAAGTTTGATCATCTCAAATAGTATATTGTTAAAATTAGTTGTTTTTTTTCTTTCTTAGATCCTTTTGTAACGTCACAGTGTAGGAAATCACTAAAAACAAATGTGCGTTTGAACGGTTGTAGTCTTCTCATTAATGTCCACAAGGTATCTTTTTTTTGTACCAAATCGATAATTTTCTACAACTTTGTAAATCACTTTTTTTCCCTATCTCGTTCCGTTTTCGAGATAGGAATGCTAACTCAGCAGTTTTCCACCAGGTGGCGCGGTAGGTGGTTTAATTCAGTAGCGCATGGCTACTTTACTATACCTAGACACCACTTTTATGCATATAGCAGCAGCCGTTCCAAAGTTAAGAGGGTGGGAAGGGACTTTAGTGGGCATACTGTGTTTATTTATTTATTTATAGATATATATACGAGGGTTGGGGCATAAGTCATGACAACTATTTTTTTTCTTGTAGATATGTAAACGGATCACAAACGCATATGTGTCGTGTGGGAGTTCTGCAGGCATAGTGTGTATGCAGAACAACAGATGGTTCTGTGATAGCTGGTAGTAGCGCAGCGAGGGCTCTGAAATCAGTCAGTTGGTGAGTGTCGTGCGAGATGGAAGTAACCCGTGTTGAGCAGCGCGCTTACATCAAAATAGCCATTCTCCGATGCGATGAATTAGTAGAAGCCCTTGGGAATAATGCCCTACCATATCGTACAGTAGCACGGTGGGTAGGAAAGTTTCAGCAAGGACGTGTGTCAACCAGTGATGAGCAACGTTCGGGATGACCGGTGAGTGTGTGGACCGACTTGGCACGTGCCGTCATCGAACAGCTCATGTATGAAGACAGACGATGGACGTTACTGGAGTTAGAGAGGGCAAGTGGCATCGAGAAACGCACCGTCCACAGGATATTGAGTAATGAGCTACAGCTAAGCAAAATCGCTTCGCGGTGGGTACCGCATGCACTGACGGAAGTTCGAAGGTGGGTGCGCTATGCAATGTGATCCGACCACTTTGTACGCTGGCAACAGGACGGCGATCAATTCTCGTCACGAATAATCGCCATCGATGAATTTTGGGCCAGGGCATACGAACCAGAACTGAAACGTCAGTCCGCGGAGTGGCGACATCCTGGATCACCAAGGCAGCAGAAGTTCCGTCAGAATCCTTCCCCAGTCAAATTGATGGTGATCGTCACGTATGACGTCAGGGGTGCATTGTTTGCCACTTTGTTCCTCATGGCAGAACAGTGACCGCACAGTACTACAGGGACTTCCTGGTGCGACAGGTACGACGTGGCGTTCGGGATAAATGTCCGGATCTTGTGGACAGTCCAATAATCCTGCACTACAATGCAAGACCACATAAAGCAGGGTGTGTACGGCAGCTACTCCGACGTTGGGGAAGGGAAGAATTGGAGCACCACCGTACTCTCCTGACCTTTCGCCCTGTGACTTTGATCTCATTCCCAAGATTAAGGAACCAATACGTGGTAGGCGCTTTGAAACACGAGAGGACATTGCTAATGCTGTGCGCCAACAGATGACCCGATTCACACATGGTGCGGCAAATGCTGAGGCTGATGGTATTCAGCACCTCCCACATCGTTGGCAGCGTGTGGTGACACTAGCAGGGGACTACATTGAGGGTCTTTAGGCCCAGGTTTGTCATGTCAACTTTATGTGTATTGTGTTATTCTTTTGCACGGTGAAGGCCATATTGCCCTGTATACTACCGTAATAAATTAGTGTGTTACGATATTTCAGTGCTATTCATTGTCCACACATGTAGTTAAGACCTTGTCCTTTCGTCTGTATATGTCACATTTTCCAACCGGACTGGTATCTTCAAGAAAAAAAATAGTTGCCATGACTTTTGCCCCAACCCTCGTAAAATTATAGATAGATAGAGAGAGAGGAGTGTTAATCATACAGATGTAGTCTCTCGTTGGGCGATGAGGGAAACAACCGAATGAATTGCATATCTGCGGACAACTAGGAGAGATGCAGTCTGCCATTGGGTTATGAGAAAATCACAGACATGGAGCCATAGAAGAAATGCACAAATCCAGAGTCGTATTTTATTCAACTGGAAGTATTACGATGGCTTTAGCACGAAGAAGCGAAAGGCTACATTGCAATATTGAGATGAGCCGTGAGCTGACATATCAGCGGAGATGGGACGTCCGCAACCGGACTTATCCTGCGTCCATGCAACAGGACGGGGCGCGCGAGGACAGCAGCTTACATGTTTACATGCCAACGTTAAGAGAGAGAAAAAAAGGAAGAGTCTTCCGTTCAAACTAATATGAAATGACTGTTTCTTCATCTTGACAGTTGGGTTGGGATTACTTAATTGGTTGGATTTAGTCGCGTGGTCCAACGTCGGGGTTTCCCGGGGATTAATTTGCTTGATCACGCGCTTGCTTGATCTGCGGTTTACCAAAAAGGAAGAATTTGAAAACAGAACTTATTTATTATATACAAACTTAATGAGGCCTTCGATTCGGACCAGATATTATGGGGATGTTATTGAGTTAAGATATTTCAAATGCCTGCTTAATGATCTGCAGGGCTGATATAAATTATAACTTACATTATTTTTAGGTTACAATTTGAAAGAGGGGTTGTGCTTTATTAAAAAGAGAATATGCTTTAAAAGTAATCTGGGAAGACGTGCTTTCTTGTTACGTACACATACACACACATACACTTTTTGCTTTACTGTGCACTGTGCACACACACTTTGCGTTACTTTTCTTTACTGTGGAGGTTAACTTCTGTCAAGTTGGTATGGAGAGCGAGGGGAATTGTTTTTCCTGCTCGTGCACCTTAAATCGTAATGTATTTTATCATTATATAATGAACAAATGCTATTGCTCTCTTAATATACCAAACAAAAAATTATAAGTACACTTCCATCGACCAACCAATGTTTTAGTGGCGTGGACGACTACTGGACTGCACGTGATAAGTTAATTGTATCGAGGTGACTGTATAAACGAAACTATGAAATGTAAATAAATACTCTGTCCTAGTAGAATATGTGGAGTTACTTCCTTAATATTGTCATACACGTGTAGAGAAAAAGACTCCTTACTCGTACCGAGAGTTACGGATGTAGAAGCGTTGAAATGCTCGCGACAAAATGCATTAGAAGAAAAGAAATTCAGACATAGTATTGTTTGAAAACTAGGCTATGTAATGTAAATAAATACTCTGTCCTAGTAGAATATGTGGAGTTACTTCCTTAATATTGTCATACACGTGTAGAGAAAAAGACTCCTTACTCGTACCGAGAGTTACGGATGTAGAAGCGTTGAAATGCTCACGACAAAATGCATTAGAAGAAAAGAAATTCAGACATAGTATTGTTTGAAAACTAGGCTATGTAATGTTGTACCGTACATTAGAGTGTTAAAGACATTTTTGATTTAACATGAGTTTGTAGATATGAGGAACCATTGTAAACCGAGAGGTACAGTCTTTCCTACCACAAATTTCCTATAAACACCGAAATATTAAAATTAAACCCGACATCAAAATGTGTATTCTTGGGGAGCTCACAGCGCCGTGCTCTTCGACAACCAGCAAGACTGAATTTGAAGGTGTGCTATGAATATTTAGACAAGGCTTAAATTACTTTACATTCTCCTAACACATTGAAAGTAATAGTGGGTAAAAACAGGCCTGGATCAAGACAGCACGTTTGCACATTTCTTTTTTTTTTATGACAGATAGGGACGCCATCTCTTACTAACGTATACATCTAGCTTCCATTACCATCCTTTGTTATTTTCTGCTTTTCTGATCATGGTTAGGAGAATTTAACCAAAGAAACATCCAAAAATGGAATAATAAAGTTAGTCATTATTTTAAATGTATGCATTGTGACAAAGATTTCACTCGTCATTTCAATTTGAAAAGACATCTGAAAGTTGAGGGCTACATTAAAATCTTAATTTGCGTTTTCTGGAAAACTGCATTTTTCACGTTTACGAAAAATCTCATTTCTTAAAAGGTTTTTAAGATATTGAAACAAAATTATGTCACACGGTTCTGCTTATTTATGGGTATGTTATGAAGCAAAATTTAGGTTGTAAGTATGTATTAATTGAAGAGCAATTTTTGTTGAAAAATTTATAAATTTTTTTTAAAAAGAAAACCATGTTGTGTATACAAAATTTGGTATATTTTAGTAAATTTAAGAGGTATTGCTAATCTTTTGCTTCATAACATAGATAAGTGATTTACTAATACATTGTTGAAAAAAAGTGAAATTAATTGGTTAGATTTTATTATAGAAGGTTTGGCATAAGCGATAATTTTTATTAAAATTAGACTGAATATTGCCTGAATTTAAAAAGTTAAAATTCCAATAATTTTTTTAACCCATAGTTTTGTTCCCCGTTTTAATTTAAAACATGTTTCATAAAAATTTTACATTTTTTCAAAAAAGGTGTCCTAAAGGTAGGCACATGCCTTAAAATTTCTTTTATTACAAACAGGTTAAGATATTCTTTCAAATGCCTTTTCAAACTGAAATGACGAGTGAAAACTTTGTCACAAAGCTAAAGCTTAGAATTAAAATTACAACTAACTGTATTCATATTATCACTCCAGATAAAAAAATTTGTTAAATTATCCTAAAGAGGTGTTTTACAAATTCATGGATATCAAGGCCTCCCTAGACAAATTAAAATATTTCGCCATTAAAATAAATACTTTAAAATTTTTTTGAGGAATTATCCCATCAACTTGAAAGAAAATGATCAAATGCGTAATAAAGAGGTATCAAATGCGTAATCAATTGCGTTTAACTTTTCGTTCCCATCCCGGCCGATAGATGGCTGCACCATTCTACAAAACAAAATTAACTGAAAATGAATTAAAAATTCTGCTTAAAGATGGCTAAAAGTATCAAAAGAATGCATTATCATCATGTTCTGAGCTATTCTAAAAGTTTCAAATGCCTAGCTAGTCGGGAAGTTAGTTAAAAATCGATTGCAAGATTTGTACTGGACAAACACACAAACAAACAAGAAAGCGAGTTAATAAAAACATGGTAAAAATAGTTTAATCTCTTATATTTTCAAAAAATACTAACGTGTAGAATTTTATTTAATTCTCATACACCAATATATTCTTATTTTATTCATTTAAGATACATTTAGAATCAAAATTACAGAATAAGACAAAACATTTAAAATTCCATAAAACACAAATTCTTAAAAGCAATGTGCGATCTAGTTTCACAGCAAATTATACGTTTATCATCAAAATTATGACACACTTAAACATTAAAATTAAATTCTGAACATAAAATCATTTTCTAATACATACTTGTCACACTGCTGTTAACATTAAAAACCCATTACAAATGTTTCTCATCAACATTTTTAATGTTACTTAAATCACTTAAAAAGGTGATCGAGTATCTAGGTATAATCTATGATGAATGGTATAATTCCTGTACTGTGAAACTCAGAAATTATATTTTATTTACTGAGTAAGTCGTAGATTATGACAAGGACCGACTACTTTATACAATGGCTAACGTGAATTTTTTTTAAAGACTGGATTAGTATTTTCTATTATAGTCTCACGAGAGTTTTGGGATGAATTCTACAATACGTTCTCTAAGGAGTATTATCATTAATAGCTTATTAAAACATTTTCAGAGTTCTTAAACCTTTCAACCCTTCAAGTAGCTTTGTGTGTCTAATCAAAAGGTTCTGGGTATTATATCTAGCTAAATATACATTTTATGAGATCTATATAAAAGATGTCATAGGCCCCATTTAGCAAAAGAAAATCACAAACCAGCATTTCACATATGTTCGATACTGTTCAATGTATTCACTGCGAGTTAAAATCTGTAGTAGCCGCCTAAAATAGACTACTTAATAGTAGTCCCCCCTTTCGATTTCTGAATGGCAGAATTCATCTTTCCAACGAGATATTTCCTGCAACGTATTTTTGGAACAAGTTGTCGGTGAAGAAATTCTCATATATTCTTGATGCATATGCAGGTTATGGACCTTGCTTTCGGAACATCTGTAGGATGGTAGTAAAACGTCTCTACCCCTCTCTTGTTTCATTACTCGTCATATATTAAAGTTGAGATGGTCTTTCCCTTCATATTTATTCTGTACTTTCTACATTATCATTTTCAGTTTCTTCCGTTCCTTCGTGTTCAATATTACACAATATCATAACATGATGAAGTAAATCGACTGATGTTTCATTTTCTACACCACTGTTTACGCCTGATGTTTCATTTTCTACACCACTGTTCACGCACTCCTTGTCCTCGATTTTTATAGAGTCATATTGTAACTCAGGTTGAACTGAATCTTGGATCAGTGTAACTTCGCTGACGAAACGCATATCTTCAGTTTTTCCAGGCATCTCACCACGAGTATCGAGCAATGTAGGGCTTTGAATGAAGTTCACATTACTATCTATGACGGGCAGTATGCATTCATTGTCTTTAAAACTAGTCTGCGGTTTGTATTCAGAAGATTGATAAGAGGGGTCTGCTACTGCTTCTTCACTTATTACATTGCTATCGTCACCGAGTTGTGTCACATCGCCTTTTGAGAAATATTTTAACCTACATTTAGGCCTCTGATGAGCGGAATATTCGCTCGATATTGAGCTTTGAGCATTTAATTTTTCCCCAACATTCAATTCCGTTACATTTTTTCCAGATCTGCCCAAAGTTTCGTGTTCAGGGTGCTTTTGAAAGAAAAATTCGCGTGATGCTATTTTTTGTAAATCCGTACCATCGTCTGTGCATCGTATTTCATTATTCACCGGAAGGTTAAGTTCAGGCAATTTTTTAGGTGGAGCTACTTTCCGTTCTGTGTTCTCTATAGTTTTATCACCGTGAGACCGAATTCTTTCCTTTTTCGGGCTATTCCGCTGAATAGCTTCAAAACACAAACCGGGAGATCTTTGCTCATAACTTTTTTCGATAATACCTCGTGTATCAACTTTTCCATGGGATTTGAATAGTTTACGAGATTTTCTCTCTGTTGTTTTCAAATCAATGTCGGACCGGATACCTTGAGTTTTTTCATATATTCCTGGGCAACTTTTTATCTTATATTGACGAAACCTAATTCTACTCAATGTCGGTGTCTCAAATCGATTTAAATCATGCCTACTTTGAATTTCATCGATATTTCTCTGGTTATATTGAGGTTTTGATTCAGGCGAACGACAGAAAACTTCATCCGAAGTAATTTTCCCTGAAGTATAATCGCTGACAGACATATCTTTCCTTCGCGGGGTACTTCGCAAATTAGATTCGGGAAACTGGTTAAAAGAGCTTTCATTCACGTGCAATTTACTATCTCCATCGATACACTGAGTATCACTAGATTTTCTTAGTCTATGATCTAGCTTTTTAGGGGACTTCTGAAGAGGAATAGTGGTACTTGACGAAACCCTTTTGACATCACTACAATCTATTATGTACTGCATTGTGTCATTTTTTCTTTGCTTAATCTGCGGGTGTGAACCCGGGCGCAGATTCTGCGGAACTAGACTCGATGAAGCGCTTTTAACAGCATCGCCATCGTTCTTGCTGTGCATTTCGGTATTTGTCCTTGGGCTAAATGTCAATAAATCAGATTTCGGCAACTGATACCAAGCTTGACTTGATGCTGCGTTTTGAACTGTACTGTTATTGTTCTTGAAATGCATTTCGGTATTTATTCTTGGGCTAAATGTCATTAAATCAGGTGTCGGCAGCTGACACCAGGAAATTTGACTCAATGCTGCACTTTGAACAGCATCGTCATTGTTCATGCAATGTGTTTTGCTATTTATTCCTGGGCTAAATGTCATTAAATCAGGTGTTGGCAGCTGATACCTGAAAACTTGACTCGATGCTGCCATTTGAACAGCATCGTCATTGTTCCTGCAATGCGTTTCAGTATTTATTCTTGGGCTAAATGTCATTAAATCAAGTTCTGGCAGCTGATACCTGGAAACTTGACTCGATGCTGCACTTCCAAATGCATCGAACGTGTTTTTACACCGTGAGTCAATATTTATTTCTGGGCTAAATGTCATCAGATCATGCTCAGGTCCCAGATGAGCAGATTGCCCTGGGGCAGCATTTTCTATACAAATAAAGTTGATTGCAGCTTGTGATTCTTCATTTTTTCTTGGATTACATTGCATTTTAGTGTCAGGGAAATAAAAGGAGGTATCATTCGATGCTTCAGTTTTTTCTTCGTCCTGCTTGACGCTTCTGGGTGTATTTTCATTATTATCTGAGGTAATTCGCATGTACGAAGGCGTGGAATTTTTATTTGATGCTGTTGCTTCCGTAACAACATACTTGGCGCATTTTTGTCCTTTCAAAGGTCTACATTTCTTCCTGTACTTGCATTCACGAAAAGGAGAATCCTCCAATGATGCTGAGTTTTCCGCCCCTTTAGAACGCGGCAAT
Source organism: Dolomedes plantarius (assembly GCA_907164885.2). Lineage (NCBI taxonomy): Eukaryota > Metazoa > Arthropoda > Arachnida > Araneae > Dolomedidae > Dolomedes > Dolomedes plantarius. The sequence continues at coordinate 131,032,569 of OU015492.1, forward strand.
TTCATTTTCCGGTTATTTCTACTTAAAACACTTCTGTCTTTGGAGTGGGAAGGTGAATTTCCAACACTAGACGAAGTACTGGAACCGGGAGTTCTTTTATCCCTTCCATAACGCAATCTTGCTTCGATGGTATTAAGCGGATCCACGTATGCTCTAGGATAATTTTCTCTGCTATAAACGTGAGGTTTCTTTGCTCTTTTGACGACAGAGCGGCGCTTAATTATTTTTTTATATCCCTTGGAACAACGAAGTCTCTCAGGTGATTTAAAATTTATTGGTTCAAAATTGTCAATCGCTTCCATAAAAAATCCGCTATATACTTTACCATCAAGCTCAAGCCGGATAACAAATGCTGGAAAAAAAATGATTCACGCTTCAGATTACTACAAGGAAAAAAAACTTTTCAAATCGATTCAATGAGATACCTTTGTATAAATTTCTCTCGTGTAATATAGTTAGATTCCTTAAAACACTAAATTACTTGCAACGAACTCATGCATCGTCTAGTATTGAGTTAACTCCTAATAGAATAAAACTTAAAAAAAAATTTTCTCTAATCACTGAATCTTATATATACTTGTATACTCACAATTAAAACATTACAAAAGGAAATATTCCTGATGGAGAAAATAATTCCTCTGCTAGGGTAGGCTAAAGATCAAATTTTTCGCCTCTTTTGATTTCGTACATTTGCATTCCGTAAACGATATTTAATATTTATTCTTTCAAAAAAGCACATATGATATCATTGTTCTATATTCTGTGAATATCGATTTTCTTTCAGCTTACTTTTGACTTTATATTACGTTGGAGACGGGGAAAATTTGCGGTAATGGATAAAATTTGATTTTTCCCCCTTAAGTTATAAATCTGAAGACTGTTGACACTACCAAAAGTATTCAAGCATATGAGCTCTCTTAGACCAACTGACTGACGGGCCAAATCGAGGATATAATATTTTAGTGTAAATGAACAGATGACGATCCCTACTGGTTTTGTTTTGTTTGTACGTCAAATCAAATATCTGCACTCTGAAGAAAGAAAAAAATCCACAGAAAATTTAAATTTTACACCCGAAAAAGAAAGAAAATTATTACGTTAGAAAAGGAAAAAAGGTTTAATATTCTCAGCCTTTGTTTTGGCGGGAATTTAAATTAACGTAGCTCATATGACAGAACCCAACCTTTTTTTGTCGTCCCTCAGAAAACACTTCCCGATCCCCTTGGAGTTCGCGACTTACAGATTGGGAACCCCAGTGATAGAATCTAACAAGATAAAACAAGTGGTGTTACATACTCGTATACAGAGGATTAAAAAAAATTCCTAAGGGGACAATCTGCCAGAGCTGTAAAGACTTTCTTACAGAAAATCCAAGGTCATTTATATGCATTGTATGTAGTTGCCAATTTTCCCTTCAATAAACTTGAAGCAGCTTACTCCTAAAGAACTCGTACTTCAAAGAATCAAATCGAATTTATACCTTTCTCTCAACACCTTTTTCCATGTTAAGAATTTTTTTTGTGTGTACATACATTTCTTCTGCGATGCACTATTGTTAACATTTCACAACTATTTAATTATCCTATATCAGATGATGCTTATAATTAGCTTAATAGTTCTTACCCTTCTTATTCGCTGCTTTAAATGCCTCAAGTTTTGCATTCATCCCTTCTTGACATTTAAAGTTGATATCTTTTGCTGTCAGATGAGAATAATCTTCCTGGGGGAAAAAAAGGATAACGAACAAGTTGTTTTTAAAAGCACTATGCATGTTCTGTACAGTTTTAAAATTTAATAAAAATGCAACTTTCATGTTTTTCTAAAGAGAAAACCGTAAAAAGTGAAATGATCTCTGAATAAGTAGTGATCTAGTAATTAGTCACAAATCCAAATGTACTCATGGATTAGGTACTTTGATTGAAGCCTGAAATATACTCTGTATTTAATAAAATCAATTCAACCATATCGACTGCTATTGTTGATCATCTTGCATCACAACCACCGCCACTATATGAGTGGGAGGATAAAATAAGTTAGCAACCCCCTATTTCTGTTACCATATTTATAGATTAATTAACTTATAATTCATAACTCTTGAGTCTGTTTTATTCAACTGCAGAAAGTAATGACGAGTTCTGAAAAGAATTTTTAAAATAATTTTAAAACGAATTTTGCGGTATTTTTATTTTACTGTATACGGAAGTTTTCCCTTTAGTGCATTAACTAACGTTCTGTGATGATATAAAGAAAACTCATTTGAAATCTGTATTTTGGCATCGAAAAACGGGGACAGTATCCTTAGTCCTAACAATTTACGTCATAATTTGGATAAACAGCTCCCTCACAGTCCAAACAGTGGCTGCAGTAACTTATAGTTAAACATTTTTAACCACTCACTCCTCATAGACATAGCAATTTTTAAAAGCCCTCGTAGACTCTACAAATCGATCAACAGATCTGACCATTCGCCCACAAACTACATTGAATTTCATTCTAATGGCAGTTATTTATTTTCTGACATTCTTGGACTTGGACCTAGTATTCTTTTAGAAAGCTGGCATAAGTAAAGTGCAAACAGAGGTATTAAGGGGCAAAATTTAAAATTCAATTAATATGCTACTTTATCCATTGAATATATACAGTTCTGATTATCAAACTTATATATCATATAAATTCGTGTTTATATATCTCACTAACATTTAGTTTTTAAAAAAAATTACCTTTTCCTCCTCCTCAGTTTGAGTTGCTTTCGTATCACAGCCCGTAGCCATTTTGATCACTATGTTTATCTGTTATAAATTTGTACACGAGGAATACTGAGCAATTATGAGCACTTTGTAATAACACCTTTCTGAATTACACCCATATACTTGCTTCAGGAAGAGTAGTGGTAACTACAGTACATGGGCCGGGCCCTCCACTGTAGGACCATATACTTGAAACTCTGTGCAAGGCTATAAAGATCGACAGAAAAACGATTGAGATTTACCTAACCAATAAATGAACCCGTTGCCTATTTTTTACTTCTATTTTTTCAGGCATGACGTCACTTATTGCATAGTGGTTCCTGGGGTTAAGGGAAATTTTCAACTTAATACATCACTCTCGTTTCCAATTTTTCTCACGAACCCTTGTTAGCATTCTTCCTACCACTATAGGTCCATTGTATTCAAATTAAGGAAGTGTTTTTAAATTCAAAATTCAATCCTGTATGATATAGGGGAAATGAACAACTTCTATCAAGGAATAACATAAAAAATCAAAATTAAATATATTTTTTAATATTTACATCCAAAAGCAAAGGGTTTTCGTAGCATCTGAATCGCTCTTACAATGTTTTGACAATCACACGTTTTTCTTCCTCGAAAACCTACGTTGGTAATACGCATTTAGAAATCTTCTCCTGGTTCAGCTGATTATTATTGGTTCCGTAAGTTCAATGACCATCTTTGTTTAAAGACAATCCATGTATTATCCTTTATCTTCAAAGTTACTAACCGGTTTCACCAGTGCAAGATTTTGAAATATATTTTAAATGCAGTTAAATTTCTTCAAACTAATTGTCTGGTCGGGAACGGGCCAATTATGATTAACATATGAGGTTTACAATGATGTCATTATAAGCGCCACCTCCTAGTTTTAGGAGAGCAGTGTATATGGGGCATATGACGTCATAAATGCTACGGGGAACCCACAGTCGATCTCTAATACGCTCTAAAAATTGACATCTGTAAATACCTAGAATCATTATCAAGATAAGAAACAGTAAAATTTACACCACTGTAAGCAATCAACTCAAATGGTGTTATTCACTATAATTTTAGCAACTTAAAAAAAGAGTGTATCAAGTTAAGAATTTTACTAATTACATTAATTTTCCAGATTTAAAACTAATTTTTCAGTAAAATGTAAATCGTCATATATATATGATAAGCATAGAATTGATGCCATGGTAAAATTTACACATAATTCAACACGTGCGAAGTAAGCATAGGTATAGACAGTTTTAAAAAAATTGTTAAGGCCATATAAAATTATAGAAATTTAACTTACCACAAACAACGTACTCGTACGCTTGATGGGATTTAACATTTTTCCCTGGTGCCAATTGCAAAAATCTTCGATGTCCTATTTCTTTACAACCGGCCATAGAGAAATGCCATAGTTCCAGTCTTCATTTTTCAATAAATAGGGATCTGGAAGGCAAAAGAAAACTCTATATTCTACTTTAACAATCAACTTATCAACATGAGTTTCCTTGTACGATCCATCTAAATTATTCGCATAATTCGATAAATTTTTATCAAATTTGTCACACGCGTGATCATAGTACGCCATTAAGCTAACGTATGTTTTGTCAACCAACGTGCGCAGTCGCAATGTTTGTTTGTAAATAGGCGCAAAGACTATTTAAAAACTACGAAGCCAGTGAATATAAACGACAGTGCCAGTGAAGATCCAGTAACACCGACTGGGGGATTAAGTCCTCTTTCAGACGAGGCGGTTTGTTTTGATTCAACGAAGTTGCCTGGTTGACTCTCAACTAGTAGTTGACTGCCGTGTTAAGACTCCACACTAGGCAACTTGTGGAATCAACTTCTCTTCCCATCGGAAGGTCAGTACGCTGTTAGAACCCGAGGAAGCAGGAGCAATTCTTGTCTCCCAACGAAGAAAAATGTCATCCAACACTTAACATTCCATCTGCATGCCCAATAGTAGAAGGAGCGTATAACGTGAAACGTGTTTGTCGGTAACGAAGTCAAACATATGATGAGATAACGATTGTCAAAACATATGATGAGGCCTTTTGCAGAAAACACCTTGACTACCAAGCAAAGAGTTTTGAACTACAGACTGTCCAGAGCTAGAAGGTTTGTGGAATGTTCTTTTGGTATTTTGGCCAACAAATTGCGAATATTTCACCGCCCATTGAATGTAGAAGTGCACTTTGCAAAAAACGTAGTTAAAGCATGTTGTTGAAATTAGATTTCCCATTATTTTGTTTTGTACTTTTCGCAACACTCTATCCCCGGTAGTTGTACACTCATATCCCCGTTAGTTGTATCTTAGATGTTGTGTATGTAGCATCGTGTTTGTAACGTGTCCAATAAACTAACTTAAAGTGCAAGACCTGCTAGACTTAAATAGATTTATATCTTAATTTTACACAGGTTATGGGCCCAGTTCTCTACGTTTTGGTAGTTTTTAAGTGAAATTGATTTTGTTTTTATCGCTAAAGTGAAAATTACTTTGCGCGTGTGTTGCTACAAGCCTAACGGTTACCGTCAACTAAGCCTAACGTTACGAACATTCTAAGCATGCCTAACGATCTAGTGACTGCAATTCCTAGTGCAGTACCTGCAAATTTCGAAAATCTTCGTGGGAGAATAAACTATAGTGAATGGAAATTTACTATAAGATACCATTTGGAAGATCGATAACTTTATAAAGTGTGTATGTCCAGTGACAACGTGGATTCCGTGATTGACCGGCGGGCAAGATCGGCAATTGTGAGTAGCGTCTCATTAAACGTAATAAAGGAAATCCTGAACTGTGAAACTGCTAAAACGATGTGAGATAGACTAGCGGCATTATATGAGAACAATAATCCTAACAGATTTATATCCCTGAATCAAGAAATGTTTTCTACAAAGTTTGAAAACTGTAAAGATATGGTTGAATATATTGAAAAAATGCGGACAATCGGCATTAAAATGCAAAAGATTTTACCAACCTATCCCGACCAGGCTGTAGCTGCAAACATCCTAACTAATTTATCGTCATATTTCCGGCCCCTTACTATGGCTCTTGAAAATAGTGTGCAGCAATTGACTACCGATTTGTTGTGCGAAAAACTGATGGTAGAATATTCAAAGATGGGAAATTAGGGCCAAAATGCCTTTACAGTGAAGACAACTAACAGTGACAGTTTCAAGTTCCCTGGTAAATGCAACTTATGTTGTAAGTTGCGGGTTCTAAGATAGGTCATAAAGCAAAATTTTGCAGATCTAAAGGAGGAAAAACAAATTTTAATCCTCATAAAATAAATGAAACAAGGCATGACTTTGATTCAAAAAGAGAATCTCATACTAAAGTGAGAGAAGCATGGGTGCTATCAACACAGCCAGAAAGTTTTATTAACGAACCTTGGATTGTGGACTCTGGAACTGATAGACACATGACATCTCACAGGGAGTGGTTAACAAATTTTGTTGAAGTAGCACCATGTCCTGTCATGACTGGTGGAGCTACACTCCATAGTACAGGTGAGGGTTCTGTAATTCTCAGTGTAAAGAGACAAAATGAAATTGTTGAAATAACACTGAATAATGTACTGTATGTTCCAGGACTGACTGCCAATTTAATTTCAGTGAAATATCTTGCAACTAAACTCAATATACAAACAGTATTTGATGATACTTTTTGCAAACTAATTAAAAGGGGGACCAAAAAGGTTCTTGCAACTGGTACCACTCGTGGTGACAACTTATATCACTTGGACATCATACAAAATACAGCCATGATAATTGAAACTGTAAAACAAGAATCTATTAACCTTTGGTACAAGCGACTTGCACATCTAAGCTGTCCAAGTTTGGAAAGATTGAAATCCATGGCTACAGGGATAACTTCCATGATGTAGGGGAAGATTGTGTTCCTTGCATGAAAAGGAAAACACATAGACAAAAATTCCCGAAACAGAAAGCAACAAGAGCTAAAGAGACATTTGAATTATTGATCCATTCAGATTTATGTGGACCAATGGAAGTTGAATCACGTGGTGGTGCAAAGTATTTCCCAACACTAATTGATGACAAAACGAGGATGACTTTCATAACTTTTTTAAAAAGCAAAGATCAAGTGTACCAGAAATTTGTTGACTTCAAAACTTATATTGAAAAACAAACAGGGAAGAGTATTAAGGCCATCCGAAGTGACAGAGGCACCGAATATGTGAACTCTAGGATGGAAACATACCTTCAGAAAGAGGGTATTCATCATCAGTAAACAATTGTTCATACACCTGAGCAGAATGGTGGTGCAGAGCGCTGTAATCGCACACTTGTAGAACGTGCACGAGCAATTATAAATGAAGCTGGCCTCAATAAACGTTTTTGGGCTGAAGCTGTAAGAACAGCCAATTACTGTAAAAACCGAAGCCACATGAAAATATTTGGTTGTAGAGCCTTCAGTCATATTCCAAAGTCACAACGTAAGAAATGGGATGATAAAGCAACAGAAATGATATTTGTCGGATACTCTATGTACAGTAAAGGCTACAGACTTATGAATCCAACATCATTTAAAGTCATCGAAGTTCGAGGCGTTCAGTTTGTTGAATCACAGAAGTGTACCCCTACTAATGAACCTAAAAGCGAACCAAACATTGAATTCTACAATGAATGTTTGTTGGTCTCAATTAATGAGCCATCTTAAATTAGCTCATCTCCAGTAAGTGATTTAAACATAAGTGATGATGCTGACTTACCTGATGCAAACACTATTCAGGAGTCGTCCCAAGAGGCTTCAAATGAAGATTTGCCTAGAAGATCAGCACATGAAAGTAAGAAACCCGCTTACTTAAGTGATTACCAGATACCAAACAAACTATACCAGTGTCATTTAATGATGTCAGCAGTGCCTTACGATAATATTTATCAGACAGTGAATGATATTCCATTGATTATCAAGATGCTTTGAATCACAAAGATGCCTCAAAATGGAAAGGGGCAATTATGGAAGAACTCAATGCACATAAAAAGAACCAGACATGGGATTTAGTAACTCTCCCTCCTGGTCATAAACCAATAAAGAATAAGTGGGTCTTTAAAATTAAATGCAATTCTGATGGAGTTCCAGAACGTTATAAAGCTCGATTAGTAGCCAAGGGCTGCTCGCAGAAAGCTGGTATTGATTACACAGAAACATTTTCTCCAGTTGTACGTTACGACACACTCAGAGTTTTAATAGCCTTTGCAATGCTTTGTGATTGGGATATTGACCATGTGGATGCAGTAGTCGCCTTTCTTCAAGGATCTATTGAAAAAGAAATATATATGGAATTACCAGAAGGTCTGGAGTTCTCCAAAGAAAGGGGAGAAGAAAGATTTGTTTGTCGACTCCAAAAAGGAATATATAGATTGAAGCAATCAGGACGCGCATGGTATAAGAAGCTAGACAACAACATTAGAGATTTAAGACTAACATGTGCAGATTTTGATTGCTGTGTCTATTTTTTTAACAAAGCTGCAGATATTTTACTTGTTGCAGTATATGTTGATGATTTACTCATCTTTACAAGTTCTTCTAAACTCCAGTGTTGGATTAAAGAAGAATTGTCAAAAAGATTTGAAATGAAAGATTTAGGGGAACTGAAATATTGTCTTGGCATCGAAATACAAACAGATCGTGTAAAAGGTATCACCACTATGAATCAATGCACATATATTGAAATGTTCTTCAAAGACTTAACATGCAGAACTCGAACCTTGTATCTACCCCATTTGATGTCAACCATAAATTATTTATGTAAACCCAATATCAGGATACCCAGTTCTCTATTCATTACCAATCTGCAATGGGATGTTTGTTATATGCAGCAAAGGGAACCGGACTTGATATTGCCTATGTTGTTGGTTTTCTTTGTCAGCATTGCTTCAACCCCTCCAAGGAACACTGGGCTGCTGCCAAACGTGTTATGCGATACCTTCGTAAAAAAAAATTAAAATTGCAGTATTCTCTCTTAGATGACACAGAAATCGTGGGATACTGTGATGCGGACTTTGCTGGATATCCTGATGATCGCAAATCAACTTCAGGATTTGTTTTCAAAGCAGCAGGAGCTGCCATTACTTGGTAAAGCAAAAAGCAACCAACAGTTACCAGTTCAACAGTTGAAGCTGAATATATGGCTTTATCATCTGTAACTAAAGAGACTTTATGGTTAAGGAAATTCCTTATTGAACTGAAATTGCCATCCATGGATAACCCCTTGAAATTATATTGTGACAACAAGGGAGCCATCGACCTCAGTAAAAACAGTATGTTCCATGCACGTACTAAGCATATTGATGTTGCACATCACGTCACAAGGAATGCTGTCAAGATGAAGCAAATTGCTATTGAGAAAACTTCAACAGAGACAATGGTTGCTGACTCTTCGACAAAACCTGTGCCACGAGAAAAGCACAATTGGTGCATGAACAGTATGGGACTTTTTTTAACTGTGAAATCAGGGGGTGGGGGTTGAAATTGCATTTCACATTATTTTGTTTTGTACTTTTGGCAACACTCTATCTCCGGTAGTTGTACACTCGTATCCCCGTTAGTTGTATCTATGAAGCTACAGAAGGAAGAGCAGCTCCGTATTAAAAAAGTGTCTCTCATTTGATCGCCACCACTAGGTGGCGCGCACCTGTACTGTTGACGAACTTCACTTCACTCTCCGTACTAGTGTGGTACGCACGCGTCTCCGCTCCGAATCCACCGGATGAACTACGAGCCGGGTTTTGTAACGGTTATTGTAAATTTATGTCATGTGTCAAGTTTTAAATAAAAGAACATGTTAATAAGTTCTAATTGCTTCTTATACATTCTGATGTCCGTAATATGGGAATAATAGTTCCCATAAATTGGTGACCAGGAGATTGACTGGACAATTTTGCTTTCGATTAGCCAAGTGGCCTACCAAGCAGCAATCCATCAGCATCTCCCCGGTTTGTCTACAATTTTGGTGAAATTGTGCTTCATATGATCTCTTAAGCGGCTAACCATTCGGGTTAGCCGCTTAAGAGGATTCTTTCAATTATTCTGGAGAAAATTCTTTTTTCCCCGCGGCTGTCATCTGCAGTAACTCGCACGTGGCCCGACAAGACAGCGTGTTTGTGAAGCTCCGAAATTTTTTTTTCTCCACCATCCAGGTACAGTGTGTTGTGTCCTCGCTTACGATATGTGTGGTGCAAGGTTTCATACCTTACAATGATTATTCTGATTCTTGAGACAAAGAATCAAACAGCGGTCACGTGTCGCACGCCTATTTTTCCGTGGTGACTAACTGCTCGGATAATTAAGCCCTGGGACTAATTAAGTGGATTATTACAACTATCTACGTGATCGGTAAGCTGTCCCATTATTTTTTTTTACCGTAAACTCTATTAAACTTACCTTCTCAGTATTGCGTATATAAGCTCTTCCAACCCTTATCCTTTTTTTGTAATGTATTTTCGTACTGTGCTGTACCAGATATAATCCCCGTAATTTCCTTACATGCTAGCTTCTCTTTCCTATATTTTTTGCCAGATTATTTTTGTCATTTTTGTTTTGCATTTTGGTATTGATGTTTTCTTTGCATACTTTATTTCTATACATATTTTTCTTTGCACATGCTCGATTATTACCCTACTGAATACTTATATCGTTTAACAACTGTATTTCACCTTATTTTTGCACAATTACCTTTGGCATACGTAGCTGTTGAATTGTATTTGTATTGTTTCTCTTCTTGATTTATATGATGCAACCTTCCGGCGACCCTTCCGCGAATCTTTCGCGCGTCTCCATTACACCACCTCTTTTCTGGAAGACCAATCCATACATATGGTTTAGGCAAATTGAAGCACAATTTACCATTGCAAATATTACGGCGGACTCCACGAAATTTAACCACGCCATTGCAGTCCTAGAGTCCAGTATTTTGGACCCCATTGCTGATTTCGTTCTAAATCCACCTGACAAGGACCAATATAATACTCTAAAGCAGCGATTGATTGAGTTGAATACCGAAAGCCAAGAGTCCAAAATCCGTACGCTGCTAAAAGGTCTCGAATTGGGCTACCAACGCCCTTCATAACTCTTGGCGCGAATGCGCACATTAGCTGGCACGTCGGTAAGCAACCCCTTGTTAAAATCTTTATGGTTCGCGAGTCTTCCAACCTCTACCCGAAGTATTCTCGCTACCCTGAGCGATGACCTCAGCACATTGGCTGCGGCTGCAGATAAAATTCACGACATGGCACCCCCCGAAATAAACATCGTCGCCAGTACAAAAAAACACCAATCAAGGTTCCGAACTTGATTCTTGCATAGATAGGCTCACCCAGCAAGTGAACGAGTTATCGGCACTGGTACGTGGTCGTAACCCACATAAAGGTGCCCACCGCCGCGAGAACAGCCGATTGAGAAGTCGCCCTCGCCAATACAAGGAAGCGTCCAACGGGCTATGTTTCTACCACACCAACTTTGGAGAAAGAGCCAAACGGTGTAAATCCCCATGCTCCTTCCAGCAGTCGGGAAACTAATAAGGCGACCGCCTGACGGCCTACAACGCGATCGCCAGATCAATCGCATCCTCTTGGCCGATCCCTCGTCTACAATAGAATTTCTCATTGATACAGGTGCCGATTTGTCGGTAATTCCTAAATCGTTAGTACCAAACGCAACAGGCACGTCAAACTTGGTTCTTTTGGCCGCCAACGGCTCGAACGTCCCCACTTACGGAACTAAACTGCTCAAGTTAGACCTCAACCTCCGACGTTCCTTTACGTGGACGTTCGTCATCGCGGACGCTTCACAGCCTATTATAGGCATCGACTTTCTGAAACATGTTGACTTACTGGTCGATGTCCGCAATAACTCCCTAATCTACAATCTAACTAAAATATCTTCGAGAGGCAAATCACCTTCAACTAATCCTAGCTCCACAAATATTTCTATTCTCTGGGGAAACTCTAGTTTCGACCAGCTTCTCAAAAATTATCCTCAACTCACAAATCCATCCCATCATCCGTCCAATCCTACATCTACTTCTGTTTTCACCATATCAAAAATACGGATCCCCCTGTGTTTTCCAAACCCCGACGTCTGTCACCGGAATTATTACGCGCAGCACGTCAGAAATTCAAATTTCTGCTTTGCCAAGGCATCGTTCGGCCATCGAAGAGTCCTTGGGCTAGTCCCTTGCATATGGTTAGAAAAACAAACGGTGATTGGCGTCCTTGTGGCGATTACCGCAGACTCAATACCGTAACCGTTCCTGACCGGTACCCTGTACCACACATTCAAAATTGTACGCAACTCTTGCATAATAAGTCCATTTTTTCCACCCTCGATCTGGCCAGGGCTTACCACCAGATCCCTGTCCACCCAGATGACGTGCCAAAGACCGCCGTCACCACTTCTTTTGGCTTGTACGAATTCGTATTCACTCCTTTCGGTCTTCGAAACGCGGGACAAACGTTTCAGCGTTTCATCCATCAAGTCCTTGTTGGTCTTGATTTCTGTGTGCCATACTTCGATGACATTCTCTTCGCCTCTTCCTCCTCTGAAGAGCATAGTTATCACCTCCAACAAGTTTTTGACCGCCTCAAACAATACAACCTTAAATTGAACCATGCCAAATGCGTCCTTGGTAAACCTTTCTTAACCTTTCTGGGTTGTAAAATTTCATCTTCCGGTATTGAACCCTTACCTGAGGAAACGCAACAAATTACTAACTTCCCAAAACCTGAGACCATTTCCCAGCTCCGCAGATTCCTGGCCATGATAAATTTTTATAGGCGTTTCATGGTACACGCCGCACATACTCAAGCGCCCTTGAATGAGTTCTTGAAAGAATCTCGAAAGAATGATAAACGTCCTGTGCCATGGTCGGACGAAGCGCTTGCTGCATTTAATAAATGCAAGACTGATCTCTCACAGGCAGTCCCCCTCGGTTTGAACTCTCCCGGGCAGCAACTCTCTCTAATGGTTAACGCTTCCGATTCTGCCATCGGAGCGGCCCTGCATGCAAAAACCACTTTGGGACTACAGCCTCTTTCTTTCTTCTCACGAAAGTTAACGAACGCTGAGCGGAAGTATAGTACCTATGATAGGGAATTGCTAGCTATCTACTCAGTGATTAAGCACTTTCGACACTCTCTCGAAGGTCAGTCCTTTATAGTTTTTACCGAACATAGGCCTTTACTAAGAACTCCGATTCTTGCTCGCCCCGTCAGTTGAGGCACCTCGACTTCATAGCGCAGTTTACTACAGACATTCGCCATGTTCCAGGAAACAAGAATGTTGTTGCAGATACCTTGTCACGCCTGGACCACATTGCGAGTATCACCAGTTTCGACTTCACCGAACTCGCTAAGCCCAGTCGCATGACAAGGAAATACAACGTCTTCTCTCTGGAGAGACGCATACGAGTTTGGTTCTTCAGCCATTAAAACTTTCCAACGATCTGCAAATATTCTGCGATAGCAGTACCGGCAATGTACGTCCTTTCGTCCCAGAGGCGTTCCGAGAACGGCTGTTCCACTCCCTGCATGGACTATCTCACCCTGGAGTACGAGCAACCAAGAAGCTCATTTCAGAGCGTTATGTGTGGCCATCAAGGGCGAAAGACATCACAGCATGGACTCGTACCTGCTTGAGCTGTCAACGCTCAAAGGTACATAAGCGCACATGCAGCCCCCTGCAGCAATTTTCTCAGCCATCTCATCGCTTCGATCACGTACATCTTGATTTGGTGGGCCCTCTTCCGCCTTCGGAGGGATTCACTAACTTGCTTACGTGCGTGGATCGGTATACTCGATGGCCGGAGGCGATCCCGATAACGGACATCTCGTCCGAGACAGTAGCACGCGCTTTCATCAGTCAGTGGGTTGCCCGTTTTGGAACCCCTTCCGTCATCACCACCGATCAAGGACGCTAGTTTCAAGCACATCTTTTCTCTGATCTAATGACACTACTAGACACGAAGCACATCCGCACCTCGCCGTACCATCCAGCGGGCAACGGGCTAGTTGAGCGTTTTCACCGCTCACTTAAACAGGCCCTTAGATGTCACTCAAACAACCGGTGGACTGAGACTCTCCCATTAGTTCTCCTGGGACTCCGCTCCTCGATCAAGGAAGACCTCCAGTGCACAAGTGCGGAGCTTGTATATGGCTCTACTCTCCGCCTCCCTGCAGATTTTCTCCATCCATCCCCACCCCCTGCAGTTGAACCATCCGAGTTCGTCCAACATCTCCGTAGCTTAATGCAGAGTCTCTCACCAACTACCACTTCTGCTCACCACAATCCGACCACCTTCGTGCACCCTTCTCTCGAATCGTGCTCTTATGTCTTTGTGCGCTATGATGGGATCCGGCGCTCACTACAGCATCCGTACAACGGCCCCTTCAAGGTAATGGACAGCACGCCTAAATATTACACATTGCTTATGAATGGTAAGAATTGTGTTATTGGCCTCGACCGTTTAAAGCCAGCATTCCTCACCACCAGCGACTCCCTGACGTCGCAGCATCCTGTGTTGAATCCAAATGATCCTGTCACGACTAGCGTACCTACTCGTACAACTGTTACGAGAGCTTCGCCCTCGCCGACTCCAATCACGACTCCAGTTCCAGTGTCAACGCGTTCTGGTCGACATGTTCTTTTTAATCCCCGCTACTTGTAACCCTCAGTACCTACGGTACTTGGGGGGGGAATACTGTGGCAACCCAACTCGCAGACAGCTCCGATGTCGCGTTCTGCGCATCTGGTTCACGCAGGAGTGGGGATTGCCGTGGACATTGGAACACCGAACTTCACTTCACTCTCCGTACTAGTGTGGTACGCACGCGTCTCCGCTCCGAATCCACCGGATGAACTACGAGCCGGGTTTTGTAACGGTTATTGTAAATTTATGTCATGTGTCAAGTTTTAAATAAAAGAACATGTTAATAAGTTCTAATTGCTGCTTATACCTTCTGATGTCCGTAATATGGGAATAATAGTTCCCATACATGCACAAAAATACACTGATTTTACTACCAAGCTTAATGTGTTGTTAAACAGTTAATTTGTAATTAATTTAAACCAATTTTTAAAGGTGAATTGTACAAAGTTTTATCTATTAGAATAAAAAACAGAATTGTTGGGAGATTATTAGAAATTATTTTAAGAAAAAAATGTTTTATGAATAGTGAATCTTACATCAATGCAATGTGCAGATTTTTTTAAAAACTATAAGAGATATATATTAAATTATTTGTATATATTTTATCCATAGGTTATAATTTAATCTACACCTAAAATAGTTACCATATTTCACATAAAAATATTTTTTCAGGCAAATGTATTGTAAGGTACAAAAAAATATAAATTTTTAAAAAAATTTCCGCGAAAAATTACCTTAATTTAGGTAAACATTGTAGAAACATGCAAGATATACATGTATACAAAAAATTTTAGCAATTTGTGATGATTAGTTTTGAAGAAATAGTGTCACAAGTTTCAAAATAAGTTTTTAGAAAAAGCAATTTAAAGTTTAAATTTTCTATAAATTACTTTACAATTAGCTTTATACATTTGGCCATAAAATCGGTTCAAATTGTAGTATCGACTTAAATTTTCTTCATAAGATTCCTTATATTCCATTCTTCAAAATTAAATCATAATAAAAAATTGAGTTTTTTGAAGGGTTTAAGGTGATCTCCCTCCTTAAATTAAATGAGTAAATAATGATCCATTATTTTCTAGAGCGAGCTAGTTACATATAAAAGCACACACTAGCTGCAGCTACAGAGTATGCAGTGTCCAAACATGAGTTGACACACATCTGACACATAAAGAGTCATACTCCATTATATAAACATTTTCAGAATAATTTTGTATTAGTTCCAGAATAAATTAGTTCAGAATTTTGCAATAATTGAATAATTAAGAAAAGGAAATTACAGAAAAAAATTGTGAAAAAAATCTCTTATGGAAAAAAAATTGTGAGAAATACTACTGATAAATCAAAACATGCACACATATAGTGATATAAGAATATTTTTATTTGTAGATAAGTATGAATTATACATCATACATAACAACCTTTAAAAAGAAACGCATAATTTTCTATCAATAATCACGAATGAATTCTAATCAAGACTAATAAAATAGGAAGTCAATTCTGTATTTAATCCCACAACACTTTTAATTATCTTCCTTTGGAAAAAAAATCAATCAAAGCATCTCAGATTACACTTTTTAAAACTGGGGGTATAACTGTCAAGTTGGTAAATTAGTGAATACAAATTTCTTTTGGTGAATTAAAAAGAAAAAACACCCCAAATAACATTGACAAGGACAAATCAGCTATATTTTTACATTTTCACAAATTATGGGTTCCATTGTACTCATAGTAAAAAGATGCTCACAAGAATATTTAGAATTCCATTTTGAACATATCAGATACTCTGGAGTAGATGCTGCTGTCCACCATTTTGTATATTTTCTAAATTAACCAAACATGTAGAATAAAAATTTTGCTGTTGTTCAGCTTCTGTATGAGATTCAACATCTTTACTTATATTAGGTCTTTGTTTCTTTTTCAAATGAAGAATAACGAGAAGCTGGAGGTTTTCTCTTGCATGGTCTAACAGACAGATATTTTGGTAAATTAGGGAATAATGCTGGTATAGAACCTGCTTTTAAACGTAATCTCCCTCTCTCAAGATTAAATATTGTTCCATCAGTGAGTGAAGTTGAATATAACCTTTCTACACACTCTTCTTCAAAATGCAACTCACAGAGATGGTTACCAACACTGAAAACTTTGTCTTTTCTGGGGATGGCTTTTCGCCATTTCTCCAAAAGTACACTATCCTGTAATATGTAG
The DNA here is from genome assembly GCA_907164885.2 of Dolomedes plantarius. Taxonomy (NCBI): domain Eukaryota; kingdom Metazoa; phylum Arthropoda; class Arachnida; order Araneae; family Dolomedidae; genus Dolomedes; species Dolomedes plantarius. The sequence goes on from OU015492.1 coordinate 131,049,202, forward strand.
AATTGAAATGAACAACAAACAAAATATATATTTATAAAATGAAAACTGTATGCTAGGTATAAAATTCTCTCAGATAACTTGTTACATTCCACAAACATATCAAATGAATTACAATCGTCAATGAAAGTAAATTTTTACTTAAAAATATGAAAAGCATCAAAAACTAATACTTTAATATATATGTAAGTATCGCACATCTTTTGTTGATTAAGTGATTTCCTTTAGAGCAATAATTTCAGTAATTATTTACATTTGTTTACGTACAACAAAGCTTTGTGGACACCTTTTTTTTCTGAAATATAGGGATGATTGAAAAATAAAACATGCTTATTTCCGGCAGAATTTAAGCTGTCTTAACTTTGTGTTTGCTTAAAACACAGCAGCTGTATTTTTCTCTCACTATTATACAGCTTATATTAAAACAAAACATTAATAATGCTCTTACCTTAGGAGCAGAAAACATACTAGGATTTCTCTGTCCAGTTTCTTTGTTTCTTTTCAGGGCTGATCGATAGCCACTGGAACAACTAGGTGCAAAACATGTTGGCATATCTGCGCACAGAATAAATAAAAAAAAAATTTTAAACAATTTTCTAAAACACGTGTCCATATAACTCAATGAAAAATTCGCTCCAGTAGAACATGTCGCGCCATCTGCCGGTGAGCGACCATAATCGGTCCATTTTTCGAGGAATTCCCCATGGAAGCTTACGCTCCTTCTGTAGCTTCATGGTTGTATCTTAGATGTTGTGTATGTAGCATCGTGTTTGTAACGTGTCCAGTAAACTACCTTAACCTGCAAGACCTGCTAGACTTAAATATATTTATGTCTTAATTTTACACACATGTGTTGTCCTTCACAATTTTGTAAGGCTGAGAGATGAGATTATTTTTGAAGACACTCTTGTCATACCAACCACATTACAGGATGTACCAATGGGGGAGGGTGTTTCTCGCCGGTCTTCCTCCAGACAGCCAAAAGATATAAGAAATCACATACCTGATTATTGTGTTGGACCCGGACAGTTGGAATAGCAGTATAATGTGATTCAAAATAGGATCGGAAATACTTAAAATGTTTTAATTTTTAATGTTTGTTGTCTAATAAAGAACTTCAGTTCGTACCTTTTTTGTTTAATGCAGAAACCTCCCTCATAGGAAAACTACTCAAACTGTAGGAATAAGGCGATGCTGATATTTGCGAATCTAGATAAATTTCTTAATTAAATAATGGGTAAATCTGCGCAATTTTGTGTTCCCACATATGATTTTAAATGTAACAGTCATAACCTGTACTAATCGATGTAATGTTTGATGGCTGATTAAGGCTAATGTAAAGAGAGTGACGTATGACATCACAGAATCATCAAATAAACAATCAACGATAAAGAAAATATTTCGTTGAAATGACCAAATAAATATTTCTGTTCATTTTTTAATGATAATGCGGCTTCTAAATAATTTTTTTTTTAATTCTAAAAAAGTTAAAATTTTTGTTTTCATTTTGAAGTTTTTAACCACTAATACGAACTCTTCGATAAACTGTTCAACATTGAAACTTGCAATTGCAACATTTTCCATAGCGAACTGAGTTGATTCAACTAGGCGACTGGTGTGAAGGACGAAAGTCGAGTAGTGTCTTTTGTGTTGAGTCAACTAGTGGGGATGAGAACGTTGGCGGCACTTGTGCCTGCTGGCAAACCGCCTGGGCAGACAAGTTGACTGTGTGTGAAGGCGATTGGGCGGTTCCCCACCATTTGTTATCTGGCTACATTCCTTAACACCCGTCCGTTCAACTAGTTGAATCAACTGACTGCTTCGTCTGAAAGAGTACTAAGGCTCTGTTCCCATCGCAGTCCGTTAGCGTCCGCTACAGGTGAAAAAACTTCATGATAATCATGTCCCTTAATCTGTCGAAATCCTTGAGCAACAAGTCTAGTCCGGAATTTTTTAACCTCTTTATGCTCATTTTCTTTCACTTTATACACCCATCTGGAGTCAATAATTCTTTTACCTGGGGGACGAGGCACAATGTCGTAGACGTCTCGCTCTTTCAAGGTGTCGAGCTCTTCATTCATTGTCCGCTTCCAGTGTGCAGCTTCAAGGACACTAGTAGCTTGTTCAAAAGTTGAAGGCTCCATGATGCACACAAACGACGATTCATTCCCAGAGATGTCGGTTCCTTCGTCATCAGTCTGTGGACTCCGGTCTGATTCAGGGCGGTGCTTAAAGTCGAATACTTTTTCGAATTCAATGTTATTCGAATCACAATACTTTTTAACACCTTTCAAACTAATTAGACAGTTTTTTGAATTGGGAGGATAATAGTACACATCGAAACGGCCTTTACTTTCACCAGATTTTCTCTGTGTCACTTCACGTCTCCAAGGAATATCACGACAATGATTACGTTCAACGGTAACTACTTCGGGGGTTGAACTGGAATTTTGTGGCCAATTGTCAGTTTCTTCTTCGATTGGAGGGACATACTGAGACGTTAGGCACAAGGAAATTTCGTTTCTTCCATATCCTTTAGCAAGTTCATTAAATTTTACATGCTTGGTTTCAATCACTTTTCGTTCATTCGGAAACCATATGCGATATCCTACAGTTTCAAAAGCATATCTTATCAGGATGCCTTCTTTGGTTTTAGGATCTAGCTTATCCCTTTTATTTCTTTCCACATGTACGTAGGCGAGACAACCTATAACTTTCAGGTGTCTAACAGAACATTTTCTGTCAAAGAACAAGGTAAAAGGAATATGGTTGTTAACACTTCTATGAGGAAAACGATTATGTAAATAAATGAATGCAAAAGCTAATTCTGCCCACAACCCTTTTGGCAACTCAGCTTCAAGCCTAATAGCTCGAATACCATCAGCAATGGTTCTGTTCAGTCTCTCCGCAACGCCATTCATCTCTGGCGAATACGCGTTCATACGTTCAGCAACTATACCATTTTCTTCAAGAAACTTTCTAAACTGATCTGAACAAAACTCTAGACCGCAGTCAGTAAGAACGGCTTTTATCAGCCGGCTTACTTGCTTCTCGACTTTAGTTTTAAAATTCTTAAATTTAGCGAAACAGTCATTTTTATTTTTGAGAGGAAAAACCCACGAATATCTGGAATAATCATCTACTGCAGTTAAAAGATGGCCATACGAAGGGCCTGACGCACTACTCCATAAATCGAGATGAATCAAATCAAGAGGGTGTTTAGACTTTACTTCACCAATACTTTTAAATTGGACTCTTGTCAACTTTCCTCGAACACACGGATCACAAAGTTGTGAATTTCCGCTTAATTTGCTTAAGGCGTAAACCAAATTTTCTTTAGCCAAATGTTTTAAACCTTCTAAATTTTGATGGCCGAATCTACGATGCCACATCATAATGTCATTACGAACATTTTTCGATTTACTTATTGTCATATTGGCAGATGGGACTTCAGGAACAATTTTCGAATGTAAAATATACAAGCTTCCTACTAAGGGAGCAATTCCTATAGTTCGACCTTTAGAATTTATCGTAGTGCACTTAGAATCACAAACGATTAAAGTATGACCATGTTTATCAAATTGACTTCCAGAAATTAAATTTTTAGTTACAGATGGGCCCCAATAGACTTTAAGCAAAGTCAATATTTCTTCATGACCCTTTACTTTTAAACTGAGATAGCACCGTATCCCTTAGCTTTTACAGAATTATTTCGAATGCCTTTCACGTTGATATCACACTCTCGAAAATTTCTAAGAAGGGACTTATCAGAAATGAAATGGTTTGAAGAACCAGAATCTACAATCCAGTCAAGGCTAGTGGCCGAATCACTTAATAAATTTACCGGTTTAGAAATTTCTGCATAAGAACTAGAACGAGACTTACTTTTTCTCGGACTTGTCTTCTGAGCTTTGCATTGTGGGGAAATATGCCCTACCACTCCACATCGGTAACATATTCTGGTCTCTTTATGAACTACTGGTTCAACTATTTTAATGTTCCGGTTTCGAAAACGGTTCTTGCTTTTCCTCGTCAGCATTACATTCTCGCTGCGAGACGAGGTAGCAACTGCATCAGGATTAGACTTTACGTACCTTAAACGATCATACTCCACCAGTAGCCTCTCCTTAACTTTAGTAGAGGTAAATTCTTCATCGTTAAGCATGTATAGCTGTTGCGCCACGTTTCCATACTCAGGTGATAAATTCATGAGCATCTGATAGGCAAATTCATCGTCATCAACTTTCTTTCCGACATCATCCAAATGATCTCGAGCTTGCATCAAACGACCTAGAAAAACAGCCATACTTTCGAAATTTTCAAACTTTATTTTCATAAATTCAGTTCTTAAATGAGCAATTCGAGCTCTGCTAGCCGGTTCAAATACCGCTTTCAAAAGTGCCCATATTTCTTTTGGGTCACGATTTCCCATAATGAGATTTTGCTGGTCAGGCTCGACACTCAAAGCTATAGTAGAAACAGCTTTCTGCCTATGCCAATTAAAATTCAGAATGTCTTTCAATGAGGACGAATCATCACTGGGCTTCCCATCAGGTTTTGTGACTTTTACCGGTGGGACATCACTACCGTCAATAAATCCATATAAACCTTCGTGGCAAAGTAACATCTCCACATTGTAACGCCACGTTCGCCAATTCTCACCGTTCAACTTAGGAAAAGTAAAAACTGGACCTATCATTGGGACTTCAGCCATTTTAATCCAAAAGGAATACTGATCTTTACGTTTTTAAAATCCGAAAAATATCCTAACATTAAGCTTTACTTCTTACACTAATTTCAGATATGCACAGAGGGACAATGCGTAAACCACGCTCTGCTACCATTTTGTTGGGTGGATTAAACAGCATAACTTGCCCCATCCTTAATTATCTGAAATAAAAAACCTTTCACAAGAAAGTAGACTTAATGAGGCTAACTAAAATGCTTTTATTTTTCTTATTTTACATAAATACATAGTAAAAAAGGGGATCGATTTGATCCAATAGCTTGGAAGAAAAATATTTACAAAACTTAACCATTAAACAAAAATAGAATACAGATAAGCATGTCATGAACGGGCGAAAATTAACCTACTTTAATTTTGAAAATACCTACTTAAACTGAATGGTAAAAGTTGGGATAGGTACAGGAAGAAAGAAGGGATTCAAGCTTAATGGCTCGACAATACGTCGCAAACACATCTAAATATCAAACTTGCTGCGAAAACAGCTATTGAAAGCCCCAACTCACTCACAGAATAGTTACTGCTTAAACAAAACCCCACTCGCTGAAAAAACACGTACATCTTAAATACTTGTTGTATTTACTTGTACAAACCCCATTGGCTGTGACGCGAGAGCTACGTAACTCCAGTCCTGCCTTCAAAGTTGAAAAATTTGCATATTTATTTTAAACCATCCGTTCATGACACGTTTTTAAATATCGCGTTTTCCGATGAAGAGAGAACAAATACTACAGATCTGATTAAAGCATATCACCAAATTCCAATAAACTCAGAAGATATCCATAAAAGTGCCATAATAACACCTTTTGGATTATTTGAGAGTACTCGAATGCAATTTGGGCTTTGCAATGCTGCAGCAACGTTTCAAAGGTTCATTGATGAGGTAACTCGTGGACTTTATTTTATTTACGCGTTTGTTAACGACATTTTAGTCGCTTCAAAATCTCCAGAGGAACATATCGAGCATCTCCGCATTTTATTTGAGCGATTACAAAAATATGGGCTTAGTTTAAAACCATCTAAATGTATTTTTGACGTTTCATCAGTTCAATTTTTAGGCTATAAAGTTTCTGAATTTGGCATTGAACCCTTAACAGATAGAGTGGATTGTACTTTAAAATTTCTGAAACCAAACACATTAACACAATTGAGACGATTTTTAGGGCTTCTAAATTTCTTTCGACGGTTTATACAAAAAGCAGCACACATTTTAGCACCTTTAAACAAACTGTTAGAGGGAATTAAAAATAAAAAGAAATCTAAAAGACCCACTCGTAATAATCCCCAGGATACACTTTAATCGAATGAGGAGGCTGAACAAGCATTTAATGATGCAAAAAGTGCTTTAGCAGAAGCAACTCTACTTCACCATCCTATTCCAGGTGCAAAGTTAAGTGTATGGGTTGATGCCAGTTATTTTGCAGTTGGCGGTTCTCTTATGCAGGTGCATGAAAACAGATGGGAACCAATTGCATTTATGTCTGTAAAGCTTTCAAAAAGTCAGCAGAAATTCTCTACTTATGACCGAGAACTGTTGGCAATATACACAGCTGTAAAGCGATTTCACCATATGCTAGAAGGTCGCAGCTTCACAATATATACTGACCAAAAGCCTCTCATCTATGCATTTAAGGGCCTGTTCACATAGGAGTCCGTTGCGTAGAGGGATTGGAAAGATGACGTTAAGACGAAAATAAACCAATCATAGGCGTTAAATATTTCATTGCTAATCGTTTGGAGGTTTGCCATTGGTTAAATATATTTCAATACTTTAACGCTCCTCAAAGGAATCCTATGTGAACAGGCCCTTACGCTTACGCTACCGGACTCCTATGTGAACAGGCTGTAACATCCAAGAATGCTACCGAAAAAAATCTAAAACAAGCACTTGGAAAAATTAGGAAAGTTAACAAAAATAATAAATAAATAAAAGTTAAAAGGATAAAACAAGCAGTTTTGCATTTTTTCCTTTAAAATTAAAACATAACGATAAAAATAAAAACTTAATAATAATGATAAAAATGAAACATGATAAAAATGAAAGCTTTTCTTAACTCCGGTAAATTTTATGAGGTATCAATAATATCCAAAATAATGGTCTAATGCGAATGAAACTTCAAATATCATGATTGTAATCAAATGCACAAAATTAAAATAAAATGTTTCTAAAATTTCAATAAAATTCGCAATTAGTAATAAAACAAGGAATGGGTTTGTTATAAGGTTGGACACCTGATTGAGACGGATGGAAGCAGATATTAAACTTAACAAATAACTTTATTCAATCTCCTTCATCACCTATCGGTTACAGATCAGCGAGCAAAGTGTTTGCTAGCATTGAGAATTTCTCGAGACAATACTGCCACTCCACCTATCGGTGTCGTGCAACATGAAATGACATTGGATGGTCATGCCATCTATTATACAGGAAATGAAATGAAATGCATTTATAAATTAAATAAAATTAGTTATCACTACAAGAGTATCCCTCCAGTGATGAACTTCGTGAAGGAACGACAAAATGTTAAAAGTAAATATTAAATATACAATGATTAAAAATATATATATATTTGTCACATGCACATTGTTCTTTGAGAGATACCTGATGCAAATTTACTAGACAAATAAAATGAAAAAAAATAATATATATGGCATATAAATCTGACATATTAAATTAATATATAATGAAAACAGTCTAAGTAATATCTGAATGTAATACACATTTCACTTGTTAATACCATAATGAATATACGTCCCCGAATACAAAATGCTGCAAAGGTTAAAGAGAAATAATTTACTTTACAAAATATGAATATGTATATACCTGTCAAAAGTTAAATGTAATATATATGATGCAATTTTAAGAATATATACAAAATGTTTTAACCAATTTCTGTTATTAAGTTCTTACTAAATTTTACACATCTACCAGATTTAGTTACTTGAGTTTTTAAAGTCTCAGGATTTTCTGGTGATTTCTTTTCTTTTGGTTGAGTTTCAGGGTAATCAGTCTCAGGTAAGTCATTAAATCGAAAAGCTGGCTTGACTCTATCAAGTGAGACAAAACTTTTCTTCCCATTTAAGTCTATGGTGATGCTTTTGGTCTCTTGTGAAAGTACTGCATGAGGACCAGTGTAGGGTTGTGACAAGGGTGGACTGACTTTATCCACTCTAAGAAATACATGAGAGCAAGTGTTTAATTCTGGGTGCACAAAAACCTTGGATTTCCCATGATGGGATGTGGGGATGGGTTTGATGTGATTCATCCTTTCCCGCAATTGTTGGATAAAATTGTTTTGTGAAATTTTAGTCGGTGAAGATTCTGTACACAAATCTGCTGGAAGTTTGAGTGAAACACCATACACTAAGTCAGCGCTGGATGCGTTTATATCTGTTTTCACAGCAGCTCTAAGTCCAAGTAAGATGGCAGGTAAACATTCAGTCCATCTAGGATTTTCATGAGCCTTTAGAGCATTCTTTAGGACACGGTGGAAACGTTCCACTAAACCATTTGACTGGGGATGGAAGGCAGTTGTTCTGATTCTGGTCGTGCCAAGCATATTTGTCAATTCTCGAAACAGAAGGGATTCAAATTGTCGACATTGGTCTATTGTTATGGTGGAAGGACATCCAAAACGACAGATCCAACCACTGAACAGAGCACGACATACAGTTTCTGCAGTAATATCAGCAATAGGCACTACCTCAGGCCATCTCGTAAATCTATCGATGATTGTCAGACAGTAGGTCTGCCCTTCTGATGGAGGTAAGGGACCTATCAAATCGATGTGGATGTGAGAAAATCTGGCATCAGGTGATGCGAAGGTGCCTAGAGCCTTTGTGTGCCTGATCACTTTTGATCGCTGGCATGCAATGCAGCTTTTCACCCATTCCTTAAGATGTTTCTTCATCTGAGGCCAAACATACCTGGATGAAATTAGTTGTGTGGTTGCTGCTACACCTGGGTGTGCAAGGTTGTGAAAGTGTTCGAAAAGAGTTCTGCGAAAATTTTCTGGTACAAATGATCTAGGTACATCTGTAGAGACATCACATAGAAGTTTGGTATTTGTCACTGGACTGGGAATGTATTTAAATTGTAAAGAAGTACAATTTTCAGTCTGCAACTTTTTCAATTCAGGATCAACTCTTTGGGCATCTGCGAAAGCATTGAAATCTATAAAAAATGAATTGGAGATAAGACTGATTTCTACTCTAGATAGAGTATCAGCTACGGTATTGTTGATTCCACTGGTGTGGCGAATGTCAGTGCTGAATTGAGATATATAGTCAAGATGCTACCTCTGACGAAGGCTGCATTTATCAGGTTTCTGTTTAAAGGAAAGGTGGCGCTGAGACGGAAATAAACCAATCATAGGCGTTGAAAATTTCGTGGCTAATCGTTTGGAGGTTTGTCATTGGTTAAATATATTTCAATACTTTACGCTTTCGCTACCGGACTCTTATGTGAACAAGCCCTTAGGTGAGTTAAGGCCTGTTCACACAGCAGTCCATTAGCGTAACGTAAAAGGTCAAGTGTGTCAATGGAGGATATCATAGCGCTCAGCTATATGATTGGCTAAAATTTAACGCTACGATAACGGACTGCTATGTGAACAGGTCTTAACTCCATCGTGATCGTTTAAGAACCTGTTCACGTAGAATATGTCAGCGTCAGCGTAAAAGATTCCGTTGACGCTGATTGGTGAAATGGCTCATTGATTGGTATATGATTAGGTAAAAATTTAACGCTAACGTAACACTAACGCTGTCGCATTCAATATGAACAGGCTCTAACTGGCTGAAAAAATACTTAGCCATAAACTCTGTCAGTAATCTTGTAGTTTCATGGATTGAACTGAAAAGAAATCTACATAGAATAGATTGACTTAAATCTATCCTACTCAGACAACCATTCAGTTTTAAGGGAAGGAAATCAAGTACACAGGTAAAGAAATTAATAAAAGCATACATCTAACACAGTAGAAATCTACAAAAATGTACAACAGTCATAGGATACATTAAAAACAACAATACAGCAATATATCAACTTTAAGAACCCTTTCAATCTGCAAAGTGGATTATAGTGCTTTAAGAATGTTACCATACAAACATTTGAGGAAAATCGAGTGAACAATAAGGTACATACGTAGTTTTACAGTAATAATTTTTATCGAAAGTGACATTTTAATACTGTTACCATCAGCGACACATTCAAATTGTAAACACAGTGTCACTAGTGGTAACTCTGTGATACTGGGAATAAAATCTACTTACCAATTCATCTTAGAATATGTTAGAATATCCACATAGACAGAAGCAACATTAAAAACTATTCACAAATACTAAATAAAAAATTTCAAGAGTATCACTTTCTCTAAGCCTATCTTTCACAACGATAGGCTTAGAGGAATGGAATTTTAAAACACCTTCTGCTCTTATTCTTGTACGAAATCACATACTTCAATTTTTATGGTAGGGTATTTATTGCTTCTTTATCGATTTCAGGACGTGCAGGGAGATAATATTCATTAGTTTAAGAGATATTAGTATTTGTTTTTCCGTCCTATGGGAGAATAACATGGGCCGCCATTGCTCAGGTGCCCAACATGGCGGACGTGACGTCACCACTTCTAGCACTTATGAAGCAACGAGCCTCCAAACCTGACATCAAACCATGAAATACAAAAAGAATAAATAAACTAAAAAAAAAAAGAGCCCAGAGTAGCGATATTGCTTACCTCATTCAGTAATAGATACAGCATCCTTTTTACATCAGTGTATATATGTTTATAAATTTTATCCGGGGGGAAGAAAAGTGTTTTGTCTGTATTATCAGTTTATACATCATCTGTTGCTTTTATCTACACTAAACCGAAACTTGACATATTTCATTTATTAGTTTGTTTGTGTTTAAACTAATTGTTGATTTTAACTTTTAGTGATATACTTTTTTAAATCTATCATTGTAAGTTTCGAATTTTGAATTTACTATATATTGTACAAAATTGTGTGATACTATATGTTTTATGCTCTTTGTCTTTTAAATTTTTAAAAGGAAACAAAAAACTCTTAAGATATTAGGTTACAGTATATAACTTAATTGCGTGTTCAAAATAAATTGTCAAAAAATTATATTACTGCTGCATTTTGTGATAATGTTTATGGCATTATTTTTCGTATCACACTTTACCAAATAACATTAGCTTTTATGACAAACTTATAAATTTTTATGATAGGAAGGTGCATAAAATTGTGTAGAAAATGACCCGGAAGAATATGCCTCGAAGAGGGAAAGTATTTAAAGTAGGCGAAGAATTTCGAATTGCCATTCATATGACTATAAAAAACTTTCGTCTAAATGAGAGCCTGAAAGGTAAAACTATTATTATTTTATTAAGAACTGTGTTAAATATGTTTATGTGCCTGTATACTTGAAATATCGTATAGTTTATTTAAAGTAATTGCTGAGAAAATGATCGGCAGTTTTTAAAAATAAATCATTACTATTGTTTTGTAGACATTTATAAGAATATTAATAATGATTTGAGATAGATTATTTCGTTGGCGAAAGAATTTGTTAACATAAGGTCCTTTCACATTGCTCATATCTTATAAACCTGTCAAACTCTTTAAGTTATTTTAATTACTGGTTTCCGTATTATCACCAACAGTTCTGTCAAACTTCTACATCGCTGACAGGAAGAATGACATTTTTGTGTACCTATAAGCATGCATTTCTTCATTCATATGTTATATAAAATTGTTTAAATTATGGCAAAAAAAAATTGTTTTTATCTTTAATGAGAATATATGATTTCTCTAATGCATGATTATTATGCTGATTTTAGCTGCTTTATTTGGTCAGACTTACTCATAATCAATAAAAATATGCTTTTATGCATTTGCTCATAATTTTATCTTTTTATGGGTAATGTAGTATGTCAGGAGGGTATGTTATATTAGGAGGATACATAACAAGTAGTATTAAAAAAGTGATATATTTTGAGGTGATTTGGTAATTTTTTTTCGCTTGATTTAAATTATTATACCAAAGTTGTACATTTTGCTTTTAAAGAACTTTTCATTATAATTTGTTTTTTTAAAAAAAAATATTGTTGAATTTCAGAGTATGCCTTTCCTTCATCTTTTACATCAAATCAAAGAGGATATGTACACAAATATTGCCAACAGTTAGGATTGAAAACAAAGAGTCGGGGGTAAATTAAATATTTTCTTTATATTTATATAGATTCTATTTATTATATAAGTTAAAACAACTGAATACAGTAGCATGCCTGCTTGTAGTATTTCAAGAAATATATACTGAATTTCAATGCTTTTTTAAAAATGGAATTAAGTGACTCATAAGATTAAGTTACTAAAAGATTTTTATGCTTTGAACAAATTATTAACCTGCTATTGAAATTTAAGCATTTCTTGTAAGAAACTTATTTGTCATTCATATGTAAATCTGTATAATATTCATATGTATATATTTCTCTTTTATTGTACATTAGTTTTGGATAATTTTATGTACATATATTTTTATAAAATTCAATTAAAACAAAAAATCAAGAAAATCTTTAAATAGCAAGATTATGTAACATAAGCTGTGTGATAATGTTTAATCTTCTGTCAATTGAATATACATTAATATTGTATTCCATGGGAATAGTACAAATTTATAGAGTTACAGCATGAGTGATGTCAAGTAAAGATGTTTAATGAAAATTTATTAATACCATCAGAATTTACTGCCTTTATATCTGAAGCCAAATACACTTTCATTGCTTGAGCATAGTTAAAGAAAGGTTAATAGCATATCTGGTGGTCTCTTATAAAATTTGTTTTAGCAACTAAAAAAGCACTAGTACCTTGTGCTCAACCAGAACTGATAAGTGTGTTGCTAGTCTGCAACAAATAAGCATTTATAGATTAATAACAATGAAGTGTCATGACCACAAGAATTTCTTATGCTTAGAATACTTTTAAAGGTGAAAAAGAATAATTTTAAACATTATTCAGTTAAACTAAAAAATTTTTTTAATTCTTTTCGTTCATAAAACCTGTGAAATATTTCAAAAATAGAGCTCTCAGCATAGTGACTCTTCAACAAACCTAAATTTGCATTATGGAGTGCATTTTCTGATACCATGTTTTTTATTTCTAGTCTACTGGTTTTGTTTTTTGCATTCTATTGTATGAAATGCTCATTATTAATTGAATTACTATGGAGAAATATTGCTGAACAAAATTATATCGGAAATAGATGAGTAGAAAAGTTAGATATTAAAATAGTGAACGCAACTTAATGCTGTTAAATAATGCATGATTATTGTGTATTATACATTATTTACCGAATATGTAAGGGAAAACATTGTAGAAGGTGCTGAATATATATTTTACTTACAGTTTTTAAAATCTATGGGACTATTTCAGATTCCTTCATTTTATTTTAAAAAATATGTATGAATCATTTCGTATTTGTTTAATTTATGAATTCAGCAAGTATACTTAATGTATAATGAGCTAAAATTTAACCTTTTTATTGTTATTTTTTTTTATTGATCACTATTATCTCTTTTATATCTTTTAACTAGATTTAATGCATTTAATTATATTTATAGACAAGGAGCAGGCAGATTTCTTACTGTTTACAAAAAGGAAGGATCAACAATTGTTCAAGCTGATGCTGTGTTTGAATTAGGTCACACATCTCAGAGGCATACCTTGAGCCTTTTGCAGAGATTTCCTATTACTCCCCGAGAACGTCAAGAACTTCTTCCACCTACTGAGAGGGACCGGAATTATAGCCAAGAAAGTAATTACATAAAATTCTTACATGTTTAAGACTTTTTGCTTGTATCTCTGTGCATGCTGTATCCTATTTATAATATGTAATCATGTAAAAGTGTGGAAGGAATAGTATAAGTTTGTGAATACTGTGACCACAGGAAAGGGTGAGTAATTCAGATTGAAATCAGAAAAATCGTCAACTTCAGTTGAAACAATAAAAAAATCTGACCTTATTAATGTTAACATCATTCATTTGCAAATGATATTGAAAAATTTAGTATATATAAGGCCAAATTTTCATGCAATTCTCATAGTTTTGCTTGAGAATATGGTTTTCTGAATTGTGTAGAGTTTTGTAGCTGCTATGAAATTATTGCGATATATTCAGATTTATTTCATTCTTTTACTGAACTATTATAACATTTTTATTGTCAAATATTGTACTACAAAATATTTTTCATATCATCACTGTATAAGTATATATATAAAATTTTGCTTAAACATTTGGAATGTAACCAAAGTTTGAAATACAGTTGTCGAAATTTTGTTTTCTTCAATAACGCTCCCATTATAAAGTTAGTGAACAAAATTTGTGGTGTGTGCAGAAATGTACTTGGAATAAATTGTTTGACTGCAAGTTACAAGTGATAAGGATGGCCAATCTGTGCTTCCTTTTAAAGCTTTTTATTTTCACTCTATATACACATTATGATACAATATGCACATTTGCCTTATTACTAGGTAGGCCACCTGCATCAAACTACCATATTATTAGCGTGGTACACTTACATCTGATCATAACATGGCTTGCCTGCCGTCTAACCTTCTTACAAATTTTTTCTCCTATGGTGCTGTATCACAGCGCCCTGTTTTCCCTTTTCAACAACAAGTATTGTAGCTAAAATTAATAGCAAGATATTTTTCATTTAACAGGCACTCTTTGACTTTGCTGTATGTAATTCTATAATAAAATCCTAAAAAATTATTTTTCCTTAGCTCTTCGAGATGTAAATCGTTGTATGGGGAGATTAAGTAGTGGAATTCCAATGGTGCCTCCGCGTAGGTGTGAGAATGAATTTACATCTTTTCGACAGAATTTGCCAATATATGGTTCTCGAGAGGAAATAATTCAAATGATTTCCTGTCATCAAACAGTTCTTATTGCCGGTGAAACTGGAAGTGGTAAAACAACACAGGTATTTATTTATTCTTATTAAATCTGATTGTGTAAAGGAATGATGCATTTTAACTTCATTTTGGTTGCTAAGTTTTACTCTTGATTGATTCTGTTGATTAATTTTTATGATGATTTAAATTCCTCTGATAATTATTAAATTTCAAATTTGTGTTGGCTATTTGTAGCTCAATTTTGGGTATGAATACTAATCTTATGAATTCAGATTTGTTTTCTTCCCCTCTTTTCTGGAGAAGCTAGTGTCTTATTACTCCTACATAACCTCTTAAAATATGCCAGGATTTGTCTTAATTGGAAAAGGGCATTGGAAAAATATACCCAGTTCAAATGTTTTAGTTTTTAAATCTAAATGGAAAGAAGGTTAAAAGAAAAAAAGAAACACCTTCTTAGTCAATGTTTCTGAACCTGTGACTGATCCATTTGGATTGATAACCTGATTTTTTGGAGTCAAGGAGTGATTTTCAGTAATACTGATGGGATGCAGTTTTTTTGTTACTATGTTATTGCATTAGTGGTTTTATTATCTTTATCTGTACAAAGAAGTTTTGCTTTTAAAACTGGTATTCATACTAGTATTTAAAAAATCTGCTCTAATTTGCATTATCCTTGAATGAAAATACACCAAATATAGACAATAACTCCTGGTTTGATTCAACTATTTAAAAAAAAAAAAATATTGACTGTCGAAAGTGATAACTTCTGTTAGAAAATTATCTGTTTATATATGTTCCTTCACTTTTTCTTTAGGTTATTTTACTTATAAATTTTCTTCCCTGTTTTTATTCTCCCACTCTCGTGAATCGTAAATAGCTCACATGAATGTAACGCGGCAAAATGAACGAGTCATTCATTTCGTTGATCGTACGTCATTACTGATGAGGGAGTGTCCTCAAAGTTTCCAATTTTTCTATTCGATGTATTACTTTATCATGCAAGTTTCTAACCATGCTCTGTCACTAGAGATGTATTTAAAGGACCTTGTTGTTCAGTCTTCACTCCAGTTGTTTTCATTCATTTTTCAGGCAGATGCTTTTCCCCCTAAGCAATTGTATTTCTAGGACAGCAAGATTTGTTTTTTTTACATCTTTTACTTTTTCTAAATCTTTGTTTTAATTTTGTACTTATCTAAATTTAAAATAAATTTTTTTTTTATTGTACTTTAAAAGACTTATAATTTTTTACCACACTGATTCAGCACTTATTTAAGTTATATTTGTTAGAATTAAGGACATTAACTTCATTTTCCATTTTTAAAGTATACACTTTCTTAGTGACATGACTACCCAGTGCTTCTTCACTGTGTAACTATAATGAAAAAGCTGCCATTCCAGTATCTACTAGTTTATCTCCATAACTATTGTTTTCAGGGAATATTCAATATCCATTAAATGGTGTCTTAAAATGGTTATTTTAAGTGTTACATACTTTTGTACATTTATTAGCAATTTTTCATTTAAATAATTACAAACAATGTAAAGAAATAGCCTGAGTGGTGTAGGAGAACACGGTTTTCCCACTTTGGATTCGCAGCTGTTTGTCACTGAAGATTGATCAAAAAAGTTCAGGACCATTTCTGTAAAGCTGTTTATAAGTATTTCTTAGATAGGGTCTTATACTTGTAGATTTCTATTTCTTAAAAATTAATTGTCCTGATACTGTCATGAAGTGTCTTTTCATGTTCATAATAATGTTTAAAAATTTCAGAAAGTTTGTCAGTTTCTGAGCTTCTATTAATGCATGGGACTTTTCATTATTTCCATTTAAGTTATTAGTTTTAATATTTTTTGTTAGGTTCCTCAGTATATATTAGAGCATCATAGTGCTATTGGTCAGCCTTGTCGTATCATTTGTACTGAGCCACGGAGAATAGCTGCTTTGACGATAGCTGAAAGAGTTTCTCTAGAACGAGATGAGAAAGTTGGTCAAACTGTTGGATACCAAATGCGACTTGAAAGCAGGTAATATTAAAGAACTATTATAATACCTGACTATTGTATTACCCTACTATTGTATTACCTGAATGGTCTGCATATATAGTGTTTGTTGCAAAAATGGCAACACTACAAATAAAATTTTGAATATGCCATACGTGCCAAGTGTTCCGCAAGAAACATATTCGTTCTGTTTTTTAAGCTTTGTTATGAAAATACATTTTCAAGCAAAAATGTCCCATATTTTTACTTCCGCAGCACCATCGCTTTATCCCCCTACATCCCATTTTCAAGATTGATATTTTCCCCTCCTAGCAGTTTACACTATACAAAAATTTCCTGCACAGCAAGCAGCTTCTACAGCATTAGAATGAGAGAGAAAGTCAACATCATGTGCTTCACCTAAACTAATAAAAAAAGTAAAATCAACCTCATTTGCTTCACCAATACCAGTAAAAAAATTTAAATTAATCTCAGGTGCTTCACCCAACTCTGTAAAACAGTGAAAGCCAACCTCATGTGCTTCTCAAAAATCAGCAAAAAAAAAAGTAATATCATTTGCAGAGTCACCATCATCTACCAATAATAAATGCATATTGCAGTGGGAAGAAAGAATTTTTCTTACATTAAGCTCAAATCTTAATCATGCTTTAGTATTTTTTGTGAAAAATGTGATTGTCATTTATGAAACATATAATGTGATGTTTCAAAGTGAAGAGCCGAAAATTCACAAGATGAGAAGAGAGTTATCGAATTTTTTTTTGAATTGTTTGCGAGATTTCGGAAAATATCTGTCATAACTAGCTCTAAATGTGTATTTAATGTGAAATTTGATGTATTTAGAAATCAGAAGGATGGTAAAGATTTATTTATAGGATCCGAAACATCAGAATTTGTCAAAGAATTGTCTGAAAGTGAACTTTTATAGTTCTATTCTTGTATTAGAAAATATTATACATCTTGTTCCTCGTTTTTTTTTTTTTTTTTTTTTTAATTCCGTCGCACGCTGTGTTCCTTATTTTTTTCTTGGGATGTTGGCAGCTATGATATGAATATGGAGCAATCTGTGGGTATACAGAAACCAAATAAAAGAAATATGAATGAGAATAATATAAGGGGGTAGTTATTTCTACTTCCAAAAATCTCCTATCCATATAGTGAGAGAGGTACACACAATAAAACATAGCCACATGTACTAAACAAAAGTTTTTTTTTTTTTTTACAGCTAAAAACTGACAGCTTCTGAATCTGAAAAAAATGTAGTTGTTTTAATCACATATATAAATCTATTATATATATATATATATATATACATATATATATATATATATATATATATACATATATATATATATATATATATATATACATATATATATATATATATATATATATATATATATATATATATATATATATATATATACATATATATATATATATATATATATATATATATATATATATATATATATATATATATATATATATACATATATATATATTTAAAAACTGAGATTTTTCTTTCAGGATATCACCTAAAACGTTACTTACATTTTGTACAACTGGGGTGCTATTGCGTACCCTTATGGGTGGAGATGCATCTGTTGCAACTGTTACACATATCATTGTTGTGAGTAAATGTTCTTTTTTATATTTCATCTGTTCTTTTGCAGTATCTTGCATGAAAATTCTTTTGTGAAGTTATGTTTAATTGTATTGATGACTTCAGGACATTTTCTTTAGGATGAACTACATGAAAGAGATCGCTTGTGTGACTTTTTACTGATTGTGTTGCGAGATTTGTTGCTGAAATTTCGCAATTTGAAGATTATTTTGATGTCAGCTTCTGTTGATGTTCAATTATTTTGCAAGTATTTTAGTAACTGCCCATTAATTGAAGGTGAGTGTATTTATATTTTAAATTAATTATTGCACGTTATGTTGAGTACTTAAACATTGTGCATTAGTGTGCATTATTTATTATTATTATTTTGATGTATGATTTTTTTGTGAGTGATAATATGATATGTTCATGCATAGAAATATAAATCAGTAAGTGAAATACTTGAAATGTTTTAAAATGTATTCTTAAATGTACATATTTGTATTCATGAAGGATTATATTTTAAAAAACATATATTACTTAATATATATGGGAAAAAAAGAAATTTGTAATGCATAAATGATTTTCTTCAATATCTTTTTTTGTTGCAGCTTTATATTAAAATAATTTTATGCATTTCATTGTGCAGTACCTGGCCGAGCATATGATGTAAAGACATTTTTCTTGGAAGATATCCTCAAAGGGTAAGTATATATATATATATATATATATATATATATATATATATATATATATATATATATATTATGAGTAATCATGCACACTATTATAATTTAAGTATTTTTTTAACTTATTGTTACTTTTCTATTTATCAATTAGTAGATAGCAAAAATTCATTTGCTTGCTTTAAAATTTGAATATGATAAGTGTAGATTACCCTTTCCATTAAGAAAATGCTACAGTCTCAGGAATCATTTTTAACTGTTAATTCACTCAATGTTAAGGCTAATATTTAATAAAAAATCTCACAGAAATTTGCAAAAGGTTGTGAAGTCTCATTCCTTTTGAATAAACATTTTCCTAAATGTTTGTAGAAATAATTTGAGAACTGAGAATTGAAAAAATGCTAAAATTGTCTAGAAATTTAAAGTAACATAGATCAACAAAAATATCTTTTGATATCAGATGTAACTTAAACCATAGGATCAAAGCACTTGTATGTAGTAGCACTTGTATGTAGTGTTGTTGGCTTCATATTTGTTTTCTGAGCATTTTGAGGACAAATGTTTGTTATTTTTTTATACATAAAATAAGTTGTGATAAAATATGAAATTAGGAAATATGAAATGTTATGAGTATAATAGTATAGTACCTAGAAAATATTTCTTGCATATGTAATATGTTCATCTTATTTTGGTAAATTGTACTAAAAAATTATTTTTAAAAAATTCAGTTGTAACTTTTCACTATCTCTACATTGTTGCTTGTAGAACAGAAATAAACATTTGAATTTTATTTTCCAGTATTTCCATTTATGATATGTATTCTGCCTCATCTGTTGTTATTATTTTCTTTTCTTTTTTCACCTAGAACTGGCTATGAAACAAAGCAGATGATTAAGCATAAAATGGATCTTAAAAAACAAAAAGCATCAAAACTAGATTCTTGGTATTCTGTTGCTGTCACTTCCAATTTGTCTGAAAATGCATCTAATTCTCCTGATAAAAGTTCTGATGGGGATAATTATTCCAAGGAATTGAATCTGGATGAATTAAGTTTAAATTCAATGAATGTAAGGACTATACTACATTATATATTTGTATATCTTATTAAAAAATGTTTTATTTTTTAGTGGGGGGGAGGGGATTTCCAATCTATATAAATTTTTTTATTCAAGCACAATGTGTTGTATTCTCAAGCTCCTAGTATCGTAATAGTGAAAATACCTGAATAAATATTAAATCCTGCTTTGATTTTGTATATTCATTGAAAATATGTGCAGAATAAGATATATATATTTCTAGTTAGGACTTTTTAAGCTGCAATCACAATTTCTTGAATTTATATGTATCATTTTATTATTATTATTATTTTTTTTTTTGGGGGGGGGGGCACAGCAATATATTTGTATTCTCTTGCTCCAGGTAGCTTAATAGAAAATATCTGTATAAATATTGATTTAATCTTACTTTAAGTGTACATAATTTTTGAAAAGTTGTGCATAAATTAATAAAATAGTATATTTTAATTTTTATCCTTTTTGGTTTGCTTGGGTGTTTTTGAGTATTGTTGAACAGAATGTTATTTTGTGAAAATGTAAACAATATGCATTATTTTGTTTAAAACTTTTTAACACTAGAACCACAGCGCGGGTCATTTTGACCCTAGATTGTAAACTTATAAAATATGCAGAAGCGCTTAATTTATTTAACTAAAACATTTTATTTTTTAAATAATAATCAATATTTCTCAGAATTTACATTAAATAATTTATATAATTTAAGAGAAATTAACTTAATTTTTAGAAAATCGTATTATTTAAAATTTTATGTCCTTGAGTATAATAACATGTCTCTTTAAAAAAATATGACATACATTTCCTAATTTCAATGGAAAAACAGAGTATCTATTTTTAATATGTTTAGACATAATTTCAAAAAATTAAAAATTTTATCAGTTACTAAAAAGTTTATCAGTACTTAGTTTTACAGATTACAAAATCCAATTTACTGTATGCATTTTGTACAAAACTGATTAATAAGTTTTGTACATTTTCCACAGATGGGTGCTTTACATTTTGAACAGATATCTAGAGTTTTATTTTCACCTTTCAAAATGTGGCATTGGACTCGTTTACGCTTAATTTTGGTTGTCCGTCGTTTTCATTGGTTGCTTCACATGCTCTTTTTGCCACCTTTTTATGTCGGAAGAGAACAAACTTTTCTTGCAATTCTTCAACCAAGTCTTGAATGAATTGCCGTCTACTAATAGATTTTCCAGTTACAGCTTTATATAAAACCCATGCATTGATTGCAGCAAGGTCCAAAATATTACAAAAAAACCTGCACCGGCCATCTACGTGAAGCAGACTTGACTGTAAATTTCCTTGCCATTTGTTCAATCACGTCCACACCGTATTTAGTTGCGTTGTAGAAAGCGATTGTATCAGGTAGTTTTTTGGGGTTATCTGCAATTTCTACATTTGTATGGAGACTACTTAGCAACAAAGCGTTTTTATATTTTTTACCTTGATAAGCAGTTAGACTCATGTTTTTATGGGTTAGTACCGTAGTCGAATACAATGTGGATTTTAACATTTTTACAGAGACTAGTATTTCTCTTCTTGAGCGTTTTACAGTTCCTACAAGGCTGGTGTTTTTGGATTTCAATGACTCTGCAAGCTTCAGTGTCGTGAAATAGTTGTTCGTAGTGACATTTCTACCTTTGTTCTCATATGGACTTATTAGTCGCAGAACTACATGTTCAGAAAGAGAAACGTGGGATGGACTTTGGTTATCTTTTCCAACATACAGGAATCCATTTATCAGATATTTTGAGTCAAATCTGCAGCCAACCAGAACTTGATTCCACACTTATCTGGTTTGTTTGGCATGTATTAGATAAACCTACACCTAGTTTTTGTAGGAAATAACTGTTCATCTAGAGTTACATTAGGACCTGGTAGCATGTGGTGTTGGGCCCCCCCCCTACTTCTTTCAAAATATTACACTTAGATTTTCTTCCTTTATCGTTTGTTCCTAATTGAGCGATATTCCAAATTGCTCCATCTTTGCCATCTTCCTTATTTCCAACTTTGAATGTTATTGTCGATTTCTTTTTCAAATTTCTTTGCGCGTGTGTATCCTTTCTTGGAATGTTTAATTTTTATTTTTTATCAGATAAATTATCATCAGTATTGCGATGAGAAGGACCAGGGATTGTTAGAGCATTGCCAGAGTCATCTTCACTTTAATTTTCTTCATCCGAATCCAAATTTTATTCATCAGCAGGCAGGTATTCATCCTCACTACTCAAAATTGAATCTTGAGAAACCTTCTTTTTCCGAACCTTCTGAGTCCTTTTCAGATAATTGTTTTAAATATTCTAAAGCTTCCTGAACAGCAAGATTACGGCGTCGTGACATAGTTTTTATACATATACTAATTACAGAATTAAAACAGCTTCAAAAAGTCTTCTAAATATTCGCAGTAACTTTTCACTGCATTCGAACGTAGTTCGTGTTTCAAACCTAATATAATGACCTTGACTGAAAAACCTTCACTATTCCCCCTTCTGGTACAGTCCATTTAAGGAATTCTAGGGTAGTGTAGAAATATTTTACAGTTACAGTTCGAGAAATTGCATCTGTTTTTCGTTATTTGTGCATTAACATTTCTTACAGGTCAAATTGACCCGCTCCGCGGTTCTAGGTATAAGTGTTAATAATCGGGAAAATATTTATGCTACAAATTTTTAAATTTGGTAAATTGTTGTTCACCTTAAAATATTAAAAGTCATAAAATGAATTGTTTTTTCAATCGATACTTTTCGCGTGGTGATAAATTAAACATCGTTTTGGGTCAAATTGACCCGTTGCGCGGTTCTAGTGTTAAGCAGTGAACATAGATAATTAAAATTGCATTACTCAGCTTATACTACATAAATCAAACACTCCCTTCAGTAATGTATAGCCTTTAGTTTTGTGTTTTCAAAGTAATTGTGTAGATTTTTTATTGTTCCTGTTTCTAGAAGGTCGTTCGCACTTTATGGAAGCGAGTTTGATAGTTAAGTTTTGTGTATAAATTCCTCATTTTTAGCAGTAATTTGCTTCTATCCATAGCCATGGTTCTTGACAATAGCTCTAGCTTGAATTTTCCATGAAAGTAAACTTTTTCTTAGTACTGTCATGTCAATTTTACTCCATTCCTCTTGCACCATTTTTCAAAGTCCATTCAGTGTTCTTGGATGCCGTTTTCCTAAGGCTTGTTTTAATATACGAAATGCACAAAAGTCCATTGGAGAAGCGTCAGGTGATTTTACAGGTATTTCATTAAATGGGATACACTTTATTCCTGTTTCTGATTCTTTCTTTACTAAATAAGTGACAGTTGATTTAGATGTGTGACTAGAGGCATTGTCCACATGAAGCTCAACTTTATCAATGTTCTTTCCATATAAGGCTGGACTTGCTTCTTCAAAAATTGGTTCTAAAATATTCTGCTGATAGTAGAGTATACTAATTTTGGCTTTGAGACTTTTTTGATTTTTAATTTGCCATTGTAACAAAATCCTGCAACTATCATGAATCCCTTTGGGAACTTTTCTGTACACTGACAAAGCCATTTTGTATGGTCATTCCTGTCAGTTGAGCAATAGAAAAGTGTTCTTTTTTAATTACCGTCACTTAAATGCACCCATGCCTCATAGAGTGTTACCACAAATTTCCCTTTTTCAGCAGCTAGGTGTTTTTCGTATTATTTTCTACAATTTATTTTTCTTTCAGCAATATGCTTTGGAAAAAGCAGATGAACTTTAGGTTTAAAAATCTTTTTTAACTTCAAATCTTTATGAAAGATTTTACTTAGTGCCAGAAGACATTCCTAGTTTCGATGCAATGGATCTTTGAGTCAATGGATTTTCTTTTAGGATCAGAGACTTCACTTTCTTGGTATTCGAACAGTCTTAGGATGAGGTTTCGCAGTTATGTTTTCATTTTTTCTTTCAGTCTTTCCTTTCAAATTTAATATATTATAAATACCTTTTTTTGAAATGCCGTAACAACTGTGATTTTTGCACCATTTTATAATTTGTTGATATGAATATTTCTCCTCGAAAAGTGCAGTTACGTATCCTTTGAGCCAGCTATCAATTTTAGGAGCCATTTTCAAAATAAATCTTTTATTTTACATTCCAATCAAAACAAAACAGTAGCAGACAATTATCTTAAAGTTGCTAAATTTTTATCTCAAAATTCCAACAGCAAAAGTAAATTACAATTTGTTTCCATGAAGTTCGAACGACTTTCTGTATTTCTTGACTGTTTGCTTGCAGCAATATATTGATTATTTACTTAATGACTACAATTAAACAAATGTTACTGTTTTAATGCACAAAATCATATTTGTTTTTATCAGATTGAAATGTTCATAGCAGATTTTATGGAAAAACATTGTTTTAAGATCTAACACATGAAGGAAAACAATCTATATATATATAAAACACGTAGGTATGCGGCTAAAAAATCGACGATATTTCTACACTTTGAATGGCAACAGCTGCAACTACCGGATGTAAACATTAGCGGCCATCCGCAATTTAAAACCGCATGTGAGTAGTGGTGACATTTGTTACAACCGCTGTCTTTTGACAAAATATGTTTAGACCTATCAAATTCAGTGTTTAGTCATGGACAGTTGTATGTAGGTTTATCTAGAGTCCGTTCTTTTGATTCTGTCACTGTAGTATCTCCTACTTCTGAAATACTCAAATGTGTATATCAAGAAGTTTTATGAATATCATAGTTGTAATCCACACTATATTTTAGTACTTGCTGAATTTTTACTCCATTTTAAAAGTGAAGATATTTTCCCAACAATTTATTATTTGATATAATTAAGTCGAAATATCTGAATCGTGAACAATAGTACATACAGAGGGTGATGTAATCCACATCATATTTTAGTACTTAAAGAATTTTTACTCCCTTTTTTTAAGTGAAAAAAAATGTTCTCCAACAATTTCTTTTTTGATGTAATGATAAAGTGTAGATATCTTAATTTTGAAAAATTGTATATACAGAGAGGGATGTCATTTTTAAAATCATTGGTGTTGGGTTTCTCAGAGTTATCTTTAACTTTGTTCTGAAGTAATGAAAATTCACATTCTGTAATCACGATGTTTTAGAATAAGCCTTATAGTGAATTTAGCAATGATTATAAATTTTTTGGCTGAGCTCCCACTACCCCTTAGTAACATATATTTATGATGACAGGTAATGGTAACATTCCTTACATATGTTACTTTCAGTTGAGTTGTTTTGCAAAAGAAAATATAAAACTAAAAGCAACCATGCTGGTTGCACAGTGGCTAGTAGTCATAAAATTTAAGATATAAAGATTGATATTCTATATATATAAATATATATGCACACATACATATCATATTTGAAAAAGACAGTCAAAGTAATTTTGCTGTGCTGTGCAAAACATACTGAGAATTGTCAAATTTAATTAATAGTATCATTTGAAGCAATTTAAATACTGAACTTTAAATAAATCCTTAAATGGAGATGAATTTCTTGTATCTTTTAATTTTTTAAAACTTTTAATATTCTCATTTTTATTTATAGGCTGACGCTGAACGTGTTGAGCTGGAGCCTCATTTAGCCACTGCTATGGATAAAGCCATGGAAGATATCTGGATGTCAGGATCAGATGATTTTTCAGCTTTAATGCATCTGATAATATCAGAAAATATATCTGGTAAAATTTGTTTTAAAAGAATTTTATCTGTTAGTTCACTATATTGTTACTCTATTTATTTGCTAATATGTGTATAATTTTAATTTTATTCATTTTATAAGCGTAAGTTTTGTATACCCTTTATATTTGTAATAAACCCATTAAAAGTATATGTTTCCCTTATTTTGTGGTCTGTGGATTCTAGTGCTACTGTTGTCATTGGTGTTTGTAGCCATTCGGAGTCGGCTTTAAACTGTAGAGCCCAGTGTAATTAATCATTGTGTAGCACAAGGATGACCATAGTACTCTCAACCAACCAACCAACCTTTATTGTGAACTTCAAACTTTACTGTGAGGAACAGCTATGCATAAACAGTATAACTGAATAATATTTGCAAAATCAATTGTTTGGAGGTAGAATTGTGCGAAACTGAAAAAAAAAAAAAAAAAAAAATTCTCCTATGAACTGAAAATACTCATGGATCAAAGTTTTTTTCTAAAATTCCATTTGCAAAGTGGAATTTTTTCTACTTATTCTGTTACTGAAGTTACTAAGCATTCAGTTAAGTATATCCAAGGCGACAAAGTTTTAACCATACAAATTTGTTTGAAAAACAATGATTCTAATCTTTAATATCTTATAATTAGCTAATTTTTTTAATACTAGTATCTAGATATTTTAAATGTTAATATATATTTCATATGTTGCTAGAATTATTTTCTTCTTTTTATAGTGGATTATCAACATAGTGAAACAAATGTAAGTCCATTGATGTTGGCAGCTGGTCGAGGAAATATTGATATCGCCGATCAGCTTCTAGCACTTGGAGCTAGTTTGCATTTAAAATCTGCTAATGGCTGGACAGCTATTGAGTGGGCTAATCACTTTGGTCATAAGGATATTGAAGAATTATTAGCTGGACAATGGTGAGTGTTTAAATAAAATTATAAGACCTAGAAATTAAACCTAAGAACTGATTTAAGAAGTTTATCAGTCTGTAGATCTCCCAAGATTTTCTTATTTACATCAAACTAGGACTTTCTAAGTGTGTATAGTCATTAAAGGTAATAAAAAGGAAACCTTAAAAGTACTTTGTTACCTAATATATGTACTCTCTTAATTTTCCCGTTGACCGTCGCTTTTGATACCTTCCACCCCTCATGAAAATAAATTTAAAAAAACAGCTCCCCCCCCCCGAGTGAACACTTTCTGAGGGATCTTCTCTTCGGAGGAGACCTGGGGTTACCAAAATTCCACATCCACATTGAACGCCAGAGGCTCCTGCCAAGAAAACGAAGACTTGTGAATGGTCAGATTATTTTATGGTGTTACATTCTCTCTCGCATGCTGTATTGCGCATTATTTACTAAATACATGAAACACCACATTTTTGTTGCCCAAATATGTCTATGCTTTATTAGTTAAATCATTATTTTAATGATTTATGTCTGAAATGTACCTTTTATCAACTCTGTTAATAGGAAAAAGTACAAACTATATCGCAGTGGCGGAATCATACTGCTCTAGCGTCCCGTCTATATTCAGGATAGGTATGCCCCGAGTATATCTGTATATGTTATTATAGGTATTGTCTATGTCAAGATCCAAATTTTGTATTATAAAGTTATGGGTGAAACTTTGTAAGACAGGATTTTTTAAAAAATGTCTTTCTTTTAGATCTCTCTTTCTTTCTTTCTTTCTTTTTTGTTTTGTGTGTGTGTGTGTGAGAGAGAGATATGTAACTTTTCTTCTTTACATAGCACCTCTATAATTTTTCAACAAATATCAAGAAGAAACAAATAAAATAAATTTTCAACAATAGTTTGAACAAATGACACATTTCCCAACCTATAATATCAGTTGAAAAAAATTCTTTGGGTGCATATTAAAGGCCATTGTATGTACTTCTTCATTTGAAAAAAAAATTGCTGCCTGTATTTTAAAAAAATCATATTTCGTTTCTAGCAACTATGATTATGTTCAAGACATGTCAAATACTGAGGAACAGAATGATATGTCAGAAGAGGACAAAATAATGCTAGATGCTTATACATTAAGCATTGAAGAAGATAAAATTGATTATGATTTGATAATATGTCTGTTAGAAAGAATATGTGCCAGTCAAGAAGAAGGTAAAATGTTTTCTTTATCATTTTGCAGACTGACTTGTTCATTGTTTAATCTAAGAAAATATTTGTTAGAGTAATTTAGTGTAATATCCTTAAAAAAATTTTTAATATAAATGTGGTCAATTTTAACTGAATCTAGTTTTATGAATCAACTAGCTGAATACCCATACTTCGCTATGGAGTACATTCAAATTAAATTCAACGGTCAATGTATGCAATTAATGCCAAAAAAAAATAAGTATATATATATTTATAATAAATTCAATGATCAATGTATGCAATTGATGTAAAAAACAAAACAAAAAAGACATTTATAAAAAAAATTGTAGGGGATATTTTTATAGACAAAATAATATAGAAGGAAGTATTCAAATTAAATCTAATAGAACATACTAAAGAATATAGTACAGTTTGAGGAACATTATCTAAAAAAATATTAAAATACAGTAAAAGTAATGTCCAATTGTCTGCTGCATTAGCAAGAGAAAAAAAATATTTTGTCTATTTCATTGTTATACATGTGACGTAAAATTAGTTTAAAGTATCACAAAAAGAAAAGAAACCAGGTGATCAGCATTTAATAAATCGAATTTTAAAAACTCACCAAAAATCAGAAAATGGAGGTAAAGATTTGAAAAAGATTTCATTTTAAAGGAATATTTATAATCTTTCTCGTGATGTAATTTTTATAACCCTCAAATTATTATTTTAAATGCAAACTTGGAAAAAGTTACAAAAACAGCTTAAAAATTTAATTTAGAAAGATCTAAGAAGAATTTTTCAAAAATCTTTCTTAGTGCACCCCTGCAATATAAGAAGAATCGCCATGCAAAATTTCAGCCCTTTAGGGTCCAGTGGTTTGATCTGTTTGTTATCTGTCAGTCAGTCAGTCACGAAACTGTTTTATATATATAGATAGTAAATATTTCATCACTGCATGAAATAAATAAATAAATAAATATATATAAATTCAAAAATTTTTCTGCTGGAACAGCATAGATGTATCATATGTGTGTTGCTTTTCCTTAAATATTGTACAATTCTGATTCCATAACTAGTCAAGTCTTCTATCCTTGTATTAAGAATAAAAGATCAAAATTTTCAGAGTTTGAGCGTGGGTGCATTTATTCCACTCTAAGTTGAAAAAGAAAGCTGTGCTTTTAAACTGCCTAACACCCATATCCAAGAATTTCAAATATTAAGAGTATTTTTGTTTCCCATAATTGTTTTCGTAATTTAAGTGTGTATATTATTTGAGCATATGCCTCTTGTTTAAAATCCTTATTCTTAAAATGATATTTTCATTTTTGTTCAAAGGTGCTGTTCTGATATTTCTTCCTGGCTATGATGACATCAAGTCCCTCAAGGAAAGAGTTGAGGAAGATATTCATGGGTATTTTTTTCTTTTATTTTCTTTTATATAATAAACAAAAAGTAAGAAAAAATGAAATTCCCTAGTTTTGTTTCATTAAAATAATTTTATAAATTTGTTTCATGTGTTGAAAAAAAATGAATATTGAAAACATATGGACTTAATTTTGTTGCATAAATCATAAATGTAGCCTCTTTAATAGATGCTGTTCTGAATTTGAAAGCAGTCTCTTAATTCATATTTTGCAAAGAGGGAAGCAGAATTGTGGTACTCTAGCAATATGAGAAAAGTCACTTTTGAAAATAGAAATCACAGCCACAAGGTCCCTCTCTTATCACAATTCTCTTTCTTATTTTCTGTCATTTTTTTTTTATAAAAAGTTTTTTAAAGTTGTATTTTTATATTCATGGTAGATAAAATTTAAGGTTTTGTTGCATTGACACTCACTGAGTATTTTCAAAGGAACTTCCTCATTACTTTGAACAGCATTGCCTTATTCTGAAAGGAAAACAAAGGTTCATAAAATCCATAAAATTTTTAAAGATTATTTTCAGTTTTGAAGATTCCTTATAAAGTTTTTAAAAAGTATTTAATCTTTTTGCACATTTATAGTACTTAAAATTTAAATTTTTGTAACAATTTTACTTCCTTGTTTTATTTTTGATTGTACTCCTTTTGTATTGTCAATTATTCTAAAGAAATGGTCATAATTCAAGTACATAATATGCCACTTAATGGGCAAATTGAGTGTGATATCATGTACTGCATTTACTAGTCTTTTCTGTTTAATGATGAAAACAATCGCGGAAAAAAATATGAGTGAAACTATTACGGTTTTCATTACTGGATATCAATCTGGAAAATGCATGTGAAAAAACCTTTTTAACAAAATTTTTTAACCCATTTACTGATGTTTTACCAATAATTGGTTGTGAAATTGAAACTATAAAGAAGTATGGAGAATTAACCCTTTTGTTATCTATGAATATATCCAAGGTTTTCAAAGTATGATTCTATTTTAATCTTGCTTTGCAGGACATCCTCAGATAATGTGTGTTTTGGAAAACTAAATGTGAAGAATATTTGTTTAATGTTTAGATTGTTGGGGGGAAAATATTATTAAATATTTTTATAATTAATTGTTTGTACTTTTGTTACAGAGTATCAGTATTTCCTCTGCACTCTCAAATGCAAAGTGCTGATCAAAAAGGTGTCTTCAGGGCTGTTCCTCATGGTCTTAGAAAAATTGTAAGTTGTTAAATATGTGTTTACTATTTATTTATTTATTTATTTTTAATATTTATTCTATTTAGTTTTTAAAAAATTTCTACTTTTCCAGATTTTATCTACAAACATTGCCGAAACCAGTATTACTATAAATGATGTTGTGTTTGTTATTGATTGTGGTAAAGTTAAAGAGGTGAGATTAAACTTTAATGTATTTTAATCAAGATTTAAATTAATAAACTACTTCGTTACTTAAATATTTGTTGAAAAATTTACTGATCACTTTGAAAAGGATTTTTTTGTCTGTATCCCATTAATTTGCCTTGTAATGACCTACAATCAGATTTGAAAGATTACTACATTTTTTTTGTGTTTTTAGCTATTTTACCTATGAGGGAAGAAATATTTATCTTATTTGAAAGTAATTTCATGATTGAGTCTTCAGAATGATAGTCGTATTTAGACCTTATTCAGTTGCAGACATTTTTTCCAACCCTACCACTATCATGATTGCATGCCTAAGTTTGTAACCTGAACAAATTTAAATCACATTTTTGTACCAGATTTATTTTGTGTTTTAAATAATAACTATCAGAGGAATTACAACTTTAAGAACAGAAGAAATTTAAAGACACAGGTAGGTTTTAATCAAGTTAGTTATCAATTAGCTGTAGACCTGGTTCTTGTTCAAGAAATTAATCTACTGGCTGTACCTATATGTCCCCTTGATTACGGTGAATTCCATGTTTATCTTGAACTAAACATAAAAGCTGATAAGTGTGAGATGCCTTCTGCTCAGATCAGAGCCATTGCTTATGAAATAATTGAGAAAAGATATCCTAGTGACACCTGGACCCATGTTTATACTAATGGTTCCATGTTTGAGACACGCACTGGAGCTAGGGCAAGAGCCTTGTAAGCATTTTGCTTTTTATAAGGCAGTGGGAAGGAATTCTACCAGTTTTAATGATGAAGTGGAGGCTATTTTTATAGCCCTGAACCAACTAAGTGCACACAAAGATAGCTTTCCTTGGGCTGTCATTTTGTCTGATAGTAAAGCTGCTTTGCAAAGTATTTCCAACAGCAAATTTTGCACTTCTGAACAAATTCATGAATGTAGGAAGAATCTCAACACTTTGGCTGACTCTATTGTATTGCAATGGATACCTGCTTACTGTGGCATTGAGGGAAATGAAAACGCTGATTTCCTGGCAAAGAAAGGAACAACTATTCTGCAAACTTCTAATAATCAAATGACCTTCAATGCCACAAAACTCTAATTAAATTAGAATTCAAGGGGAGGTTTGCCTCCTACCTATCAAATGAAGCTAGGGGAAAGGCCTGGGAATGTCTCATTAGTTCAAAGCCCATTGATCCAGATTTTCCCCATCATGTAGCCATGGCGTTATTTCGTCTATTGACTGCGTATGAAAATTGTCAGTTGTTTGAATGCCCACATTCACAAAATTGGTTTTAGAGACTCTCCTGTCTGTACTCTATTGACTCTGGACAATGTATGGATAGCAAGAATATCGAGGAATGTACTGCATTAATGGCTTTTAATTCTATTGTTCTGAAGTATTGGGAAGCTAGACTAAGGCTAAAGGCTTAGTGGCCAAATGCCTGGCATTTGTATAAATAAATAAATTACTTTTGTGTTTGAAGAAAGGTGATGGGAATCTTATTTAGTATGAATGCTTTCTTAATCAACTTATATTTCAAATTATTATAAAATTGTTTGTTTAGAAACATGGTTTCATTTGCAAATAATTGTATACTAAAATAAATCTAATAGTTTTATTTATCTATATATATTTTTAAATTGTGAAATCTCCAGAAAAATAGAAAAGAACAAAAAGATGGGATATATATTAGCTTATTGGGTTCATCTTTTATATTGCATTGCTGAAGTGTAATATTTTAGAATTTGAAGGCATTAAATATATTGTACTCTTGATGTTTGTTTATACCTGTCTTCCAATTTTGAACTCTATTGGAACAAACTACTTTCTTCTTGATGTAATGTTTTTTCATTTTAAATCACTATTGTCTAACATTAATATTTCCCCTCTCTAAAATCTTCTCTAGATCCAAAATTCACATTAATTATTCTTAAGTAAAGACAAAAATCAACACCCAAAAATGTAAAAATATTAGTGGAAAGATTTTATGATATGGTTTATAGTATGCAAAAATTTACATGTCTCTCTTAAATTATTTAACATTATTTTCATACTTATTTTTCTTTATTTGGAAGATAGATGAACTTGAGTATTCTACATAACTCTATAGTGTTCAGTAAAATAGTGGTTGTAATGAATGCTGTGGTTTGGATTCAGGGTTGGCAAGTTTCTTCGAAAGCGGAAAAAACCATGGAAAAAACCGGCTGGAAGAAATAGGTTTCTTCCATTAGTGGAAGATATGGAAGAAACTGTTTTTCTTTAAGAATTTACTATATAAGTTGCAACTTTGAAAATACAATAAAAGCATTTTTTTATGGATAACCTTAAGTAAATTTAATTAGACCTATAAAAACTTAATTATATATGCTAAATTAATAATTGCTTCAGTTTTTTAGCCAAGATCAGATCACACACCTGAACAAAAGAAATTTTATCCTAAATGCACAAAGTCCATTAAAAGTTATCCATTTCAATTTAACCAGCAAAATTTTTTATTATTTAAACTACTATATAATAATTATTGTATTAAAAAATGTCATCAACATCCTCAGTTTCCACACTAGAGTGCAACATGGTATAACAAAACAAAAGTTTTTTAGCAGTAGGATGCTGCAATCAGTTTCTCAACTTAGAATGGATAAATGCAAAAGATGAAAAAATTCTTTCAAGTCCTCCAGAACTTGAAGGAGAGTTTAAAAGCATTTCGACATACCCATAGAGCTCATTGGGTATGTCACTGCACTTGCAAATATTTTAAAATTTATTTGGTATGTCCACCTCATTTCCTGTTGTATTGGTAATGCAAACTTCAAAGAAATTTTTAAAAATGACCTGTTCTTACTCTCCTTTACATGTCCAGCACACAATATGGCACACAGGTGTTCCAGAGTCAGAGACACAATCAATGGGTGCCTATGACTCACTACATTCTTTCTAGCCTTATGGGGCCAGACTTGAGCAATAGGAGAGAATAGAACATTGCAGGTATGTAAGTTAAGGTACAAATGAAATGGGGGAGAGGGAAACAAACTTGTCAGTACCAGCTCATACAAAAGATTGCATTCTAAAAAAATAATATCTTTAACATTAATTAAGTTATGCACTTTAGATCTGATATAATATTATGCTTTGAGTTTAATTCTTTTATATAGTATTTTAATTTTGATTTTGAGCATATGTTTTGTTTTCTGTTTGGTTTTTCTGTTTCTTCCGGTTTTTTCCAGTTTCTTCCTTTGTCCTGGAAGAAACCAGTTTCTTCTGGAAAAAACCCAACCCTGTTTGGATTTGTAAAATTTTTCCTTTTTAGGATTTTGTAAAGTGTTGTAAGTAATAGTCTGTATGTATTTAAGCAATTGTTTCTATTTCCATTTCCATTTCAGTATACATGCATTTGTCAATATGTTAATTCATATAACAACAATGTAATTATGTGTCATCCCCTTCACAGAAAACTTATGATGCTCTGATGGGTGCATCCCAACTAAAAACAGGTTGGATTTCTAAAGCAAGTGCTACTCAGAGAAGAGGCAGAGCTGGGCGTTGTCGACCTGGTATCTGTTATCACATGTACAGCAAAGCCAGATTTAGTAGCTTTCAAAAATTCCAAGTACCTGAAATCTTGCGTGTTCCCATTCATGAACTGTGTTTGCAAGCAAAGCTCTTAGCTCCTCCCAATGCTCCTATTGCAGATTTCCTAGCCAAAGCTCCCGATCCACCTCCTTTTATGGTCACCAGAAATGCTGTCACTCTGTTAAAGGTAAAACATTAGGTTTAAAAAGGGTTTAATGGGATTAATCAATTTGCATTACTTGGTTATCTCGAATATAATGCTGTTGGAGTGTATGAAAGTAAGAACTGGGTTGGTTGGTTGGTTGATTTGACTTTTTTGGTGCAATGTCCAAATAGGACAAGCTGTGCCAAACACACGACAAAAGTAGAGCTCCCTTGTATTCAAAAATGGTAGAAAACAACGGTGGTAATAAGAAGCGTGAAGATGTTAAAAGTATGGCCGTATGAAAAGGTATGAATGTAATAAAATATATGATATAAGAAGCAATGTTTCATAGAATGTCTAAAAGTAGCAAATGTGATGAGAGTAGTAAAATATACAAGAGGTTAAAAGTAAAAGTAACAGAAACAGTAAAACAAAAAGATTAGATCAAAGAGTAAAAACCAGTACTTTGTAGAAACTGGAAAACAGAGGGGTGAGGTCTTTTGCCCAAAAGATCAGTCAAATTGGGAGAAGTGGACCCAGTGAGTAAGAACTGGGTGTTTACAGGTCATGAAAGTCCTAAGAAAGTCACAAAATTAGAAAATAGGCCCTAAAAACTCTTAAAATATCACAAGATTAGAGATGGGTCATGAAAATGTGAATTGTATTTGGATAAAGGCCTTGAGTTTTCATGTGCCAAAAATCTAAATATCTCTGTAGGCTTTTTTTTTATGCAGTTTTCAGGATACAAAAGAGCTTAGGATAAACTAAGGGGTAAAATGTGTGTCTATTTTAGTACTACAAATGTAGATATGAGTCTTTTTCTTTCTTCTACCTCTATCCATAGCTTCAAAGTTTTAAAGAAATAGAGAGATATGGTTCTAAGGTTAAAATACACTGCAATCTAAAAAAAGAAAAAGAAAATTGTATAATTTTGGAAGATCTAGCAATTGTTCTCTTAATATAGCTGTGGTCATTAAAGCTGAAACTCATAACTGATATAACTTTCAGCATTCAGTGACAGTAATCTCTATTTAAGCCTCTTGTTTGCACATGTACAGATAAGACTTTATGCTCATGGTCTTTTAACAATTATTTGCTTAAAGCAATTGTTAAGAGAAATGCATTAATTTTTATATGCTCTTTTAAATTTTCTAATAACTTAGTTGGGTTATAAATAGAAGTTAACATATACATTATATGAGGCGGTGAAAGGCAAAATGGTGTAAGTCACATTTTCAACTTTTTTTATTTGAGGTCAAAAATGTAATCTCCATGTTCAGTTTATTGTGGAATTGCAAATAATTATTATTTA
This sequence comes from Dolomedes plantarius, assembly GCA_907164885.2. Lineage (NCBI taxonomy): Eukaryota > Metazoa > Arthropoda > Arachnida > Araneae > Dolomedidae > Dolomedes > Dolomedes plantarius. The sequence continues at coordinate 131,084,830 of OU015492.1, forward strand.
CAATATTATAACAATTATTAGGAATTATAATTTCTTCAGTTTATAGTGGATTTTTTTTTGTAGTTGTTGCAGTAAAATGCTTTGGACTTACACCACTTTGCCTTTCACCACCTCATATGTCAAGTACTAAGAATTTTTTTTACAGAATTGTAGGTTTAATAATGAATATTAATAACATATAATCTCTCCATCAGTGAAATGGACAGTTTTATGTAAATCCATTTGCAATTAAATAACATATTTTAATTCATTTTATGTGAACCATTATATCATTATTATTTTTTAAATTACAGACAATTGATGCTCTTGACCCATGGGAAGAACTGACTGAGCTAGGTTTGCATCTGTTAGATTTGCCCATAGAACCCCGTCTGGGGAAAATGGTTTTATATGCAGTAGTGCTGAAATGCTTAGATCCAGTACTTACCATTGTTTGTGCTTTAGCATACCGTGATCCATGTAAGATTTAATTTTATTCTGTTTTTATGAGTAATGAGTATATTTATTTTACTTTTAATTATTTGACACATTATGAGAAGGAATTATTCTGAACTAGCTTTTTGTATTTATGATGGCATAAATCTTGATAAAAATGTGTGATTTACCATAGTATAAAATTTGTTAGTGATGTCATTAGCAATCATTTATAATTTGACAAAATTAGCAGATAATAGACAATTATTTAGTATTATTCATTGCAGGGAAGAAAAATTAGTTTAATTCTGTTTAGCTTTATATAAAGAGTAAAATAAATATTTTAGCTCCATTAGAATATAAGTCTTCAAAGCACTCTTATTTTTTCTAATTAGTGCAAATCTTCTGATGTCTATAATGTTATAAAGATATGGATAAGTAATTCCTATGATTTTTTTTCATTCTATTACATATAATGTAAAATAGTTTAGAATTTTTAAAATAAATATGAATGTTAACAGTGAGTAAATGAAAGAAAAGTTTGTGGTTTATATGGGATACTCATGTATTTCAGATGCTAAACTTCTAAAAGGAGTGATCCTTATAATAAGTGAAACAACTGGAGAAATATTTTTTATAAATTGAACATAATATTTAGGGACTTAATAGTCAACAGGCTGGCATTTGACAAATAATATTATATTTAGGATATGAAGAAAGAAAATGAGAGCAATTGAATCTGTACGTTAGTGAAAAAAATTCTTATTTAATGATGATTATAACTCTGAGTATTATTCCCCTAACATCTAAGATAATTTTGGATATTTCTATAGTTTCAGACTTTAAATGATGAATATTAATGTTCCTATAATCAAGTGCTTTGAAAAGATGAGCATGTCTCAATTAATAGTCTTAGTTTTTGCTGCAACTGACATTCATTAATTAATAGTTATGTTATGGAACAGAGGAAGTTTTCTGTATAATTTTCTGTGTAGATTTTTTTTTATCTATACCACTTTTAATTTCACAATTACTCAAATCTGACCTTCTCATTTTAATCCCTGTACCAACCTTTTTTTAAGGGGGTCCAAGACACAAAATTCTTCAAATTTTCAGAAAATTTTTTATTGCATTAAGAAATTTTCTGTTCTTTTCCGCTTAAAATGACGTTTAAATCATGTTTCTATCTAAATTAGAACAGGAGATATTATTTTTTTGTTTTGCAGCATTCTAATAGCAGCCACTCTTTGTTTAAACTTTTAAATGCGTTTTTCTGCATGATGAGTTTTTTCACCATTTCTCGTCTTTAAATTGTTATAAGTCAGGAACCGTTAAAGATAAATGGTTCAAACTTGGAACATGTCATTTTCAATTATTTTAATTTAATTTTGATTCAGTAAAATTAAAAAAATATTTACTTTTAAAGATATGATATTTTTAAAATAAGTTGCATAATTTTTTTTTTGAAATTTTTATTCAAAATATTTTTAATTTTTTTAAAATTAATATTTAAAAAAATGCTGAATCAAAATTAAAACTTATATATTTCTGTTTAATTAAATGGAAAAAAATTTGAAATTTGACAAATACTATCTTGAGTTATAACGATTTTAAATTACCCCACATTTAAAAAAAAATTTAAATTTTTAAATTTTTAAAAACTTTATGAGAAGTTTTATGTGATTTTGTTTACAAAATATATGGTTAACCATCACAAAAAAATTCAAAATTCTAACTCGATAAATAATTTTATTTTAAATGTGTCCTGGACCCCCTTAATAAAAACAAATGGTCTGTTCTCATTTCTAATGTGCATCCAGATATTTACTACTGTGTAACTGAATTTATGGTGTACATCAGATTTGAATAAATAGGTTAATCTTGGATTTTATTTCCTTTTTAAAATTTCTTTTTAATTTAAAAGATTTTAAAATGTTTAAATGTTTCTGCTCGTAATTTGCAATGTTTTTCTGTTTATGAAAAATGCAGTAAAATTCTCTTTTAAAGCAATATATATATTATCCATTCACAAAATTTATTGATCAATATGATTTATTTTCAGTCATTTTGCCTACTAAGCCTGCAGACAAAAGAGGAGTTTGTGAAAGAAGGAAGTATTTTGCCAATGATACTTTTAGTGACCATATGGTAGTGTTAAGGGTATTTCAAGTAAGGAAACAATTTACTTTTGAAGGAATTTATGTGTTTTAGTGTACTAAACTTTGTTTTGTTCTTGTTAGTACATTTTATATTTAAATACTTTTTACATATATTTAATATTAATACTTTTATTTGTTAACTCTTTCATGAGAGTCATATAATGTAGCTTGTAGTGATTTTAAAAGACTAAATGATTTGGTAAATAACTAAAAATTTTGTTTAGTGTCTAGTTCCTTTGCATGCAATAATTTCCTTTAAACACCTCAAGAAAGTTGTTCATATTGCTCCAATTTTTATTAATTTGTTTAAATTTAGATGACTTCCTTCCTCACAGTGGGTATATGTATATAAGTATTATATATAAATAAAATAATGTAAGTTTTTATTGTTAACTGAATATGAATGTTCTTTGTATATATATATATTTGTTCTGGATAAAAATCTGTGTCTGGTTTCCCATTTAGTACCTAATAGTAAAATCTTCATTATAATGTGTCCTTAATATAATTTTTAAATATTTTACAAAGGCTAAAGTAATAGCATAACTCTTTTCTTTAATAGTAGCTTTAATATTAGTGAGCATTACTGAAATAATATTTAGTTCTATTAATTATTTCTAGGATTGGCAGAAAGAAAAGCCAGAAAACAGAAATCTTTACTGTAAAAGAAACTTTCTGTCTCATGCTGTTTTGGAGATGATTGCAGGAATGCGTTCCCAATTGCTGGGACAATTGAGAGCTTCAGGTTTTGTCAGAGTCCGCGGTTCTGGTGATATCAGGGATCTAAACACAAATTCTGAAATATGGGCAGTAGTGAAAGCTGCTTTGTGTGCAGGAACTTATCCTAATTTGATTCGAATTGATAGAGATCGTCAAAAGCTAATTACTCAGTGAGTTTTTGCATTTCATAAGTTTTATTGTTTGATTTAGATTTGCTTTCATGTTGTAGCATTTTAAAATGAAGATATCCTGTAGATAACATTGGTTATTATCATTGTATTCAGATAGAAGTCATTTCTGTGATAAAAGTTATTACTTTTTATCCATCTGTGATCTCATGCCCTTTCACTCGTTTCACAGCTATGATTTTTAGAATAGAGAAGATAAAATCTAAAAACTTTATTCATAAGCCTATGTGTACTAAGTTTTCAGACTTGTGCTTTTCTTGGTTGATTTGGGAAAGAAATCAAGTGTGAAAACTGTAAACATTTTAAAAATAAGGATATGACTATACAGTATAGAAAAAAAAAATTCAAACTAAAATGTCTTTTCTATTTTATGTGTTAACATTCTTAATTAAAAAAATTATGTTCTATCTGCAGATGGAAAAAAATTGTCATTTTGTAGATATACCTTTTCTCTAATGAAATATTACATTTGTAAGAAAGAAATTTTATTTTTAGTTCTGATTGAAAGTGACAAACAGATATTAGTTTTTTTTTTCCCTTAGTATGAAATGGAGTATTCATTTAAAATAGGATATTTTGAGATCAAATTAAAGGAGTTAATTTAGATACCCTACCTCTACCAGTTTATCTAAACTTGCTGTCAATAAAATAAGTTTGAAAAAAAAAACCAGCTTTTTGTGGTTATTTTATATTTTCTTGAAGAATGTTTACCCTTTTAAGTTAAGAACTACTACATTTTTCTATAGAGAAAATCTCATTACTTTCATTTTTATGTATATGTGCTTATGTATTTGTATTTTTAAACACTTCATAATGCTAATATTCTGCTATTATTACAGAAAATGCATTCCCACAAATTCTCTCCATTTTCTCTGATACATTTTCTACACGTAATAGAAAGCTTTATGGCTGATTCACTCACTGTGTGTAAATAACATTTTCTGATATATTTAACATTAAATTGAATTATTGGCTATTAGATATTTCAAAATCTATTCATAAAATTAAACAATCTTAAACTGGTGATACAGGGACTCCTTGATCCTCTCTATTCTATTTGTGTTTGAAAATTAAAAGAAAATGTTGCTATGTTCAGTGTAATGCAGGGGATTGAATCATTGTGATATTTTAGTGTATGCTTTCAATTCCTTTTTCTATTTAAGTAATTATTTTTTCTCATTTCACTTGATAAAAATAGGAAAGAAAGTAAAGTTCGTTTCCATCATACATCTGTGTTAAATAACATGTCTACAATGGCACACAAACGAAACTCTAATGCTTCTTGTCGGAAGACAATATCTGATTTACCCTGTGACTGGCTGCTGTATGAAGAGATGATGCGTACTGGTAGCACAGCTCATGCATATTGTTGCACTCTGATAACACCCATCACTGTAGCTTTATTTTCTGGACCAGCAAGACTCCCACTTGATGCCATTCATGAACCCAATCAAGGTAACTTTACATATTTATTTATTGCCATCCCTCTATATCAATTTTACTTAAGATTTATTTTTTTTAAATCCTATGTAGTAGATATAAATATCTGTAGCAGTCAGCTTTGTATCATATACATATCAAACTCTTAATTTGGTTTGTATTTTCTGCCTCAAATTTCAGGTTTAATGGAATTTGCAGTTATTACCTATTTTCCTGGTTATTTTTTTAATTTAAAAATTTTTCTTTTTATTTCGTATTTTGTTTCCATAATAAAATTTTTTGTTATATCTAATTTTGAAAATTTTTTTCCCCAGACAAAAGCATTTTTCATCATTTAAAGCAGTAGTTTCCAACCAGTGGTCTGCGGACCATAGGTGGGCCATGAGAGCCTCATGAGTGGTTTGGCACCACATTTTAAAAAGGCTGCCAAATAAATGGTATTTTGAAAGCAATGTTCATTGAACTAGATAGGCAGAATATATCTGATGACTATCAGGTGTTGAATTAAAATTTCTTAAAAGTTTAACATAATTATTTTATTATTAGAATATGATATGTGAGTATGTTTATCCTGTATCTCTTTTATCTGAGGGATATTCTATACCCCCCATACTCCTCCCCTCAAGTCAGTGGGGGGTGGGTGGGGGGTTCGCACATGGTTCAATTTCTGGCTTAGTGGTCCACAGACTTTTACGGTTTGGGAATCATTGATTTAAAATATTTGCTGTACTTTGCATCTGTTGGAAATTGAACCTTTAACAATGTCACATAGATGTATCATGATACATGGGAGAGTTAATAATTTTGTTTGCAAGATCTCTTGAAAAATATCCTGCAAGCAGGAAAACACAGTGACATGGAAAAAATTTTAAAAATCAGAAAAATAACTAATAATATATAAGCTCAATATCATTATTAAGTATCCTATTAAAATTTTATTGCCTTACCTGTCAATTACTTATAAAATAGTTGATAATGTTGATATAATTAGTCAAAGTTTCTGGAAGAGTCAGATTAATATCTCAAAACTTAAACATCATTAATAGAAATTCGGGGGAAAGATTACCTCTTCTAAGCACACATTAAAGTTATCAAAGCAATTGTTTAGCAAAAGTACAGTGTATCTTACAGGAAATAAACTTGCCACAGTTAAAAAAAATTCAAATTGTATGAAGCAGTTTTTCACTGTACTGGAAATAGTATCAGTTTCAGTGTACATTAGATGTACATGTAAAAACATATAAGGGAATGTATTAAGTGTATATCTGCTTGCTGTCATTGCAAAGACTTTTTGACTCTGAATGATTTTCCAGAAACTAAATAATCTCATAGTCAATGTTTTGATGTTTATTTAAAACAAATTGCAGAAAAGTGCTCTTAATAACCATCTTATAGGCTTATACATACTGTGGGAATTTTTTTTTTGGCTTTACTTTACTTTACTTGAAATATTTCATAGAATACTTCAATCTGGAATTAGCCAAAAGGAAGCTGGCGATTTTAAATGCCATGAAAGTACTTTAAAAATTGTAATTTGTTAATTAGTTGATTATTTTTTTACCTCTACATAAGCTTTGTTTGCATACATAAGTGACTTATTCCTTGATTTTTTTTATTATTATTATTATTTTTTAAATCAATAGATTATACTGAGGAAGAGGACAGTGGAGATGATTCTAAGTATGACAACCAAAAGGCAATGTTTAAGATTGATGATTGGATATCCTTCCGAGTAGATCCTGAGGTGATTAATTGCTTATTACTACTTACATATTATTTTTAATCCATGAAACTAATAATTTCGGCTCTGTCAATTCAAAAAAATTATGAAACACTTATTTTCTTGTGGGTAAGAATAATTGTAATCAAATATTAGAAGTTGCACCTCAACTTTTGTTATTTTATTTAGTTATAATATATTTGATTTTATGTGCTATTAAAATGTTGTATCCACAAGTTCAAATCTGTAATTATCAGTTGATTGCTTATATTAAGCTCCTTGTTACAAATATATTTTTATTGCAAGTAGTTTTATTTATTTTGGTTAAATAAAAATTTTAAAAATCCAGTTATTTGAAGAATTATTTCAAGTTATACAAAATGTTATGTATTGTAAATTTGATACTCTCAAATATGCCATTTAATGCCATATATACGAGGGTTGGGGCAAAAGTCATGGCAACTATTTTTTTTCTTGAAGATACCAGTCCGGTTGGAAAATGTGACATATACAGACGAAAGGACAAGGTCTTAACTACATGTGTGGACAATGAATAGCACTGAAATATCATAACACACTAATTTATTACGGTAGTATACAGGGTAATATGGCCTTCACAGTGCAAAAGAATGATAACACAGTACACATAAAGTTGACATGACAAACCTGGGCCTAAAGACCCTCAATGTAGTCCCCTGCTAGTGTCACCACACGTTGCCAACGATGTGGGAGGTGCTGAATACCATCAGCCTCAGCATTTGCTGCACCATGTGTGAATCGGGTCATCTGTTGGCGCACAGCATAAGCAATGTCCTCTCGTGTTGCAAACCGCCTACCACATATTGGTTCCTTTAATCTTGGGAATGAGATCAAAGTCACAGAGCAAAAGGTCAGGAGAGTACGGTGGGTGCTCATGCGCGTCGATCACCATCAATTTGACTGGGGAAGGATTCTGATGGAACTTCTGCTGCCTTGGTGATCCAGGATGTCGCCACTCCGCGGACTGACGTTTCAGTTCTGGTTCGTATGCCCTGGCCCAAAATTCATCGATGGCGATTATTCGTGACAAGAATTGATCGCCGTCCTGTTGCCAGCATACAAAGTGGTCGGAGCATATTGCATAGCGCCCCCCAACTTTGAACTTCCGTCAGTGCATGCGGTACCCACCGCGAAGCGATTTTGCTTAGCTGTAGCTCATTACTCAATATCCTGTGGACGGTGCGTTTCTCGATGCCACTTGCCCTCTCTAACTCCAGTAATGTCCATCGTCTGTCTTCATCCATGAGCTGCTCGATGACGGCATGTGCCAAGTCAGTCCGCACACTCACCAGTCGTCCCGATCGTTGCTCATCACTGGTTGACACACGTCCTTGCTGAAACTTTCCTACCCACCATGCTACTGTACGATATGGTAGGGCATTATTCCCAAGGGCTTCTACTAATTCACTGTGACATTCCATCGCATTTCTCCCTCGGAGAACGGCTATTTTGATGTAAGCGCGCTGCTCAACACGGGTTACTTCCATCTCGCACGACACTCACCAACTGACTGATTTCAGAGCCCTCGCTGCGCTACTACCAGCTATCACAGAGCCATCTGTTGTTCTGCATACACACTATGCCTGCAGAACTTCCACACGACACATATACGTTTGTGATCCGTTCACATATCTACAAGAAAAAAAATAGTTGCCATGACTTATGTCCCAACCCTCATATATACAGTAACCACCGCTTATAGTGATCACTGGTTATAAGAATCAACCGTTTATAAGAATCAATATCACGAAAACAAAAACAAATGAATTATTTCCATGTTAAAATTTTCGCTTTAAAGAATCAATCCACCGGTTTTAAGAATCAGTTTACACTCTTCGTTTTACTTCCATTTTTCCAAAAAACCTACTTAAACCCTCAAAAGGCACGAAGTTCGTTCTTTTTTTTAAAGAAAGATTGATAAGATGGGATGGCATATAGTCGTAAAATTCACCCCTTTCTTTATTAGACATAACATAATCGTTTCCCCTTAAACGCTTTACCACAACACTGTCCTATTAGCTTGACCCGGGGGCAACTTTACCCGTCCGAGTAAATCTTCGTCTGAGACTATAAGTATTGAAAGAGGTATAAACAGCCTTCTGAAAACTTCATTACGTCAAACTACAGTAGAAAACTTTTTCTTGCTCCCTTCCTGTAGTTGAAATGTTAAAACTGTTAAGCAGGTATGTTGTAACTTGTAACAAATATTGTATTTTTTTCTTCTCTTACTATAATCATGTGTATCTACTTATAGGTCTAAAAATTAAGTTTTATTTTTAAAACTATAAAAAAAATTTTAATAAAAGATAGTTAATGTAAATTAAAGAGTATTTTATGGTAAATTATCTAATATATGTATATATAGGTGTGTGTGTTCCAGTCCAAAAACCTAAATTTCGGTTATAAGAATCAACCGCTTATAAGAATCAAAAACAGTAATAACAAACGTGATTCTTATAAGCGGAAATCACTGTATATATATACTGAAGGGCCAGAAAAACTGGTACACCTGCCTAATATCGTGTAGGACCTCCACAAGCACGCAGAAGTGCTACAACATGATGTGGCATGGACTTGACTAATGTCTGAAGGTATCCTGTAGGCAATGCACACCATGAATCCTGCAGGGCAGACCACAAATCCGTAGAAGTGCGAGGGGGTGGAGATCTCTTCTGAACAGCATGTTGCAAGACATCCCCGGATATGCTCAATAATGTACATGTTTGGGAATTTAATACTTTTTTAATTTCAGGATCACTCTTCTGTCTTTAGCTGGTCAATAGAAGTGTCTAAAGTCAGAAGAGTGATCCTGGAGCCACTCGGTAGCAACTCTCGACATATGGGGTGTCGCATTGTCCTGCTGGAATTGTTCAAGTCTGTCAGAATGTACAATGGACATGAATGGGTGTAAGTGATCGGACAGGATGTTTATGTACCCATCACCTGTTAGAGTCGTCTCTAGATTTATTAGGGGTCCCATATCATGCCAACTGCACATGCCCCATACCATCACAGAGGCTCCACTATCTTGAACAGTCCCCTGTTGACATGTACAGTCCATGGATTCATGAGGTTGTCTACATACCCATACACGTCCATCCTCCCAATACAATTGGAAATGAGACTCGTCAGACCAAGCCACGTGTTTCCAGTCATCAACAGTCCAATAGAGGTGTTGGCAAGCCCTGGCAAGGTATGAAGCTTTGTGCCATGCAGTCAACAATAGTACATGAGTGGGCCTGTGGCTCCAAAAGTCCATATCAATGATGGTTCGTTGAACAGTTTGCACGCTAACACTTGTTGATGCCCTGGCACTGAAATCCGCAGCAATTTGAGGAAGTGTTGCACGTCTATCTCATTTAAGGATTCTCATCAGTTATCAATGGTCCTGTTCATTCAAGATTTTTTTCTGGTCCCACCATTGTCTGAGATTTGATGCTTTACTGGATGCATGATATTCAAGGTACACTTGTCAAGTGGTCGTGCGTGAAAATCCAAATTGCATTGCTACTCGGAGATGCTATGTCCCATCTCTCCTGTTTTGACTATAACGCCCCGTTCGAAGTCACATAAATCATGATAATCTGCTATTGTAGCTGCAGGAACTAAACTAACAGCTTTACCAGGCACCTGTTGTCTTGTAAAGGCACTGCTGACTGCATTACACTACACCGATTGGTTGTATATCTCCGTTATATGCATATACACGCCTGTGGCAGTTTTGTTTTGGTTCTTCAGTGTATATACATTTATATAGCATTTAGTACCATGGTCTAATGTACGATGACATTTAGTACACTACTGTGACAGTAAACTGTACTCTTGTTGTTTAAGGATAACTCTTTTTTTTAAATTTATTAATTTATTGTTATTATATACAAGGCTATTAGACATACATTTATTCATCCCAGTGAGCAATACAGTGGCTCATTTGGTCAGGGAAAAGAATAAATAAAGCACAAAACTATGGAATACATAAATGTATGCAAAGAATGGCAGAAAAAATAGAATTTAAAAAGTCTAGGATATAATTATTGAAATTCTGACCTAACAAAATTTGTAGATCAATTTAGTGTCACCCAGGATGCATCACAAAGAAGCTGATTAAAATTACCGTCTTCTATTGATGATCTGCTTTGTCTGTCAGATTGATTTGATGTTTTTCTATTGTTGTTATTATTACTTTTGCTTAAAGGCAAAAAAAAAAAATTACAAAAGTAATTAAAGCAAAAGTGCTGCTGTGGGAAAGAGATGGAACTGCTATAAGGGAACCCAGTGCCATCTGACTTGCCTTGTCAGACTTTACTGCTAATTTTAGAATTCTCACCTCCCATGACTTTTTATGTTGACATTTGTTTCACATTGGCTTGACAAGCACTCCTGACTGTCCCTTTTGTTTATCTGGTGAGGCTATGGATTTTACCCATCTTTTGATGTGTACTGTTTTAAAAGACTACCATTTTACTATTGACAACTGGCTTAATGGGGCTAATTTTTACTGGGCTACTCATAGGGAGCTATGGTCAGTTGACTATCTCTTTGCATAAGGGAAAAAAAAGCTTTTGCTGAAAATAACAACCTTTTTTTTCTTAGTCAAAGCAAGGAAATTTTGCTAAGCTGAAGACTGTTTTTATTTCAGATTGCTCGGCTAGTTCTGCAGCTACGTCAGAAATGGCATGCCTTGTTTTTGAAGCGTATGCACAATCCTTCCAAGCCTCTTGTTCCAGCAGATGAAGGAGTGATTCGTACTATTTGTAGTGTTTTACTGGCAGAGGATATAGCTTTGAATTTACTGCAGCCATCAGGAATTGGTCAGCGTCCTCGACCAATGGAACATTTTTCTTTAGCCGATATTGGAAAGTCCATGCATAGCAGTCCAAGTCATAGGAATGCTGGTTGCTCGAATTACTTCCACTCAAGTGATATCTGTAACCCAAATGGTAAGTATCCTTTCAGTATTCTAACATTGTTAAGAAGGTAACAAGCGAACAATTTGTCTTTGAACCTTGAAAATCAAAAATAAAAGTTGATGAAGTCAATTCGTACAAAGTTTCATTAATTATTTTGTAAAATAGGGGACATTAATGATAAAATGAATTTCATGAGCTGTTAATAATGTTTTGGCTAAATACATATACATTGGAGCACTGAATATATATATTTTTTCCTTTGTACATTGTTTACTGTAGGTTCTGAATCATTTTAATACTGTGTAAGGGCTGGACTTAGTTTTCAGTCTTTATATTTAAATGCTATTTAGAAAAATATGTGAATAGTGTTTAGCCCTGTATTGTTGAATTATGTTTGCTTACATATATTTTATAATGAAATATTTGAATGTGATAAAAATTATAGTGAAATATGTATGATAAATAATAATTTTCATAAGAAAGGATTAAAACATTTAATGACATATTAGGCTGATAATTAGATATGTTACAAGTATGTGGGGTTTTTGAATTTACTAATGAAACTGTATTTACATATTTTCTCAAGATCTTTATTCATGGTAGGATTTGTTGGCTCTTTGTATTGTAAGATATGTAAAATACTCACTAAAAAATTGTGTAATAATTCTATAATTTCTTCTAGAGGTAGAATTATGGAATTAAGAATTAGACAAATGTTTGAAAACAAAAATATTCTTGGAGACATGGTTGAGAATTCATTAGTTTAAATTTTATTCGAAATGGCCCATAAAACTTCATATTTTCACCAGACACACCTTAAAACTCCATAATTTATTTCAAATTTTTCAGACTAGGAATTACATTAAAGGTCATATATAATAATTTCTTAGAATAATATTTGTATACTTTATGTGAAGAATTTGGAAAAACAAAAACAAAAAAACATGGGGTTTCTTAGTTCAAATGTACAGCAAAGCATGTGATGCCAATTTTTAAGTCTTATTGTGATTGACATTAATAGATAATGACTCTACCTCCAGAGTAGCACATAGATTAAAATAATATTTTTGCCCATTATTGCCCTGAATGGACTGAATGATATTTGTGTTTCAAGGCCAGGCAAAAAGAAATCTAAAAATATTTTCAATGTGACCTGTAAAATTAAAAAAAAACAAAAAACTGTAATATTGTGATCACTAATGGAATGTAGGTCTATGATATAAAGCATGGTTTTTTTATTGTCTTGGCTGTTTACTCCTCAATTCTGAATCTGTCATTATTTACCATAAAATCTTGAGCATAATACACACTTTTTTTTCACATTTTAGTCTGCAAAAATGAGTGTTATACTCGTGTACAAAACAAGACCTCATTTGTTTAAAAATAATTTAAAACAGACTGATATTTTTATTAAAATTGAAAACCCACTTTTTGGAAAAATTTATGCGTTTCGAGATATATAAATTCGATGCTATCAGACTTATTATGTTACAAAGAAAATATTTATATCAACTGGAAGATGAAAGCTTTCTCATTCATATAAACTTCATTTCAAGTCTCTATCTTAAAATTTCGATTTTTAATTGAATTTTAAAGAAATACTTCAAAAAAATCTTCTCATTCGCTTGCTTTGCAGAAGGATTGAAAGAAGATCCGATTGTTCACCCATCTTCATCCGGGCTTATACCCCCCAATCTACCTGGGCTTCATCCATTTCGCCGGGAGGGGGGGGGGGAAGCTTCAACTGTAAACAAATGAATGACTCAATCGCTGTAAACAAGTATTGAGTCATTCATTCACTTGATTCACCAGAGGAGCGAGAGTAGCGAGCCTAGGGGCGAAGCCCCTAGTTCTTTAAAAAAAAAAAAAAACTACGAATATGTTGCTAAACAGCCAGTTTTGTGGAAAGTTCAAAGAAATGTTCGTATTTATTCAGTCCACTAAAAACTTCATCAGGGACATTTTCCGCGAAATGAAGTCCACGATCTATTGTTTCAAATGCCAAAAAAATGGGAGATTTTATTCTAAAGTGGGATAAAATTTCTCAATTTGTCTTGAAAAAAATTTCGATATATAGAGATTTTTTCGATATACAGAAACAATTTTTCTATGTAATGAACATGAAGATTCGCTAAGAGTTCGATATATAGAAAATTTCGATATAGGGAAGTTCGATATATGGAGGTTCGACTGTAATTACATAACTATTATTACTTTATTTTCAGACGATCAACCTGTTTTTACTGCTTCATCTTCTGGAGCAAGTAATTACTCTACAGGCTATGAGAGCTGTAGTCCCACACCTGTTCCTATGGCCCAGCCATTTAGCAGTAGTCAGCAAATGTCTAAAATAGAAATGAGTGCATCTTCTGCATGTAATTATAGAATTGCTTATTTTATAATCAAAGCCAATACCTCTAGAGTTGTAGAAATATCAATGGCCAAAAATATTTTTGCATTTTCACCTGTAACAGAGAGAAAGTTGCTGTCAGCTATTAAGGTAAGCTTTTAACTTGTTCTTGTAAGTTTGAATTAAAATAGAAGTTACTTTTTTTTATTTTGTGGCCTGGTCATGTTCCATTGGATTTATAAATTTATATTACATTTTTAAAATTCCCTTCATGTTATATTCTTAATAAAAAAATTTTGCAGTTATGAACAAATCTAAGAGTAGGCTTTTGAGAAATTAAGCATTTCAGGCCTCAAGGAAAGCAATGTAATTTTGATGACTATGTTACAACAGTATAATATACGCTTAATTTTGAGATAAATTTTTGCGATTCTTTAAAAAAAAATCTATAGATTAAGCATTTGATTTTTTTTTTTTTTTCTAATATAGTGTTCATTTTAAAGATACTGTCCTCAGACTCTTAATTAAATAACTTCATGAGAGTTTTTTCAGTGTATCATTGTATTATATCAGTTTTTCTATTGTACTACTATAATTCTTAAGAAGATATGTCTTTTTAAAATTTAAGACTTTTGAGGTAACTATTCTCACTGTCATGTTAAGATATTTTTACATAGCCTTTTTTTATTCTTGGAGTCGATTACTAGTTTTAACTACTAACATTGTAATTATTTTCTTTGTTTGTTCTGAGTCAACTCTGATTTAATTTTCTCTGCTTTTGATATATCAGCTCAGATATGAAAAAATGCTTGTAGTTATTTAAAATTCAAACTTTTATTAACAGACAATTGTCTGTGTGGTGATCAAACCCAAACATATAATTTATAAAAGCTTATATGTTATTGAAATCCAATACTTTTAAAACAATTTGCATAAATTGGCATCTTGTCACAAGTTTCATGAACATATATCACTGCACATCATCTTATTTTTTGCTTAAGTAGACCAAGCAGTTATTGTGTGTCTTGAGAATCTGCTATCATTATGTGTACTTTACTAGCTATTTGATTTTCATAGTCACTATCTTCAATATTGTTATAACTGTTAAAGATATTTTATCAGTTTTACATACACTATGTAATATGTACAAGAATAGGTCATGAATGAACAGTGATCAAGCTGCACATAAAATAACTTCAAAAGTGTAATCATGTTATCAAGCTTGGTAAGGAACATTTGAAGTTATTTCAATTCTGAGAAGTATAAGTAAGAAACTCTCATGTATAAATGTTCTTATGCAAATGATTTCAAAGCAATTTTTTAATAAAAATGTTTCCTACTAATGTTTTATTTACTACTCAAGTGCCATACCAAAGGTAATCTAATAAAGCAGAGGATTAAAATATTAAATGCTTTAACACTGCTTTAAGTTCACACTTGTAATTTTATGTAATGTCTACAATATAGGCTGTTTCAAATTCTATCTCTAAATTATTTTTGATTATATCCCTCTCTCAGGTATAAAATGAAATCTAAATTTTAATCAGTTTTGTTTTATGATAACTTTCCCAAATATGCATGTTAAAAGAAGTTAGATCATTTTTACATTAGGAGTAATTTATTTTACCTAAAGCTTTTATTATTCATTTCATTCTCTAGGAAGGGAAAACTGTTATTCTTATATTCTCAATACAAGGTAGTGGCCATTTCCAAGGTTTTGCTCGTTTCACACCTCATTTATCTGATCAACGTCCACAAGAATTTTGCACACCAAACCTTGGAGCTTGTTATCAGATTGAATGGCTTAAGAAGTGAGTAGAAAATTTGATATACATATGCTAAAAGTGTCTCTTTTTTATTCATGCAAATAAAATTCTTTTTACTCTGCTTCAGAGCTAATGTTCCATTCCAAAGCACCAGGCATCTGCAAAATGCATGGAATGAAAATCGCAAAGTACAAAGTTCACGAGATGGCCAGGTAAGACAACTTTTTTTTTAAAAATTAAGTTATAATACTTTTTAATTCCTATTAATAAATGTTGGAGTGGTGTTTAAGATGCTAAAAAAAAAGGTATGCAATTACAAAACCAAACAGTATACTTTTTTCACATTGAATTTATTTTTAAATGTTGAATTTTTAATTGGAAGATTATTATTTTCCTGCTATCTCCTGAGGTGAAGAATCAAAGTATTTTTGCTGCAGTAACTTTAGTAGAAGAATTTAGTGTTTTTTTTAAAAAATATTAGCTGCTGATGGTAAGTAGGCTTACATAGGCAAGGCATGATCATTTGCTCCCCAACCACAAATATATTCTAGACATATCCTCATGAAAAAGCTTGACCCACTAATGGTACAAAATTGTAGCAACCCTTATACAATAAGTCTCTGCAGAGGAAAATGTCATCCTTTTTAATTCATCAACTTCTTGGTAAAATTTATTTCCTTGATAAGCAGATTGGATCAAGAATTATTCAATCTACTATGTGCAACAGACTGCTGGTGAAGGTATGTTTTTTGTCAATGCTTGTTTTGTAAGTACAAGGTCTGTAGTGGCCATGAGGTTTTTTGACAAATGAATATGTCATCCTTATCTATATATGCCATGATGGCTATTGGTAACTAGTAATTTAGTATCAGTTCATCCTTACTGTAATGTAAGCAAGCAGGAGTAGAGATGAAGGGGGGGGGGGGGGTGAAAGTAAATTTTAATGTTTGTCTCTCATGAGAGGTGGAAATAATTTAACTTAGAAAATCTGTTTTGAAAATCAATAATTTACAAATGCTTTTAAGAGAAGCCCTGACATTGTCAACAGTCACAGGTTTTTCTAAAATTTCTATTGTTTCTCACCGAATTTCCGGTATTGAGACACATTTAAACAGAATTTAGTTGTGGTGGACTTTGACAATTTCTAATATTTGTGTGTTTGCCTCTTTTAATATCTTATATAAAATAGGTGTTTTATTATGTGTAATTATATTATAGAAATTTTAAGGTATATTGAAATAATGAAGTTAGGAAATATTAGCATTAGTTAATTTTGGAAAGATGATCTAGAGCTTTAAACTTTAAGCACTGTATAATTGTACAGTGTATATATATATATATATATATATATATATATATATATATATATATATAATTAAATTATAAATCATTTGTACTTTGCTGACATTGAAATAATTCTGTGTTTTTATTTTAAACTAGGAGCTAGAACCAACTGTTGGAGAATCCTTATGTCAGCTAATTGTAAATGCACAAAGTGTTTTTCCGAGGGAAGCTTTGAAATCCAACAGAAGGCAGATGAATTACAGTAGGGACAATTTCCAAAGTGATTCAGGTTCTATGAACCGAAGTCAAATGCAATGGGACATGCACAATTCAGGTTCTTCAAACTGGTTTGATTCGTCAGACCAGAAGTATTGGTCCCAGTCAAATATGTAAGATACAGAATACAGTTGAATCTCAGTAACCATCTATCTGTGATCTAAACCGCATTAAGTCATAGCATTGAATTTTAAGGGGGGGGAAATATTGGTAGTCTTGACAGGTATGACATTAAATTTTACATGCTTAGTTAAGTACTGGAAGGAAGTTTTTTGACAAGATTTTCTCTTAGGGGGAAAATAAAGGATTAACTTTGGTTAATCTACACCTACTTCAAAGGCACTGTGTTTCTAAAAAAACATTTATTATGTGGATTTAAATTTTTCTATTTGTTTAGATAGTTGCCTGTGTGAAATGAGGATATATATATATTAAAAAAAAAAAAAAAAAACTAGTATGATTGATAATCTGTATCAGTTTTATCTGTTGGCTCAATTTTTATGTTATACATTTCTGAACATGATTTACTCTGAATGAGTTTTTTTAGTTAGTAGGTGGTAGAATAGTATGTTGTACGATTTAAATGTGATTTTTGAAAATGCAAAATAAGCATTAAATATAATGAGAGAGATTTCCAAGCGCTTTTAAAACAGAAATATGCAATCATGATTTTTAAATTCTGTTAGTAACCCCTGTGTCAAAATACACCTTTGTGCTATGAAAATTAGTCTTTTTCTATCTCCACACTAAAAAGTTTAACTATTATCTTATGCAGATTGTTCTAGTATTATTTTGTTATATATTTTTGTAATTTGTCCAAGGGCGAGTGTTGAGTACTTTTCAGTGTTCAGATAGCTTGTCAACCTTCCATAACTGCTGTTTCACCATTGATAATAAGAGTAAGAAAAATTATTCAGAAACTGTTTTGACTAACAGTCTTCAAATTTATCCCCAAAATATTTTTTTAAGATTTCTGTTTGCTGTATAAGTGCCCGATTTATTTATTTCATAAATTATCTATTGTGTTTGGCATCAAAATATGTTTGAAGTGAGAATTTTATTTCCTCTTCATGAGTTTAAATCTTTGTAAACACCCCTTTACAATAAACAGGTGTAGTAGGCTTTAATTTATACAGAAACTTTATTTGTTTTCAGTATTATTTAACAAAATGCTTAGGATTTTATATATACATATGCCTGTATGTGTATGTTTGTATATTTTATTTTATGGTTCATGAATAATATATTATCTGAAAAAGATATGCAAATTCCTATTGTACTTGAAGCAAATAATGTGTCATTTGCAAATAAATTTTACAATTTGTTTTTTTTTAATTTTACAATTTTCTTTTTAAGTTTCATATATACAGTGCAGTAGGAATATATAAGCTGTATATATCCTAGTTATTTTTTAAACACTTATGTAAATTTCTTCTATATAGAGCTTTTATAAAATGCAATTTTATCAAACATCAGAAACATAAATTTAAGAAACAATAAACTATGCCTTCTTATCTGAAATCATGAAGTATTTCAATATTACCTGTATATTCTATGCAATGCTTATTCATATATAAGATATTCACTAGCTGACTTAAATATTCTAAATATTACAATGAGCTACAAAATTTTATGGCCATTATGTTTCCTATGATGACATAAAACCTATTAAAATATATTTGAAAGTAATATAAATGTCTAAAAGCAGAAATATATTTTTTCAAAGGCCACTATTACCCATTTTAGCTTTTAAAATAGTTGCCGAAAAATGCAGCAAACCTTTTAAAGTGTCTGTTTTAAAAATAAAATGTTCTTAAATTAAGGAGAAAGTATTAAGTTGCATTCTGTATTCCCAAATTATTAAAATAGAAATCAAGAAATTAACATATGGACCTTCATAATTTTAAGGTTAGGGGTTTTCCCTTTGGACCCATAAATTTCAGGAGTCAGTGCAATCCCTGTATTTCTATTTAAGTTGTATTAAAAACTCGAGAAATAATGCTTATCTCTTAAAAGTTAAAAACTTTTCATATTTTGGCTGTAAAATTTTGCGGCAACATTCAATATGTTGACCTAAACCAACCAGCATTTCCCAACTTAGGGGATGTGATTCCCCCCCCCCCCCCCCCCAGGGTCACGAAAGGTCAATATCAAGGCAGCTTAATAGTATAGGCAGCTAAGTTTGAACTAGTCACTCATGCAGTTACTTATTACTATTGTTGTAAAGTTTCGGTCCAGGCAGTCAAAAAGTGTTCATTTTATTTTTCTTGCATTTAGGTGGTCAAGGGACTAAAAGGTTGAGAAATGCTGATGTAAATACACCGATAGTTGCTTGGCAAAAAGATGCCATGTCAAACTTACTTTTACTTTGACCTCTACATCATGCCAAGATTTGAATATGTTTCATTTACTTAGGTGGCAGAATATACATAAAATCATGCCATGTATTCTAATTTGCAATTCCTATTTTTTTTCTTCATGATTTTGAATTCCTAATAAACCCAAGATTTTAAATATTTGATTTTTTTTAACTTAAAATTATAAAAGGTCTTGATTTATAGATAAATTTTACATAACTTGATAGTGTCACATAATAAGTAGTTTTAAAAAAGGTATGTGTTGTGATTAAAATTTTTTGGGCTCAGATCTTGGGAAAAGATTGTGAGTAAAAGACGTATGTGTTGTGTTAATGTGTAGGTTATAATAATTTGTCGGTATATTTATGCACAATTTGAACTTCTTGATTGTGCTATAACATATCAACTATGAAATTTCTTTTAACACTGAAATATTTAAATTATCTTGATGTTTATCCCTTATTGACACAAGTGTTTTACTTTTTACATTGTCGCTTACCTCAAATACAGTGAAACTTGTATTTAAGGCATTTCTTAAGTTCAGAGGGAGTGCTGAAAATAAAATTGAATGCTTGCAAATTTAACAAAATAATCAATATTGACTGAGGTGAAAATTAAAATTATGCTTTGAAATCTTAACCGTCTTAATTTCACTATCATATTAGGAATATCAAGAACATAATTACAGTTTAATAGCTCATATTATTTTGACTTTAAGCATGGCAAGAAAATTTCCCACTTTTGCATTTGTTTAATATTCTGAAACAAAGCTTAATTTCCATTCATATTTTATATCCATCAAAGTAGTGATATAAAATTTAAATACAACAATATGCAGTTATGGTATGTTCTTAAATTCAGTTTTTAACATCTCCATTTGCCATTTTTTATTAAAAGTCTAAGCAGTGATCAACTATACAGTTATTTGCTGATGGAGGAGTCATAATCACAAAATATTTGTCAAGACTAGTTCCCATGTTTTTGCTCAATCAACACTTGTTTAATGACTTAAAATGTCTTCTGTAAAACTGCCGATGATGCAAATTTTCATTCACGCAATTCAAGGATCACTAAATACTGGTTTAAAAAGTAGTTTGAATAGTAAGTTTTATTTATTAAATTATTTCAAATAAGTAAGTTTGAATTCATCATACAAGTTTACTGTATTACATTGTAAAACATTTCCTACACTTCTGCTTTCGTAGCCGCTGAAGAAATGCATCGAAAAACTAATTAGCTATCTTATATTTTCTGAAAACTATGCAATTGAATGTGTGTTAAATTGTGTATAGTGTATAAATGGAGTATAGGTTGGGTAGAGTGTTTCTAGAAATTAATGTTCTTGGCATTGAATATGGCAAGTGAAGTTTTTCCTATGCTTCCCTCTTCAAGAGAAAAAAAAAATATGCAATATTCTGAAATTTTAATGTAAGAATTAGAGATGCTGGTAAGAATTTTTTTTCTTCCTGTGACTTTATTTTATGTCTGCCATTCCATGTTGCAATACTGTACAGAGATGTCTTGAGTTGACTTTGTATTTATTGCAATTCATTTTATCATAGTATCTGATTGTGTCATATTTATTTTTTTTCTGCCATACTTCAGAATTATATATGTACTATAACCTGTAAATAAAACAGACCTACTTTTTGTGTAATAAATGTATATATAGCCTTAAATAAGGAATTGATTGTTGTATGTTGGCTCTATGCCATTTTTATTACGTCATCTGCAAAGCACATTCAGCATCTGAGTGGTAGGAGATTTCAAACCCTTCATGAACTCTAAAACATGTGTTTGGGTTTGTGCTTAGAGTGTGGGGCAATATTAACAGCACCTTAATTCTTACAACATGACTAGCATGAATTCAGTTTTGATAGTGAAACTTAACAACAAACCATTATATATCAAGGTAAAAACTACTAGTATTTTAAGCAAAAAAAAAGTAAAATTCATCCATTTAAATTTTTTTTACAAGATAAATATCACATTTTTCCTGAAGGAATTTCCCCCTTGTATATCAACTATTCTTACTAGTTTAATCTAATAAATGTATTGCTCCATAAAAGGTTTCAATGACATGTAATTCTGATCACCCATCCCACCCTGGTTATGTAGATTAACACTAGAACTACGGAGAGGGGTCATTTTGACCCCTCACAAGAAAGGCCTTTATAACCTTATATTTCAAATAATATATACAGTGGCTCCCAAAAGCGTTCATACACCTACGATTTTCAATGAAATAGGGGTCTATCCATTAATTAAAATGAATATTTCAGAATGGGTATTTAATAATAAGAACTATAATCTATTCTTAACAAAACTACATGAAATATTTTAAAAACATAGTAAGACTTTATTTTTAAGAAACCAATAATCAAAAAGTAAAGTCTCACAAAAGTCATCATACTCTTGTAAAAAATCTCTACATATTAGTAAATATTCTAATTTTTCGTTAAATTAATATTTAGTAGGATATCTTTTAGCATCCACAACAGCTTTTAAACGTCTGAGAATAGATTGCACTAGATCTTTTGTAATTTCTGCATCAATGTTCATCCATTCTTCCATCATAATTGTTTTTAGTTTGCTTTTCGTGTGAATGTCATGTTTTCGTACTCAAACCTCCAGTTCTCTCCAAATATGCTCTATTGGGTTTAAATCTAGCGATTGAGGTGGTGTTTTCAAAACTTGTGGACAATTATAGAGACACCAGAGGCGAACATTGAGAGCCGTGTGCTTAGGATCGTTATCTTGATAAAAAACAAAGTTGTTTCCAATACACAAATTTTGGGCTGATAATTTTAAATTGTCTCTTAAAATATTTATATAAACAGCATGATTCATTATGCCATCAATAAATATCAAATTACCTAGTCCTGATGCTGACATGCACCCCCACACAAGGACACCTCCACTGTTCCTACTAAGTTCTTGGGATTAAGTTCCTCATTTTTTCTTCTCCGTACAATTATACGTCCATTGGAATCAAAAATGTTAAACTTGCTTTCATTGGCAAATAAGACATAATTCCAATATGTTTGGGGCTTATTTATCATTGATAGTGTGAAGAAAAGCCCAAGCTTCTGTTTTTCTCACTCACAAAGAATTTTCTACGGGCAGAACACTCATGTAATTCAGCTGCTCTGAGAACTCGTCGAACAGTTTCAGGTGAAATTGAAGTAGAAAATGTTTCATTAAATTCTGCAGAAACTTTTAGAGCACTCAAACATGGATTTTTCACGAATTATAAATCTCTGATCACGTTTTGTTAACTTTGCCGGACGACCTTTTCTTAACCTTCTTTTTGATACTCTTGTATCATGGAGGGTTAACGAAATCCCTTTGGCTCAATTAAAGTGAGGCAGTTTGATAAAGTGAGACAAGAATATAAAACGAACATAAATTTATTAAAAACATAAGAATTTAAATTAACTATACAACCTGTGATAACAGTTGTCAACGCCGTCCCGGCGGTAGCTATACGATGATACTTATAACAACTCTCAATGAGATGCAAGAATATACAAGTTAAATAGACAGTTACTAAATAACGTAAAACTGACGTTACAAAATAAATAAGTAATACATGCAATTGTGACGTCATGGTTAGTTTGGTTAAGTACATTTCAGATTGAATGACAAATCATTGGAGTTAACTCCGGCGGTTTAGCCTAAATCTAACACTTTTCGATCTGATTTTCTTCTTTAAAGTGTTTTATCACATACTGCAAAGTAGAATGGGATAAATTAAGTAATTTAGCAATATTCCGAACTGATTTACCACTACTATGATGAAAAATAATCAATTTTCAAATGCTATTTGTTGTTTCTTTATGACTACGAGCCATTTTTACCATGTTTTTATTAACTCGCTTTCTTGTTTGTTTGTTTGTGTGTGTGTTTGTTTGTCCAGTCCAAATGTTGGAATCGATTTTTAACTAACTTCCCGACTAGCTAGACTTTTGAAACTTTTAGAATAGCTCAGAACATGATGACAATGCATTATTTTAATACTTTTAGCCATCTTTAAGCAGAATTGAATTCATTTTCAGTTAATTTTGTTTTGTAAACTGGTGTAGCCATCTATCAGCCGGAACGGGAACGAAAAGTTAAACACAAGTTAACTTCCAATTAACTTCATTTTCTTCAAGTTGATGAGATAATTCATCAAAAAATTTTTTTAAAGTATTTATTATTACATAGAATTGTCAAGCTTATATGATTCAACAGAAAATTTAAAAACATGTTATAAAAAAAGTTCTTTTTATCTTGTAATTATTAAATAATAAATAGAATATTATGGAGTAGGCAAGCAAAAATTAAAGCCAAACGATATTTTAAATGCCACTACAATTCAAAAATAAAGTGCCAGACGATCATTTTAATTATGAATTTATCTGAAATATTTCAGTGTACGATGACTTTTGTGAGATAAAGTTTTTGTTACTTTTTGATGACTGGTTTCTTAAAAATAAAGTTTTACTATGTTTTCAAAATATTTCATGTAGTTTTGTTATAGATCTTATTAAATACCCATTCTGAAATATTCATTTTAATTAATGGATAGACCCCTATTTCATTGAAAATTGTGAGTGTACGAACACTTTTGAGAGCCACTGTATGTAAATATTACAAAGTAAGCTTCTTTTTCTAAATGTGCATCACTTTAAAATAGTTTTTTAAGAATATAGCTTGCAAGACATGAATTTTGAAACTTTTTTCTTGAATGTACATGAAGTCTATTGAGATGTTTTTATGCATATGCATTAAGAAAAGTTTTTTTCTTTTAAATTAAAGACAATTATATACAGTGGGTGATCGGTTTGTGAACATAATCTGTTCCAAGACTATGTTCGTAAACCGAAATGTTCGTTAACCAATCATCGATCTTACCATAGATTTTTATGGGACTTCGATAAATTCGTTCTGGAGGCCCTAAAAACTAAATTAAAAGATATATATATATATTTATAATTTATTAGTAAGTTTATTTTTTTGCCAAAATAATACAGTCTTGCACATTAATCAATCTTTTTTTTTTCAATGGGTCGTTAAAGAACATGTCCAATGTCAATTGCTTTTCTCTCTTCGTATGACGTAGCAACCAGCGCCCCCACCATTTTTAGAGTTTGACTAGATAGAACTTTGCTATGTAAGCATGGCTCTTAGATTAGTGGCAATTTGTAGACCCCCTTTAAGGGTTGTACATATATGTAAAATAAATGTTTATAACTAAAATTGTATCGTTTGTAGACCTTTTGATTACAATTATTATATAAACTCACTGAACCAACCCTTGGTTGATCTTGGACTACTAGAAACTTCTTTCGACCTTTTGTCATAGAGGTGTTCGGTAGAATTCATTTTAGTTCGTTATCCAAAAATATGTTCGTTGTCCGAACACAAAAATCTTTCGTGAAAGTGTTCATTAACCGAATTGTTCGTTAACCGATCACCCACTATATAAATAAAGTTTAACATCATAGAAAGTTAGTTAATTAAAAGTTTTTTTTAAAATTAAAGATGTGTAAAAATAAAATAACATAGTAAAGTTAATTATATTAGTACTTACAGATTCATTCATTCCTTACAGCAATTTATGCAGTAGTAAGAGTGCTCCTTTTCTTTAGTACAATATCCACAAACAGCTAAGTTACATTTGGAGCTGTTCACAGAAGTTTTCTTTCCTTTACATAATTTGATTTGGCATTTTTTTACATTTGAGAGATGGTTGAGAGACACTAATCATTCTTGGTGTGCATATTACAGAAGTCAAGACTATTAAAAAACACATGTACTGGACAGTGGTGTGAGGGTGATTTTACCAAATACTTCCTGGCCATTTGATCTACAGCATTCACCCCATATTTATAGAGTTCCAGTTATAAAATTTGATCACTTCTGATGTGTTTTTTGCATTTTGTGATATTTTGTTTGAATTATGTAGGATGCTTGGAAGAAGCCTATTTTTGCCCCTTTAGCATTGGTATGATGTAAGAAGTACATCATTGTGTTTCCTTCATAGTAAATACAGTGGAAATTGCATCTTCTTCAAAGATGTGGGAACGTCCTTTATAGCTCTATATATAGCCCCAACAAAACTCAGACCTTCATTTTGAAGTTTCTTGTCAAGTTTCATCAACATAAAAAAGCTATCTCTTGTTACATTTCTTTCAAAGTTTTTGTATGGCTGATGTAGATGGATAGCAGTATTTTCTTCAACGGCTTGTTCTTCTGACTTGTTAGCCTCTTTGCCTAAGTAAGGTATTCCATTTATCAGGTATTTGGACTTAACATCAACAGCCAGCCAGAATTTTATTCCAAATTTGACCAGTTGATTAGGCATGTAGTGTATAAACTTGCATCTTCTCTTGGTTGGAAGAAGTACCTCATCAATTGTTACATTTTGAGATGGTTTGTAGCACAAATAACATTTCTCGATAAAAATAATGATATGAGAGCAAATCTGTCATTTTGTAAATGCTGGGATCTTGAGGATTTCATATCAAATCGTATGTACTTAATAATTTCTACAAATCTGTCTCGACTAATAGTTTCTTGAAAAAAAATGTGGCCCCAAGAAATTGAACATAAACTCCAATCACTCCCCCTATGCTAGTACTGAATTCCAGTAAACAAAAAGCAGGTGCTATTCTAAACAAGACTGCATTATCTACAGAATAATAAACACATGAAACGGAAATGAAGGCAAGCTCTAGGAATTATCTAGTGTTAGGTGTTAAACTGACCCTAGCCGTAGTTCTGGGTATAAGCAGTTACTATAAATAAACTAGTAGATGAAACTCAAAAAAATTT
This sequence comes from Dolomedes plantarius, assembly GCA_907164885.2. NCBI lineage: Eukaryota > Metazoa > Arthropoda > Arachnida > Araneae > Dolomedidae > Dolomedes > Dolomedes plantarius. Next base: position 131,111,275 of record OU015492.1, read on the forward strand.
CGCAAGTATAATATTTATGATACTTTAAAAAAAGTTATAAAATTGCAACTTTGTGTGAAGGAAAAAAAATGTATACAAGAGGAAGAACTTCATTTAGGGGTCAAAATGACCCCTGCCGTAGTTCTAGTGTTAATCAGCATTTCCCTTTTAGACATGATATGAAATACATTTGAGACTATAACTATTATCAGTGTAATGCAAATTAAAACCAAACCAAACTCAACCAGAACAACTCTGTATAAAGATTTAATATTATTTACAGACAAAAGAAATTTCAGCACAACTTACAAGCTACATGTATGCAGCCCATCCAATGTACATTTGGCTTAAATTTACAATATCTACAGCTTCCTGCAAGATAAAAATTTCAACATCAGTATATATATATATATGTGTGTGTGAAGGATTTTTTAGAGAGAGGAGAGTAGTTAAAATAATTTAAGGGGGGCTTTCAAAGCAGATCTGGTTTTAAGGCATCAAACATCACTATTTTTTCACATTGCATAGAATGAACAAGATAGTCTAATGGGAACGCCGCAAAAAGCTATTAATTGAACTAAACTAGGTGAACAGTGGGGGAAATTGCAGTCTCTTCACCATTGGCGACGTCGCAGCAATGTTCTCAAAGATTCGAAGTGCTGAGGGAAGGAGTTTTGAGCAAGATTGAAACAAAGGATTTAGGCAGAAGCGAGGCAGTTTTCAAATGGGCAGTAGGGCCATTTTAGCCTCTTTGAGAAGTTTTGGATGGAGTGGTTTCAGTAAATAATTAATTTAGAGATTAAGTAACTTACGACGGAGCTCTGGGATTAACATGCTGATAATGAGTAAATAGATAATATAACTCCTTCATGATTTATCTCCATTATTTGCCATGACTGTCTCCAAATTAATAATTGTGTGTGAAGTATCCAGCTACGGATACGAAACCTGTCATATATATATGTATACACATACATATATATATGCAGATTTAAACAACTGTTAATTATTTGCAAGAATTATCAATAACAAAAAAATTCAGAAATAACATGAAAACATTTGACAACATATCTCTTTACATATTTAAGAAGAATATTTTTTCAAAACTGTAAATGGTATTGAAACAATAAGGTTACAATAAGACAAAAAGACTTAATTATAATATCCCTATTTTAATGCTTTCTAGCTACTTCAGTATTTGTAGGAATTGTCATTTAATTTGTAGTGTGTGTATATATATATATATATATATATATATATATATATATATATATATATATATATATACCGGGTGGCCATAATTAAACTGACAGTGCTCACAGTGTTCTGTAGCGCGATCTATTTGTGAGAATGATGCCACATTTTGTAGGAAGATTAAACAAGACGGGGGGACGAAGGATTCCGCGAAAAAATAAATTAGTTCCAAAAGTCACCGCTAGGGGAATATTTGGCGCTGTGTAATAGAAAATAGAGTGTTAACAAATGCAAATTAATACGGAATAAAATTACCTTTTATTATGCACATTTTCTTATTTAGTTCAAGTGCAATATGGCAACACTTTTAAAAAAGCGTAAAATCTACATAAACACCGATAAAGTCTCGTAATCTGCAATATCACGTACGCTGAGCAGAAGAAGAAGTTCTTTATTCAAATTTCACGTTACATCCATTGGCACAGTGCCAGCTGCTTGGGTTTTAAAAGGCAATGTGTTACGTTTCGAATCAATCGGATTGAAAGTTTATGTGCAATGTCTCCTTCTTTAGTCGAGCGTGCGTTACTGGTCAAATTCTTTTACCTCAACCAGTGCAACACGTCAGCCGCTCTTTGTGCTTTTAGAACGCACAAAAAAATGCGTAAAGGTAACGGTCCTGTGTCAGTTAATGGGCTAAAAGCAATGGTTGCGACGTTTGAGAAAACAGGTTCTCTGAAGGTTCAGTCAGGCAGAGGACGAAAACCTGTACCACAGGATACAATCGAAGCAGTTGCCACGGCGATTGTCGACAGAGGACCAGACAATATTGCTGCCACCTCTAGCGCTTGTGGATTAGCTCGGAATATGGATATGCCTTACAGTACAGTATGGAAAATCTTACGAAAGATTATCAACTTCTATCCGTACAAGATCAGCCGTGTACAGGAGTTACTGTACCCCGACCATGATAAGCGATTGACTTTTGCTCTCACCTTTCTTGCCAGAATGGAGGTGGATGATGCTTGGCCGTGGAAAATCTTATGGGGAGACGAGGCCCACTTTTACCTGCATGGAACTGTGAATACCCAGAACTGCCGAATTTGGGATGACAAATCACCACATGCAGTCACAGAAATTCCCTTACATTCACCAAAGGTAACTGTTTGGTGTTCCGTATTGATTTGCATTTGTTAACACTCTATTTTCTATTACACAGCGCCAAATATTCCCCTAGTGGTGACTTTTGGAACTAATTTATTTTTTCGCAGAATCCTTTGTCCCCCGTCTTGTTTAATTTTCCTACAAAATGTAGCATCATTCTCGCAAATAGATTGCACTACAGAACACTGTGAGCACTGTCAGTTTAATTATGGCCACCCGGTATGTATGTATATATATATAGAGAGAAAGATATTTTAATTTGTTATGTAACAGTAATGCATACCCGAATGAGATGATTTACTTGTCCTTCTATGGAAAGTGGTAATCCTTGTTGCTTCCTCTTTGATTTGATTATTCCATTCAGTCTGAGCTCAATGTCTTTGACATGAGTTAAAGCCTGAAAGTAAAATATCATTCAGTAAAATTTCAATTTGTTACAGGTATTAGAGACATGGAGTTTTATTAAGGGAAACTAGAAAACTTATGCTCAAAAGAGGAAATTTGAATATTGTGAGATTCAGTAGACTTATCAGTTACAGACATTTGGGAAGTAATGTCTTCTATAAAAAGAGGAATTAAGAAGAGCTCTATTACATATATACATGCCAAGAAAACTTTACCCTGTCTCTGTAGTAAGAATAAAATTCATGAATGTGCAATAAGCTGAAGATGATTTTCTTGAATTCCTTACTGTTATATTTGCTTTAGAATTTAATTTTTGTAGTTGTGATCTGAATATAATAATATAATTTAATAACTTTAGACAACTCTTAGAATAAAATGACAACATCAAGATCTCTAATTATTCTATTTTAACTTTAAATAAAAATTTACTGTGCATATGAATCTTCTACACAAAATATCATTAAAATTTCAGTTCTCATCATAGAGGATATTCTTAAATAAAAACTATTTGTTTAAGAATTTCAGTTGAGCACTATCACGTCATAATTTGAAAAAAAAAAAAAAGTAAAATAAAACTCTAAAAAGTACCTGTGCGTTGGTAATTTCTCCTGAATCTGATTGCTGTGATCTTGCATTTTTATTATGGCGCCATTCCAGCAGGGGGTCATGCACAAATGGTCTCAGGACACTAGAAAAGCAGTCATATATAACAATATAAACCAACCAAAAAAAATTAAAATATATCTATCATAATTTACCATAAGAACAGCTGAGAATTCACATTTATAAGATCCTCTGCATAACCCCAAATGGTCAATTATTTATTTCATTATAGTTACTATTACTTGTTATAAAAGATAAAAATTAATAACTGATATTTTAACAAACTCCCAGAACAATTTTTAAACAGAAATACCTCATAAGAGCATCTGTTCTACTGCGCATAATACGCATTGTAACTTCACAGGATTTTCTGAAAGCACCTTCATATCCAGTAGGTCCCTAAAAATATATTTCACACAAATAAATATATAATCACATAAAAAATAAATGAAAAAAAAAATTTAAACTGTGTTACTATTTAGGTCTTGGGGAAATTCAATGTCTGGAAACATCTATATTAAGTTCCTAATTTACAGTGGAATTTTTTTCTCTGAATTACAATTGAATAGCTAATGATTTCACTATAAAAGAAATAAAAACTCAAATATACCACAAAATTTTTAACTGTGTTTTCAGAGAGAAGGAAAAAAATTATACATGACACAAACTATGTATCTCACAAAAAGCTTATTAACAGAATAGGGCATTTTATTACTTGAACAAATGATAAATCATTAACTTCTTGATACAAATTTATTTTTCCACTAATCAATTAATAAAAGAGGCAGAGATAGTTTTAAGTTAAAAAATTTAAGTAAAAATGGAAGTAGTATAGGGTTTGTTCCAGCTGAAACTGTTACATATCCAATAACCAATCACATTAATACAGGTTTTTCTTGCTACATAGTGCTAAGTGTCCACTTGAGAGAAAATCTCGAGGTTAATCTCAGGGTATTGTCCATTTGAGATCACTTAAGCTCTCGAGACAGGTTCGTGAGACTCAAAGGTCACTGCAATCTCGTGACCAGGAACATTTCGTGTCTACTTAAGAGTCAACTCGCAGTCAGTTGTGTGATTTGATCGCAGCTTGTTTATTTTTCTTTTCTCTCCAAATGGATTCGTGTCAAGCCCTAGCTTTTATAATTGAGTATAAAACTGTGGAAAAAAAGGAGTGTTGGGTAAGGAAATGGGTGGATTGACGAATTGAATTCGGAGCTTATTCAACACTCGTAAATGAGTTGCGATTCGAAGATGCACAACAGTTCAGAAATTTTATTCGGATGTCTGCAGCATAGGCATAGCATGCTTCAATTTTTTTTATTATTTATTTATTTATTTATTATTATTATTATTATTTTTTTTTTTTTTTTTGGGGGGGGGGGGCATGAACTGAATTCAGTTAGGGCCCTCCTCAGCACATTGATTGCGGGACGGTCCTTAACACTAGAATTACGGCGGCGGTCATTTTGACCACAAATCCAATTTCCATTAGCATAACTTTTTTATTTTCTTATGTATAATATTGATAATTTTTTACTTTTCCTAAAACCTTACGAATATTACGTAGTTGTATTTTTGTTTATTTTAAGTAGTTATTTTTGCCAATATTACTGAGTATACCTAGAATTACGGCTAGCAGTCATTTTGACCGTGTATAGAAAATTCTATTTTTTATGTTATTTGCAATGCTTTCTTGGCTATTTCCAGTATGCTGATAGATAAACAGATGCACTTCTGGTGAGGGTTTGCATGTATTTCTTGGAAGGGGTAATGAGGGGGTGGAGGGGTGTAAAAACACCTGTTTGGTACTTTCTCGCATCATCTGACTGCACATTTCCTTTGTGTTATATATGTTATCTTTCAATGGACACAGTTCGATTTGGATTATTTCAGCGTTCTGACGTGCGTATTTCTAATTTAGTGTTCTGACCAACGTGACTTGCATATTATGTCGCATAGAACTGTTGGTAGAAAATACCTATCTCAAGAAGATGCATTGAAAGTTTTAGAAAATATTTTGTATGATGGTTCTGAATATTCATACCGAATTCTGGTTCTGAAATTGAACCTGATGAAGATATTCATACCGAAATTGATTTTTCCGGCGAAGACTGGGTTGTTCCTGATGAACCATCTATTATAAGTGAACCTGATTCCTCTGATGCAGAATGTATTGAAGAAAGAGAAAAAAAATGTAAAAAATTTAGGTCAAGGAAATATTTCATTGCCTGCTACTAGTACAGTTTCCAAAGGTAAAATCAGTGGTAGTAGTTCAGCTCAAGAATGTGGTCAAGGGCGGCGAAAGACATCTCGAGAACAAGGAAGACGTATTTAAAGTGTTGAAAAACAAATACAGTAACCACCGCTTATAGTGTTCAGTGGTTATAAGAATCAACCGTTTATAAGAATCAATATCGCAAAAACAAAAACAAATGTATTATTTCCATCTTAAAATTTTCGCTTTAAAGAATCAATCCACCGGTTTTAAGAATCAGTTTACACTCTTTGCTTTCCTTTCATTTTTCCAAAAAAGCTACTTAAACCCTCAAAAGGTAAGAAGTTCTTTCTTTCTTTTTTTTACAAGACAGATTGATAAGATGGGATGGAATATAGTCGTAAAATTCATCCCTTTCTTTGTTAGACATAACATAATAGTTTCCCGTTAAACGCTTTAGCACAACACTGTCCTATTAGCTTGACCCGGGAGTATCTTTACCCGTCCTGGTCCGATTTCACTTTTCTCCACTGACAAACAAAAATAGGGACTATTTTTTCCCACCTCCCACATTCCGGTTGCGGTTTCCTGGACCCTGAAACACATAAATCTTCGGCGAAGTGTCCACTATCACTTAGGCAAACGTGACATTATTAGATTCAGCACGTTATCTAACCGTGAAACATAAGCTAGAAGGTGAATCTTGTCTGAGACTATTGCTATTGAAAGAGGTATAAACAACCTCCGGAAAATTTCATTACGTCAAGCTACCATAGAAAACTTTCTTGCACCCTTCCTGTAGTTGAAATGTTAAACTGTTAAGCAGGTATGTTGTACCAAATATTGGATTTTTTTTCTTCTCTTACTATAATCATGTATATCTACTTATAGATCTAGAAATTAAGTTTTATTTTTAAAATTATAAAATATAATTTTAATAAAAGATAATTAATATAAATTAAAGAGTATTTTATGGTAAATTATCTAATATATGTATATATAGGTGTGTGTGCCTGTCCAAAAACCTAAATTTCGGCTATAAGAATCAACTGCTTATAAGAATCAAAAACAGTAATAACAAACGTGATTCTTATAAGCGGGAATCACTGTATATGAAGAAACAGCAAATGATGGCTCAGTTTGGAAAGTAAGAAATATTTCGACAAGTGTCACAGGGAGACGCCCGAAGCAGAACGTCTTACCAGAAGTAGCTGGACCAACTTCGTACACAAAGAGTAAAATAATTGATGGCAACCCAAGTAGTGCATGGAGATTGTTTATAAATGAAAAATGAGATGTCACTGAGGATGAGGCACGAAAGAAATCCCAAAATCCAAATTGGTATTTGTCACTCGATGAATTAGATGCTTTCATTTCACTATTGTATGCTCACGGTGTTTTGGCTGCAAAAGGTCTTTCTGTTTTGAGTTTATGGTCAAATTCCTGGGGACCGACATTCTTTGCTGAGACAATGGCTAGGGACAGATTCCTGGACATTATGAAGTACTTGCATTTCGATATGAAGTCAACCAGATCTCAAAGACTGCAAACTGATCCATTTGCTCTAGTTTCAGATGTTTGGAATTCCTTTATAGAAAACTGCATCATGTGTTTCAAACCAAATGTAAATATTACAGTGGATGAACAATTGTTTCCCATGAAGACTCGATGCCGATTTATTTAGTATATGCCTAAAAAGCCTGATAAATTCGGCATTAAATTTTGGCTTGCTACTGATGTGCAGTCAAAATATTTACTGAATGGATATCCGTATTTAGGACAGGATGAAACAAGGCCAGCTGGGGAAACAGTAGGTGAACATGCAGCTTGCTTGAATCATACTATAACACTGGAAGGAACCTAACAATGGACAATTTCTTTACTTCACTGAAATTAGTTAAAGAAATGAGAAACTTGGGAATAAGCTGTGTTGGCACAATCAATCGTTCAAAAAGAGAAGTTCCTCATTCTTTATTTAAAAAAAAAAATAAACGATAGATGAGCTATATATACACCCAACATTGGAAATCACATCTAATGAAAAGAAAAAACCCGAAGTTGTAAATTTTACAATTCAACCAAATTTAGAGTTGATGTTTTGGACCAGATGGCCAGAAAATATTCAGTGAAGTCCTCATCTAGACGTTGGCCAGTTCAAGTTTTTTTAAATATCCTTGATTTGGCCTTGATAAGTGCATGGATAATTTACAAGGAGACAACTGGCAATAAAACCATCAGCCGCCGAGATTTTATTTTCAATACGTCTGAGGAGCTTCGAAAGATATACATTTCATCAAAAAAACCCAAACCTTCTATTTCTAACCAGAAGAGAATTTATGCTTGTGATACCATTTCTCGTAAATGTAAACAATGCCAAATAAATGCATGCAAATGCAACAAAACATTTCACATTTGTGAAAACTGTAAAAAGTATGTTTGTGGAACCTGTACAGGTAAAATTAAGAAATCAGTAATCTGTGTTCACTGTCAAACCAAGTAATGTAAGTAACAAATTTATTTCAATTAAATTCATTTATTTCGTAATGAAACTATTGTGATGCAATTTATTAAATGTTAACAAATTTCAAAACAGCTACACTAATTTTGACTGTCTTAGCTCTTTGTTATGTTGTATTATACTTTGTTTACTTGATTTTTATTTGTAATTTATTTAAAATTCAATCAAATTTTATATTCATAAGCTTTAATAATGCTTAGTATTATATTTATTTTATATTTATAAGCTTTAATAATGCTTAATATTAACAAAAAGTGAGCATTTCCTTTTATTTGGGACAAGTGGTCAAAATGACCGCTGATCATAGTTAGAGGTATACGGAAAACGCCGTAATGCTAGTGTTAAAATATGAAATAATATGATTTTTCAAAATTGAATAACAATAGAAATTATGTTTGAATAATATTCAAAAGTTATACAATGAGAAAAATAAATATAATATAAATAAAATGAGGAAAAACTATAGCATCGAATTTTTGTTATGGATCATATTGTTAAGGCTAAAGACATAATCGGAATCTTCAGTTTCACAGCTTGAAAAAAACAATTTCTTAAAAGTTTTCTACAATTTTCCGATTTTAACTAAACTTTTATTAACTTTAATTTATTTTAAGTTAAGTTGGAGGGTGTATGTATAAAGAAGAACCGAATGTAAATTTGGCATCTTTCAAGATTCTTTCTCTCTCTACAAGTATATAGCATGGTGGGTAGATTTAGGTAAGTTTAACCCCCACCCACGCTCAATTTTGTTCACACAAACTTTAATATATAATTTAAGCCTAATTTAAAAAAGGAAGTTAACACCATTACGAAATTTCTTTACAAAATTTTTGTCGGGGTAATTAGACAAGAGGCTTTACTGATACTTCACTAGATATATCTTACTAAAAGAAGCACAAAATATATTGACGTAAAGAATGGATACTCACAAACTCAGCTCAAAGCTTTAGAAAGAAGCTTGGAGCTGGTACTTAGATTATTTGGAGCATGTTGTCTCTAAAATGGCTTAGAATAAAACAAAGAACTGCTATTTTTGAATTTTGCTTCCTTGTTTCTCCTTTTGGATTTCTTTTAGCTTGTAAAAACAAGTACTGATATATATCCTTCATTGAAGCAAAATGACATAAATTTGGAACTAAGGCATCTAAGCAATTAAAAGGTGCTACATTTCTAAATTAAATAGTTTACTCAAAAATTTAAATGAAACAAAATTTACCATTGCATTCACCATATTGTGGGTCAGTCGAAAAGGCACAACTTCCGGGCATTCCATTATTTCTCCCTATATACAGAATACAGGAAAATACAAAATAATCAATATCCATTTTTAACAGCTAAAAGAATAAACAATTTACTGAAGAGTACATACTTTATTAAAGAGACAGTTTAAATCTACATGAACTGTATCCCCACAGCTGGAATCAAAGAGAATATTTTCACCATGTCTGTCACCGAGTCCAACAATATAACCCACCATGCTCATGACGGCTGTTGTGCGAGCATAAGCCAAACGAGCTAGATACCTGAAATAGGGAAACATACTCTAGAACTTTCTAAAAAATAAAAGGACAGAAAAATTTTTTTTTTTAATTATCACTTGGTAAATTTTTATAGACTTACTAGCTGAATACCCGTGTTTCGCTATGGAGTACATTCAAATTAAATACAATGGTCAATGTATGCAGTTAATGCCAAAAAAAAAACCCAAAAAATATATTTATAATAAATACAATGGTCAATGTATGCAATTAATGCCAAATAAAATATATATATCGATACATATATATTTATAAAAAAATCGTAACGGATATTTTTATAGACAAAATAATGTAGAAGAAAATATTCAAATTAAATCTAATAGAACATACTAAAGAATATAGTACAGTTTGAGGAACATTTATTTTACTGTATTTTAATATTTTTTTGGATAATGTCCAATTGTCTGCTGCATTAGCAAGAAAAAAAAATTTTTTTTTTGTCTATTCCATTGCTATGCCTGTGACGATAAATTTATTTAAAGTACCAGAAAAAGAAATCACGTGATCAGCATTTAATAAATTAAATTCTAAAAATTTATCTTTAAAAATTCACCAGAAATATTCCATCTCCTGAATATTCCATTCTCCAGAATCTCCATCAGAAAATGGAGGTAAAGACTTGAAAAAGATGTCATTTTAAAGGAATTTTTATGATCTTCCTCGTGATGTTAATTTGTAACCCTCAGATTATTATTTTAAATGCAAACTTTAAAGAATGTTACAAAAACAGCTTAAAAATTTAATTTTTAAAAAATCTAAGAAGAATTTTTCAAAAATCTTTTTTAGTGCACCCCTACACTATAAGAAGAATAGCCATGCAAAATTTCAACCCTTTAGGTCCAGCAGTTTGGTCTGTGCATTATCTGTCAGTCAGTCAGACAGTCAGTTATGGAACTGTTTTATATATATAGATTAATACTTACTAATACAAAATAACAAATAATGTCCATCTTTAGAGCATTCTATTAAATATTTGGAGAGCAATAGGAAAAGGTATTAAATAAAAATCTTGTTTTCTGAATTCATGTCATTCAAAATTAAGAGTATGTTAAGAGATGCAGGTATGTAGTAATACATTTTCCTCCAAAATTATATCATATAAGAAGTATTAATAAACAAATACCAATGTTTCCAAAGACAAATGAAATATTTTATTTTCTCCACTAATTATATAATTTTAAATGCAAAAATTCAATTATGAGAAAAATTAACATCAAACTAGTAGACATAAATCAGAAAAATAATACAGTGAATTTATTTTTAAAAAAAGGGCAGCACATGTAAATAACATATAAACACAAATATATTCAAACTTTTTAAATACTTTTCACTAAAAATTAATAAATCGGACATAATTTTCAATATAGATGAATTTATACACAAAAGTTTTCTTTCAAATTTGGGAAATAAGTCTAAAAAATAGGCCCAGGGTAGCCTAGTGGTAGAGTATTGGGCTTTGGGTGCTAAATTTGAATCCCAATGAACAACATAAAATACTTTTGGGTTTAAGCCGGATATGGGCACCTTAAATCCATAGACCAGAAAGTTATTCCACAAAGTCAGCAGGTGGGGAAGGTGTGAGCCCTTCAGATGTCACCCCTGGGAGGGCTTGATCAAAATTGAGTATAAACTAAATTGAATATAACCATTCAAATCTGAATATAAACTAAAAACTAACCATGCAGTAGGATCAGGAAATGTAATTAAAAACCAATCACGAAAGACAGGAGGAAACCTTGGAAGGAATTTTGTTTTGAAAATCGAAAGCTTCTGCCTGGAAATAAGAAATAAAAACAAATTATTATATTGCATGAAAAAAATCTGTTTAACATCTATGCATAATAAGAATTTTACTAACTCAAAAGTAGCTGTTTTTGGAGGCATCATAGCACGAATTTCTCTTCCTGTAACAAACACTCCTTTCATTTTATACAACCGGGATAAAATATTCCGCAGACCAGATAGATTTGGAACCCACTCAATGAGGCCGCATTCTTCATTTAAAGGCACTACAGCCTGCAATAGATAAAGCTTAGGTTAGAATAAATATATATAAATTTAATTTTATATGTTTTAACCACATTTTAATAATGCACTTAAATATTCATAGGCATAGCAAATAATACAATCTAAAAGTATATAACTGTCCTAAAATGAATTCATGACAATATATATAGAAAGCAACCTTTTTCCAACATCGACCCCTGTTAAAAGAATGATTTTCTTCATCAATCCTCTCACTTTTTCTCTATAATATGCAGCATACAACATAATTATAATACTAATAATTGGACATAAAACAATTAAAGATAACAATTTGAGTAAGAGTATGAACAAAAAATTTGAAAAAGTAGTTCAATAGGTTTATGTTTTATTATTTTTGTACTATTTTAATTTTTAATTTCACTAATATAAACAAGATTTCAGAAATACAGATTGCAATTGCACAAAAGTTCAATTTCAATTAATGTGGTGGTTGTGCCTGATGCATTGATACAAATTTTTTTTTATGTTTGACCTGAAATTGCTTATCACCGTATAGTCACAATAACTAACATAATGAATATATATTTTATTAAACAATTTTACTGACTTATATGTATTATAATATAATTTCATTCGTCACATATAAAAAAGCATCATGACTTTCAACTTTAGATGAGTGGATTACTCCACCCTATGCAAATCTGTATTTATACATATTGAAATGGATATAATTATCTAATAATTACATTCCTAAAAAATTAAATTTTAAAACAGAAAAATTTATCATCAACTCCCAATAGACCCCTAAAATACTACAGACCCTTTTTAAACTTCCATCGACCCCGAAGGGGTCCACCTGGACTCCGTTGGAAATCCCTGATAGAGAGTATTACACAGTCAATGTAAGTACAGTAATTTTTCTATGAATTTTAAAGATTATTGATAATGATTCCCTACCACAAAAATACAGGAAATTGCTAACTGAAAAAAGGACTAAAACCTAAACAAAATGAACAATTTTAATGAGTTAAGTAGTTTTTTAATTTTACATTAATTATTATCTAGATTATCAAACATACATGATATTAAGTTATTACTAAATGTTAATTAATATAGTGAAACTAACCTTTGAATAATTCAAATAGATTTTGTAAACTAAATATTAGTTTCTTATGAATCCTAAAGAGAATCTAACAATTAAAATTCTCAACTAAAATGGAATCAGTTAAAAAAGTAAATGCACCAAGCTAAAATTTCTGCATTTCAAAATAGAGCAGGTAGATGCATATATTGCCATTAAAAACGGGGAAGGGCACTGCATCTTACAGAAAATGCCTCGGGAAATAATATCTGGGGTCCAATATAGTAACAATAATAACAATATTAATTTCATTTTTAGTAGGTAAAATGCATGATATAAATCTTCATAAGAAATAGACAGTTGAAGCAATGATTATGCAAAGTTTGAAACTACAAATAACCGACGATGAAAATAAATCCCTTTTAATCATATTTTGTATATTATTTCCATACAATATAAAAATAAATATTATCACTGCAACAATTTATAAGCAGTGGATAAAATTATACAATTATATATAAATGCCACTTACATAAGTTCTGATATATAGTTGACGCTTTCTTGCCTCTGGATCACTTTTTAAATATCGATTAACTAGGTTATTAAATTCCATCAGGCGACAATCTTTCCTTAAATCATCCTAAATGTCAATAAAAAATAGTAAATTTTTTTATTTACAGTAAAAAATAAAAAGGCAATATTCCAGTATCCAAATGAGGATAGGTGAGTGTGAAATTCTTCAAATAGTTCTCTAAATTTCATATAGGGACTAGCTGAATACCCATGCTTCGCTACAGAGTACATTTTAGGATAACTGCAATGAAAAAATAATTAAATTGCTTTTTAGAGGATTTCTTTATAAACAATATTTTTTGTTTCTTCATTGGGCAGAACTAATATTACAAGGCTCTTCCACGAACTTACGTGTGAGCAAGCTACGTAAAACTGACTATGAGAGGAACAATTTTCTCTTAATAATATGCTAGCATATTTTAAAGTTTCACCTTGAGACTTATTTATCATCATGGCGAAGCATACTTTGAGCAGAAATTGCAGTCTCTTAAAGTCAAAGGGGAGGTCATTGCGTATTAAAGGAATGCGTGGCACGAACACTTTTTCTCCTTTAGCACACCGGTTTTAAATAATGGCTTCGATTAATTGTTTATGCAGGCGTTTGACTTGTAGTCGTGCCATTACAGAATTTCAGTGGTTTAATATCCATAAAACATACTAATTTCAATTAAATTCTTAAAAAACTTCCATCTCAATTAGTCTAGTGGTTAAATTTTATCTTTCACTGTATTTTAATATTTTTTTGTCAATTTATTTCGTTGTTAAGCATGTGACGCAAAATTAATTTAAAGTATCACTAAAAGAAAAGAAATCTCGTGATCAGCATTTAACCCTTTTGAGACGGGCGCCTCAGTCACCGAACTGTTCTCTCGGGACAGTGCACTAACAAGATGCACTGTCCTTTGGGGACGGGCAATTCGTGCTGCTAAGCCTAACTTTGAAAAAAATTCGCATAAATTAAATTTGTTGTCCAATTGTTCCAATTTTTGGTACATTATGAGAGGAGCACTCAGGTAGTTATCAGAATTAATTTTAATACTTTATCATTATATTTTCCTTACAAATTTTATAAAATAAATTCAAGAATAATAAAACTTTTGACTTACCACAACTAAATATAAATTAAACAAAAATATCCAAACAATGAGATTTTATTTAACACAACGCATTAATAAAACTAAAAATTATTTAAAATCTCATAAAAAACCAGCATGAAAACAATGAAAATGGAGCAATGTTTCAAAACGGAGACAGTGTATGATATTCTTTGAAACATGGGTGTACGCAAAGACTTACGTTGCATATCTCACACGAATAGAATGTCTGCTGCTGTTTTCTGGTTTTTATGACTGTTTACTAATGTAGCATCCGTGTATATTCCTCTTTTGATAAATATCGTTTTCGTTTTGCCATTATGGAGTAAAAAATTTTTCGCTAAATGATACAAAATATGCCTCTCAACGCTAGCCAAAATCCCAGAGGAATAAATAAAACCTATAAAATGTAAACCATCTATCCCAATATCACTAGAAAAACAGAAACACAAAAAAGTATTCCACAGCATTGAAAATACGTCACTTGTTTATATCGTCTGACAAAGTTAAAAGGCCGACTCTTTATTTACATTACTCAGCTTTCACGAATCTCGGCGTCATTCCAAAACAAAATACCAAAAATAAAAAATACTGCACAGGAATGAAGGTCAACATACGTCACTGTCGATAAATATTATAACAGACATAGGGCTTCATCTAGTGGCCAGAAAAAATAATTTCTGTTCTATCTAAAAAGTCATATATGGTACACCCGTCCACAGAGTCACTTTAAACGGTGATTCATATATGACACACCCGGCTGTGAGATAACATTCGCTGCCGTTGCATATGTGACATGCTCATCCCAAAAGGGTTAATAAATTAAATTCTAAAAATTAATCTTTAAAAATTCAGCGAAAATCAGAAAATGGAGGTAAAAATTTTAAAAAGATTTCATTTTAAAGGAATTTTTATGATCTTTCTCATGATATAAATTTTATAAGCACCAGATTATTATTTTAAATGCAAACTTTAAAAAAGTTACAAAAACAGCTTAAAAATTTAATTTAAAAAAATCTAAGAAGAATTTTTCAAAAATCTTAGTGCACCCCTACACTATAAGAAGAATTGGCATGCAAAATTTCAGCCCTTTTGGTCCACTGATTTGGTTTGTGCATCATCTGTCAGTGAGTCAGTCAGTGACGGAACTGTTTTATATATACTATAGATTATAGGAAGACAAAATATATGTCTTAAGAGACTTAAATCGATAATATAAATTTTTTTTTATATATCTTTAAATCAGTAGTTCTTGGCCTTTTATTGATCAGGGACCACATGCTGCCCCCCCCCCCCACACACACAAAATAAATAAATAAATAAATAAATTAAAATTAAAATTATTTTTAAAAAATGCTAGGACCATCTCCCATCTAACTGATTTAGAAGCAAAAATGTTTTTATTTTCTCAATAAACAAACTGTTTATGATAACAACTTTAATGAAAAATTACAAATAAACTGAATAACAAATTTAACATAGAAGTAAACTTAATATCAAACATAAAAGCCTATGAGAACTTAAAAATTAACTAGATTTTTGAACTTACATTTGCTTTACTAGCTGTAAAATCCTTAGCTTGATATTGCTCAAAGCTATGCACAAACAAACAAACAAAAAAAAGTTCAATTTTATAAAATTGTGAAATTTGTAGTTGTTTTGAAATATTTTTTATTTTTATTTTTTATTTTATTTATTTATTTATTTATTATTATTATTATTATTATTATTTTTTATTTTTTTTTTTTTTTTTAAATTTATTAATGACTACTGACTTTGCGGACCTTGTCTTGGGTTCTTCCAGACTCTCAGTTAAGAATCACTGTTTTAAATAGAGTACAC
The DNA here is from genome assembly GCA_907164885.2 of Dolomedes plantarius. Classification (NCBI taxonomy): domain Eukaryota; kingdom Metazoa; phylum Arthropoda; class Arachnida; order Araneae; family Dolomedidae; genus Dolomedes; species Dolomedes plantarius. Next base: position 131,127,464 of record OU015492.1, read on the forward strand.
AAGTTTTTGGAAATAATCTATTGAAAACAGTGGAAAAACATTCTGAAAAAAAAAAATACTAATATCTTTAAACAAAGAAACAGTAAAAGTTATATTTCTGTTAACATTTTGGTGGGATATATTTCCCTTAAAAAAAAAAAAAAAAAGAAGAAGAAGAAGAATAACTGTAATTTAAAAGGAATTTTAAATTCATAGACTTTAATGTAACCAAACTAGAAAGGAGGTAACTGTAAATTATGTAATGTAAATTAAATAATTTGAACCTAATTTTTTCTTTTTTACAGGGAGAAAAAATAAGGTTTAAATTGACAGCATACATCACTAAAAAGATAGAATTTCATATACATATAACCTAAATTAATGCTACATATAAAATCTCAAAACAAAATCTCACCTTAGGTTTACACATAACTGGATACAGTTTACCATCACTGCCAATAACAGTAAGTTTCTTTGGTTTCTGCAAAGATGGAAATACCTCGACCTGAAATATAAAAGTAAACACAAATAACAGTTAAATGATAACATTTAAGAAACAACTCTTTCATATTAAAATCCAAGACTGACTAAATAAAAGATTCATTACCAGATTTGCAAAACTTTTTATATACACTGGAGAGAAAGGGAATGGATTATGATTCATAATACTGGAGGAATCTGTAGGTAATGTTACTATCATTTGGTTTTGAGTAGGTAATAGGATTTGGCTGAAATTCCTGCAAGAGATACAAACAATGAAATTAAGACAAGTTAACATAAAAAGTAAGATGAGCTCCTACTAAAATAACACTTCCAAAAATTCTTAGTAAAAATTTTTAAAATATCAAATTTCTTTGTTTAAACGCATTGACATTTAAAAACACTTATTTAAAGCCTTCTATGTATTCACCATAGTTTCAAGCAGATATTTTAAGTTTGTAGCAATTACAGGTGAATTTTCATACAGATTTTTATTTGCTTTATACTTCTGCTGTGAAACTAAGAGAAATGTAAGATTTCTCAGCTGTGAATACCTTCTTTAAGTGTTCTATCAGTAACTCGAGATATGGAATGGAGTCATATAATGGAGCCAATCCAGATATTCATTTTCCGAGCAGTCGAACTGTAAATCTCCGACATGAAGAAATCAAAGCACGTATCACCCGCCAGATTTTTGTGAATGGGCAATATTCCTCAATGGGTTCCACATGCAGTGAGGGTAGGAGAAATAAAATAGTACAAGGCCGACTCCTTTTTTTAAATAGGTAAAAAATAATAACATTTATTTAATCCAAAAATATGCATTAAAAGAAACAGCCTTCAAATAAAAAAGGCTATCATCCAAATGACTATAAATCCAAGCGGAGACAACCCCTCTCTCTCACTCCCAGTTCCGTACTGAATCATTCTATAACTTTTTTCCAGCTGTGGGGGCTATCTCCCCCCCCCCCAAGCTTTTCTTGAAATTCTGTTGAATCCAACATCTGGAACATCCGGTTTCTGCCAAAAGAGCCATTTCTTTCATTGTCCAAATGCCTGGCGGGTATGTTTCTGAACGACACCTGGAACATCTGGTTTCTGCCGACGTTACAGAGTCTTAGACATAAGCACTGAACCCATAGGACATTTTCAGATGATAACAAAGAAAAGTGACGGTACAATTAGATTCATTAAAATGAGTAAAATGATAAAAACTCACCACCATATGGTAATTCCTCAAACCCAACAAAATTTTAAAACTTTTTCCAACACAATTACAATCGCATCATAAAATGATTTATCAGAGTATAAAGGAACAGAAGATTAAAAACTGTTAAGCATGTAATAAAGAATGTTTAAGAGCACAATATGCTTAAAATTGTTACATATTTTCTTTTAAAAGTTCATATTTGACAAATCATTGAGGAGCTAAAAGTGAAAAAATGTGAAAAAACATTTGGTACACATAGATATATTGAGTAAGTTTGTAAAACGATGGTTGAAAAAAAACTTGAATAGATTTAACTGCCAAATGCATTTAATTTTCTAACATATGAATACAATAAAAATTTCCTTTAAAATTCATCACTGAAGAAAATATATACACTATTTGGAGTTGTATTCATACAAGCACACACTTATACTGTTAAATAATGTTTTGGCATACTTTCTTTCCATTAAATGGAGCATATGGTGATTCATACTTTATACAATTAACGTCAGGTAATTATTAAATATACATGCATTAAATATCATCTTTGTTACAGTTTCATTCTAGTTACTTTTATAAATTCAGACAGGTTACTATCAGCTTCACCGCATTTGAAACCTATTTTTCTTTCTAACTGAAAAAGAAAAAATTATCAAGTAACAACTTATAAAAACTTACTTTTCTTCTATAAGTTTCAACAAACTCGGGAAGTTTTCACTGATACTTAAGGCACTACAATCACCAACACTTTTGTTGCTAAGCTCAATCAATTTATCTGCTAGTCGAGTAGTATCAGCAATAAATTTTCCCAACCCTGGATTTAACAGGATAGCCTCTTGAAATATTAACTTGCACCTCTTAATTCTAGTTGAGTAGGATGACTAGGAAAACACAAAAATGAAACTTAAAAATATTTTTTATAAAATAAAATTTGAGTAAAAATCAAATTTAGAGAAAGAAAGGAAGTGACATTCAGCATAACAATAGTTTATGACCTGAACTTTACAAATCTTTTATAAATAAAAAATTTGTTCAAATGATTAGACATGAATGATAACAAACACTTCAATATTTGTGAAAAATTGAAAGTACAATTAACTCCTTAACATTTTCAAGTTCTTTACAGTAAGAAATATTATTACTGTGATTATTGGTGACTGACAAAATGCAGTCATCCAGCCCACACTGGAAAGAACCATCGTTTATCACAAATTATGGTACAAAATTCAAAGATGACAAAATATAAGGTAAACACCCCTAAATGGGTCCTCCCACAAGGGCATTTACTTTACATTTTGTTATATCTTTTGTCATCTAATAACATTAATAAACTTATAATATTAATATATACTGTAACGACTCCAGTACAATAGTGAATATTTTGTGTGTGGAAATTCCGGGAAGATCAGCGAACATGCAGTTTGTGCACATGATTGATTTGGACAGCTGGAGACAGACAGTCCTGGTGGCATAATGGCCGGAAATGCTACCAACAGCTCACAGAACAGTTCATCAGCTACAAAAAGGAAGTTACCGACCGCAGGGTCCTAGTTGTCTAGGAACAATAACTGATAAAGAAAGGCGACATTTTCCAGACCTTTCGAGAACATTCAGCGAAGGTATTCAAAGTCGCTGGACGCAAGTTAAAAAAAAGTCGGTGATTCAGAGATTAAGTTATTTAGAGTGACACTGGAGCTGAAAACAAGGAGATACTGTCGGGCCTAGATAGACTTCGCAGCGACAACTGAAGTCTGACTTTCATCGTTGATGCCATGAGCCCATGAATTTAAATTTTTTTATATTGTAAATAGCATGTATTTAGTCGAGAAATGCAATTAAAGCATTAAATACAAAAAGGCTGGCAGTCTTTTATTTAAGGCAAAGTCCTTACAATGCCTTGCAAGGTACAACACCACTGAATATACCAATGAATGAGGTGTATATACACCTCATCACAAATCAAAACACTGAGAATTGAATCATTCAGGTCTAAATTTAAGACTCCTTGCTTCATGGTAATGAAAACATTACAACATATTAGTATCAAAATAGAAATATAGATATTTTCAGAAGGTACTAACCTTTGAAACAGCCATCATCATCCACATAGCTTGTTGAGAATAAGAAGCAAGAATTCTGGATATAAATTTCTGAGAAAAAAAGATGTAGTTATAGATAATGTACACAAATTTAAGAATCATGCTTTTCATACTGTACCAGAGCTAGTAATTTACTACTTTTGTAAAGCAGTAACAATATAAAACATGTAAAGTACCTGCAGATGCAAAGATATACTTGGGTGTGAATGGCAGATTCTTGACACCATTTGGGGAAAAGCAGTCAAAAACAAATACAATGGTACATTTTCATAAACATCCTGAACAATCTAATAAAGAATAAAAGGGAATAAAATAAGTCATTAAGATATTTCTGAACTTATTCATAAAGATGATAATAAATGCACAACTCATTACCATGTTACTAATTTGGTCTAAGCAACCACACATTGATCTCCAAGAGTTTGGATACTTTTTAGATAAAGTTTGAATATCTTGAGTCAGTAGAGTGCCCAAATCAAACCAGATGTCCAAAAGTCGAGGAAGGGAATGGTACACATTCTTACAGCCATGTTTCAAGGATAAGCGAAAATTATGTACAACATTAACCATAATTTCCCTAGAAGGCAAAAAAAATAAAAATAAGATTAAAAAGGCTGAAAATTATATGAAACATAAAACTTATTATAAAATTATTACTCACGCTCTAGCAGCAGGTTCCTCACAGGAATTGAGAACCTTATCATAATATTTTGCCAAATGGAAGTGACTAGCTTCCCAATCTGGTTGAAGAGTTACAACCTCTTTGTACATATTAATTAAAGTATTGCTTTCTACAATTGAAGATTCTTCACTGTAAACAGCCAACAGCAATTTTGCCTGAAATTAAAAAGAGAAAATCTGTTTTTTACTTTGATGATACTTCAATATTGTTCAAGATTAAATTATTTATATGACTGATAAAGGAAATAGCATTTCCTTGTTCACAAAAGATTACAACATCTTTATAAAATGTTGAAGATATAATTAAAAGTTTTAAGTAAAATGAAAAAAAAAAAAAGAAGAAAAGAAGAGGAAATTTCAGAGTATGCTGTAAAGCAACATGTAAAGTAGCCAAGCAAAACCTGTTTAATGCACAATCCTTCCTTAGTAGGTACTGCTCGTGTGCAGATACCACTGCTTTACCACTGTAGTGTCTGCGATGCTATGACCCCCGGCAGAGTGTCTGATAATTTGGCGAATGACCACCAGATCGCACCTACGTCGGCCAATGATATTCATTCCCTTCCAGCGCTCAAGGAGAGCGAAAAAGAGACTCTCTCTCTCGTTTGTATGGCAGCGGACGTTGCATATTATTTTCTATGTTAAGTTCTGTTAAATAAATATAGTTTTTTTTAATGTGGAAGATATCATCAGTTATCCTCGCAGAACACGCTACACCTTCACTAAACCACTTTGACAAGGTTTTTACAACTTGCTTAATACTTTATATATATTTGTAGTTGAAAACTTTGCATTAAGTCTATGAGACTAAGATTTATGTGACATGACAAATGAAATCCTAAATACGTACAATATTTAACTGTTCTTTTAAAAAGCACAAGGGAGTTTAGATCATGTGTAAATATGTTAATATAATATATTAAAAATTAGCCTAAGCAAACTGATATTTTGCTCAGGTATCATAAGCTAAATAAAATATAAATTTTAACAAAACTGAAACAGGTATATTTGTTTGCTTAGTCTTCAACTAATTTTCAACAGCATTAATTTTACATTTCAAAAGGCAAACACAAAAGGGCACAAATAAATATGACATCCACAAAATTCACACCTTGTTAACATTGAGGTAATACTTTAAATAATTACAGCATCAAAAGATTTTATAATAAATGCATTTGACAAAAATTTTTTTTAAAAAGTCCCTTGCTCAAAAGTTAACATCATATTTTAAGTAATTATACTTAAAGAGTACTTTAATCTTGCAAAATAACTTCAAAATTTTTCTATGTTGAAAAAGTTGAATTTTTTAAAAAATATCTACTTAAATTTTATTCAGCAAAAGCTGATGCCAACTATTTAGCTCTTTTAATGTATGAAGCTCTTTTAATGTATTTAGCTCTTTTAATGTATATCTTAAAAGTCAACACTGCAAAGGATGAGTTCAAGTATTTTGCAAGGAATCAGAAAATGTTAGCATTCATCTTTCACATGACTAGTTAGCTGAAATACTTTATAAAAGTATATTGGTTACTAGGTTGGATAGTCACAAATATCTTCATGGAACCATCTTAGACAATTTCATTTTTAAAAGTAGTACATATTGAAAACACATCCTGGCTATTTGTATATTTTTTTCCAAAAACTATGATCTACTTTACCTACAATGAACTCAACATCATTTAAATAGTTCAAATATTTGCAAACAAGTGAAGTTTCGTGCAATAGTAAACAATTGAGGACACTGAAAAATAAATACCTTGGCACATATCAGTTGTTGACTAGATGACAGGCTCAATATTTCAGAGCCATTTGCTGTAGCAGAACAAAAGTGCTCAGATATTCCTTTCTGCAAACAATATATGGCTTGTTCTTTTTCACCCTGTATGAGAATTAAGTATTTCTATAATTTCAATTCTTGACAAAAATTAGTTAAAGAAGCTAATTTATGTTTACAAAAAAACTTGCTTTGAACTTGTGTTAATGAAATGAAAAGGAAAACTGATTTACATTATATTCATTTGCAAGCTAACATTGCAATAGTAACTTTAACAGTAGCAATAACAATAGAAGAAAGTGTCATGAATAATAAATCCGGAACAGATGTCCAGATGCACCTCCCTTGGTGACAAGTTGGCGACAAAAATTTTTTGTCGCCAACTTGTCACCAAAACAGGTCTATGCGGACATTTTACGCTTAAAATAACAGATATACACAAAATATCAATAACAACCCAAAAATAAAAATAAATTCAAAACAAACTTACCAATGGCAATAATAAACTTCCAAAAACATGGCACAAATCTACAACAGCTACTTTAAAACATACACGAATATATCTAAAAACGGCTGTATTAAACCTCAAAACCTTAACAGAAATGCTCAACCACTTCTTTAAAACATACGCAAAAATATCTAAAAACGGCTGTATTAAAATTCAAAACCTAAACAGAAATGCTTAACCGCTACTTTAAAACATATGCAAAAATATCTAAAAACGGCTGCATAAATACAAAAACTAAAACCTTAAAATTAATGAGAAATTTTTTAGGTGGAAGGGGGGTGCCTCCCCCCAACCCCCTCCTAAAAAAGTCAGTATAATACAACTAGTCAGTCCAACTAATAATAACTAATTTAAATAAACATAAAAAACACCTTGGTTAAATATATATTTCGTCATTAAACATATATTACAGCACAAATTCAAACGATCTATTTCCATGATATCGCCTCTATTTTAGACACCAAAATCTCCTGATATTTCTAAATTACACGAAATATTAATTGCACAGATAATAAATAAATGAACAAAAATAAATTGAAATATACAACCAGATTATTTTATCCTAGTTGAAACTTAAAAGCCGCATTCACACATAGAACGAAAAATTCAAAAACCGTTGCCACAACATAATATTACTACACTAAAGAACATAAAAAAAAACCATTCACGGTGCCTAAAATAGCGCAAAACACAAGACACACCCGAATCTGGCAACAACAAAATCCTAAAAGCAACAAAAACACAAATTGGCAACACCAAAGTAAAATCTACATCTAATACTATCCAAAATATGTCATTAATATTTCGCAACAACATGGTCACCATATTATATCACGTAAACAAACACACACAACTAGCCGTTCAAACTGGGTTGCCACAATATAACAAAATCTCGCCAAAATCGCATGGCTGCCACACCAAACACAAAATCGCCAAACTTTAAAAAATCGCCAACTTGGCAACGAGGTGTGTCTAACACATCTGTACCATATCTTCTTGAAGTAACTTAGATTAAGTTTTACGAAATTCAATTTAAGTCATTAACATCAAACAATGCAAAAAATACATTTACAGACAGTCCTTGACTTACAAAAACTACTTAGGAATATACTGTTTTACAAACTTCCCAAGTAACACAAGACCATTGGGAAATTGTTGGGCAACTGTATTTAGCATAGTTGGCCAACAGTTGGATTTGGCTGTTGGGGCTACGTTGAAACAATGGTTGGCATTGCAGCTCACCCAACGGTTGGCTGTTAATAGGCCCAACCATAAGGAGAGCAGTTAAATTCTTATTAGCAGTTGGGACAACAACATTTTATGATTGTTGGTCCAGTATAAAATTTTGCAGTTAGCCCATATTTGTTTCTGGACGTTCTGCCAACGATAAACATTCCCTAACAATGTAACGAAAATTTGCTGTTGGGCCAATGATGTGTGTTGCTTGGGTTAATGCATTCCACACAAGTATAGGTAAGTAAGCAATAATGCCTGAGCTGTAGGTTTTAAGCCTATTACCTTCATGGGTAATTTGAAATTTTCCTAAACAGAGTGATGACTAAAGTGATGCATAAAAGATTAAGATTCAAAACAAACTTTTTTTTGACAGATTTTAACTGCTCACATATAATTATATTATCACTGATGTTTCAAATAATTTAAATTTAAAGCATTAAATTTAAAGCAAACAGAAAATGAATAACACACAATAAATCTACAAAATAAACAAACAGCAATTAATTGTGAACAAATAAATGAAAGATCAAATGTCATAAAACTCATAATAATAATGGTGAAAAAGCAGTTAAATAATAAATACAAAAGTACTATATTATCATTTAAACAATTACTTTGTTCCAAAGCCATTTTGTTTTTTCCATAAAGAAGTCTGCAGTATTAACATTCCCAGCTTCTAATAAGCAACTGTAAGCTCTCTGATGAAAACCACTCCTAGGTAAGAAAAGTCACGAAAATGAAGAGAAAATTTAAGTAATCAGAATACACAAAATTATGTTGACAGTTATAAAATAAATATATATATATATATACTTTCGAGCTAATTTTGCACTCTTCAACCAACAGCTAGCAATTTCTTGCTCAAATTTTTCTGAATAACTGGGAAATTTTTCTTTTCCTATTTTCAATAACACTCTATGTAAATCATGTATAGGTTCTTGGTATCTAGGAGAAGACTACAAAGTGGAAAAAAAAAATTAGGCATATATAAAAACTGTTTCAAAAGAAGAATTATTAATTTAAAAATGAATTAAATGAAATAAATTATAAAGCACAAAATTTTGCATAGACTTTTCATTCAAAAAATCTACAACAAAGTAACATATTAGAGTATAAAGAAATATAAATTTAAGATATTATTTTTGTTCATCACCACTTTCTAAACTAATACTTTGTCATAATATAAACATACTATTTTCAGCACAGCTATCTACTTTTTAGACATTAAACAACACTATCAGTATTATATGAGTATATATGCAGTTTAATTCTTATACAATATGATTCTCTCAATTATTATTTTTTTACCTTAATCTTGGATAGTTGACAGACTATTAAAGAATTAAAAATTAACAAAAAGTATTTGATACATACCATGTTCACAATTATTCTTTATTAAAATCATATATAAGCAATTTAATCCATATAATGATGAAAGGATCTTTAATGAAGTAGACATTTTATTTCATTAAGTATTTAATAATAGTAAAATTTTAGGCTTTAACATATGATTCTGGCAAAGTTAACTCTCAAGTGACACACAAAACCTACTTTAGAAAGAAATTTAAATATCAGAATGCAGTGCAAAGGAGAGAAAATACAATCATGAATTACTTACTTAACTAGCTCTTACAAATTTTCATTGACTTAAATAAGTTGAGAATGTGAGAAAACACATGCAAGAAATAAAATATCACTTAATTATCAAATATGAAACTCCAAAAAATAACAATTGTTTTCTTCATACTACAGGCAAACTTACGAAGTTCTTAAATTAGTACAAGTTTTTAATACATCCTATACTCGTGGCGAGCCTAAGCTGACAATACTAAATATACTACGGCAAACAATTTACACCCGCAATGCAAGTATCTCGCTGCCGCTACAAAATGCAAGTTGCCATATTTGGACTTTTATCGCCTATTGAAGATTGATTTTACATTGGTTGCTTTCCAGCTAAGGGGGAGACAGAGTTTTGTTTTCACATTACAGTTTGAACTAATTTTCTCATGCTAAAGTACACCAACATAAATTTCGAATTGTCTAAATCCCTATAAAAATTGTTTCTGGTTCATTTCATGATTTCAAATAGTATGTGGCTCTCATAGAAACCACACATTCTTATAAATTACTTTGCCTCCTTTTTTTTTCCCTCTCTCTGAAATATGTGAAAAGGAATATATGAGAAGGGGGGGGGGGTTACTTATTTACTTATTATTTCCGGGGGTTAGATACTATCTACTTATTTTCCGAAGTATAGTGAGGGAGTTTCAGAAATCCTCAATAAAATTTTGAGTCATGTTTACTTTTATAAATACTGGATCATACAAAAATTTATTATTACAGATGCAGATTTCTGGGTATTTGTGTTTTTGCAATTGTTACTTTCCCCCCCCCCCCCTCTAGCAGACACGATCTGTTTCGGTAATTTTGTTTTCATTTAAAATAAGTGTGGCCAGTGATATTAATAATTGATGAAAATATAAAACAAATGGGCTTTCAGAAACCGATGATAGCACGAATAAATGATAAAAATGACACTACTGAAGTGTGGTTTTTAATTATAGATTTGCTTTCATTGCATGTATTGTAGAGTTGATTATTATCAGAGTTTTGGCAAATTCAGTTTTTGGATTTATGTTAGGCATTTCTTACATATCCTATTTTTTACAGAATTTTGATTTTATTCGGGATATGAGTGGTTGGTTCCAGAAATGAGGGATTCAACATAAAATGATTATATAAGACCTTAAGTTATGGAAAAAGTATTTCAGCCAGATTGAATTTACAAAATAAAAATATCTACAAATAAATATTTCTAGATTTTTTATCAGCAAAATCTTTTATGATTTGATCAAATCTTAATATCCTCATGCTCTATAGAAAGTATTGTAAGACTGTTTAGTCTACTGCGATATTGTTGGTCTCAGGTATGTTTAAATTAGTTTTAATCAAGAAAAGCTTCTGCTTCTGTCCCTATTTGGAAACCAAGCAGCTCTGTCATTCGTAGCGAAGAATTTTAGAATTTTTATGGGTTTGAGAAATATTAAGATGGAAGAATGTTTTAATGCTTCGATTTTTTTCAACTATCATGTTTTACACACTTTGTTTGGCCGTTATTCTGAATGATTTTTACATCTGTTAATGCAATTTTCTTTTAGACATTTTTTAAATTTTCCTAATCTAATAGATCAAATCGGCTTAAAGCCGGTCCTGCCCTTTAAAGTGTTAGGATGACTACACTAATGACCTCTTCTAATGAAAAATCATATGCAATTAAATTTTTCAACACTTTATAAAATTTTCCCATTTTCTTTTCCTCTTCTCTTTGGAGGAGACCTGGAGTTAACAAAATTCCCCATCCACATTGAACGCCAGATGCTCCTGCCAAGGAGACGAAGCCTTGTGAATAGTCAGATTATTCTATGATGTTATTCTCTCTCACATGCTGTATTGCGCATTATTTACTAAATACATGAAACACCACATTTTTGTTGCTGAAATATGTCTATGCTTTATCAGTTAAATCATTATATTAATGAATTATGTCTGAAATGTACCTTTTATCAACACTGTTAATAGGAAAAAGTGCGAACTATATCACAATGGCGGAATCATATTGCTCTAGCGTTCCATCTATATTCAGGATAGGTATGCCCCGAGTATATAATAATCTATGTATAAAAAACAGTTCCATGACTGACTGACAGATAACGCACAGACCAAACCGCTGAACCTAAAGGGCTGAAATTTTGCATGGCAATTCTTCTTATAGTGTAGGGGTGCACTACAAAAGATTTTTGAAAAATTCTTCTTAGATTTTTTTAAATTAAATTTTTAAGCTGTTTTGGTAACTTTTTTCAAATTTGCCTTTAAAATAATAATCTGAGGTATATAAAATTTACATCACCGGAAAGATCATAAAAATTCCTTCAAAATGAAATCTTTTTTGAATCTTTACCACCATTTTCTGATTTTTGGTGAATTTTGAAAGATTAATTTTTAGAATTTAATTTATTAAATGCTGATCACGTGGCTTCTTTTTCTTTTTGTGATACTTTAAATTAATTTTGTGTCACATGCATATCATCATAAAAGATAAAATTTAACCACTAGACTAACTGAGATGGAAGTTTTTTAAGAATTTAACTCAAATTAGTATATTTTATAAATATTAAACATACAAATTAATTGCATACATTGACAATTGTGTTTAATTTAAATAGTTTCTTCTACATTATTTCATCTATAAAAATATCCTTTATGATTTTATATATATATATATATATATATATACACAGATGGAGTACAAAATAATACGAACACCTGTGAAAAAGTATGACGTATTTCACACCTGCAGTACAGCCGCGCCACCTGCAACAGAAGTCTGCCACCCCGTGAGCATGAAGAGAAAGGTATCAGTCTCTCAACAGCAGTCACCTATGTTGCATGCTTCAATCGAACTGTCTCTGATAAGTTGAAATGTCAGACCTGTCAGAGTTCCAAAGAGGAATGATAGTTGGAGTGCGTTTAAGTGGAGCATCGGTTACGGAAACAGCAAACCTTTTGGGGTTTGCAAGAAGTACAGTATCAGCTGTTATGACAGCGTACACGAAAGAGGGTAAGACGACGTCTTCAAAGCACAACAGTGGCCGAAAGTCTAAGCTTGCTGATAGGGATAGACGGGTCTTGAAGTGCATAGTAGCCCGAAAGCACAAGCAATCGTTATCCGAGATAACATCCGAAATGAACAGTCATCTCCAGGACCCCGTTTCAACAAAAACTGTCAAAAGGGAACTTCATGCTGCAAATATTTATGGCAGAGTATCAATTCGTAAACCCTTGGTGACAGCAACTAATGCTTTCAAGCGACGCCAGTGGTGCAGAGATCACAAAGGCTGGTCCCCACAGCAGTGGCAACAGGTAATATGGTCAGATGAATCGTCATTCACCCTATTTCAGACGACCGGACGCGTTTATGTCTGGAGAACACCCAAAGAAGTGTTTCATCCTGAATGCCTCTTGCCGACTGTGAAGCATGGGGGTGGCTCCATTATGGTATGGGATGCGATATCTTGGCGCGGTCTTGGGCCACTTGTTATTCTGCATGGGAGGATCAAATCCAATCACTATCTAAGCGTTCTAGGGGATCATGTCCATCCTTTTGTCCAGACTGCATTCCCTGGAGAGCGACTGCTTTTTCAAGATGACAACGCCCCTATCCACACTGCTAGGTGTGTTCAAGAATGGATCGAGGAGCATGGCGATGCAGTTGAACATCTTGCCTGGCCCCCTCAGTCTCCGGACTTGAATATTATTGAACATTTATGGCAATATTTGGAGTCCAAACTTCGTTCAGGATTTCCACCTGCATCCAGACTTTCGGAATTAGAGACCGCTCTGCAGGAGGAATGGCTTAATATTCCATTAAATATTGTCCATGACCTTTATGCATCTATCCCACGTCGCATTAAATCTGTACTTCAGTCAAAGGGTGGTCCAACCCCCTATTAATAAAGATTTTCTATTATTTCACAGGTGTTCGTATTATTTTGTCCACCATCTGTATATATAAATATATATATATATATTTTACATTAATTGCATACATTGACCATTGAATTTAATTTGATTGTACTCCATAGCGAAGCATGGGTATTCACCTAATTAACTAATATAATATATAATATATAATAATGCATTACTCTTTTATAGCTTAATAAATTTTAACTTAATTTTATTCAATATTTGAATACCTGTACAAGAAGTTTCCGAGAATTCAACATGGGAATGATGAATTTAAACAGAGAACTGCTCTCATCAGAGATATTACTGGTGTCATTCAAATCAAAAATTCCATTCATACAAAGTTCTAAATCAGTTAGCATATGCATTCTAAAAGAAAACAAAGTTATTTTTTATTTTAACACATGCAGAGTCATCTCATAAATATTTCTGAAACTAAACACATATGAGAAAAAAGAATAAATTTGCAAATAACAAAAGATTAAATAATAGCATAAATTTATTTTATAAGAGGAAGGTTGGGGAGCACATCGGATGACAATAACTTTTATTCTGACCCCCCCCCCCCTCCACCCCCCAAAAATAACATTGGGACTTTCTAAAAACTTTAAAAAATCTGATTTTCTAAAAACTGAATTATTCAGACATACTTTCCAAACAGCAATGATATTTTATAAAACAACAAAATATAATTGAGCTTGTTTTATGCTAGTCTCAACTAGTGAAACAGCAATAAGTCTGATACAGAAGAATCAGTTTTGTAAATATAATACAGAAATTCGAGCCTTTGACGATAGTATTTTGATTAAACTGAAAGATGCACAGGATTTTGAAAAATATTGAATATACACTAACTATAATTTCAAATGGTATCTATGATAGTTTCAGTGGTATCTTCATTTTTTATAATGGAATTAAGTTGAATATATTTTACATGTGTTAAAAATTTTCTAAATTGATTGAACCTTTTGATTGGGTTTAGTCAGTGAAATAATATAGTTAAACTTTCATCAATTATAACAATGCCATAGATACAGTGATTTCCGCTTATAAGAATCACGTTTGTTATTACTGTTTTTGATTCTTATAAGCGGTTGATTCTTATAACCGAAACTTCCCTTTGGACAGGCACACATACACAAATATATACTTGTACATATATATAAACACACAAGCACATATATACATAATTTACCATTAAATACTCTTTAATTTACGTTATTTATCATTTATTAAAATTAATTTTATAATTTTAAAAATACTCAATTTCTAAACAAATACTATAACTCAATTTCTAGACCTATAAGTAACAACACATGATTATAAAATCAACAAGAGGCAGCTTCTCTTTGACTACACTTTGGAAGAGCATCATATCTAATTAACAAGTTCTGTTTTTCAGAAAAACTAAGAGTTTTCCTTGTTTTTATCATATTTGAATTCGACTATCAAAAAGTTCTAACACTAACTGGCAATTTTGTTAGAAAACTAAAGTGAATACTAGCGACGTATGCTTATTACAGTCTCAGACGAAGATTCACTTTATAGCTTACGTTTCACGGTTTGATTCAGCATCTGGTTCATCTGATTCAGCAAAATGGATCCGTTTACGTTTCACGGTTTGAAGTGCTGAATCCACTGTCCCGTTTGCGTAAGTGATGGTGGACACTTCGCGGAAGATTTATGTGTTTCAGGGTCCAGAAATCCGCAACCAGGAAGTAAGTGGTGGGAAAAAAGGAGTGCCTGTTTGGAGAAAAGCGAAATCGGACCCGGGCGGGTTAGATGCCCGTGAGTAAAGCTAATAAGACAGTGTTTAGCAAAAACGTATAAGGAGAAACTCTTATGTTATGTCTAAAGGAATGTATTTTACCACTGTTTTCCACCCCAAAGTTTTATCAATCTTTCTTTTCAAAAACTTAAGAAAGAATTTCGTACCTTTTGAGAGTTCAAGTGGCATTTTTTGGAAAAATGAAAGGAAGGCGAAGATTGCAAACTGATTCTTATAACCGGTGGATTGATTCTTTAAAGCGGAAATTTTAACATGGAAATAATACATTTGTTTTTGTTTTTGCGATATTGATTCTTATAACCACTGATCACTATAAGCGGTGGTTACTGTATATATATTTGGATGATAAAATTACTAGGGATATAAATTTAATCTATATCATTTCAAATACTTGGCCTCAAAATTCAAGGTACTGTAATTTGATTTGAATGGAAACCATCCAGCAGATATTAAAAACTTAGTATTCAATGTACAAGTTCTTAAGAAATGCTTTAACATTCCAAGATTTGATTGAAAAATAAAATTATATTAAAACACCACATTGTATTATGATGCAATTGTTAATTTTAAAATGGATAATTCAAGTTGGTAGTAAGTACATGTAAAACCACTCCATAGATAGCATCCCACCAATAATATAGCATTTCTAAAAGGAACATAATTAATTCAAACAGTTACATATCTACAAAGTTTAGAAAAGAATATGCCAGTAAAGGTAAATTCTGCAAAATCACACGAGCAAGTAAAAACTGAGGAAGTTATAAAATAATTCCTCATCAAAAGCATTCGGAAATTTGTTTCAATGCAAATTTATTTTTGACTTTCATCAAGTCATAATTCCTTCATGTTTAAACATTCTACCTAACTCGATAAAAAAAAATAATAAACAATATCTGCTATGAGCAAGAGAAATAATAAACATACAATATCATAATCATTAGTTTTGAGAAATAAGAAATTCATCAGAAATTTTTTTAACAAACAAGAGAGCATGATGATTGATTTTAAAAACTGAAAAACCAGATTCTAATATGCTACAAATGATTAGTAATCATATCATAGGGAGAAATATCAATAACTTAGAAAATTCTGACAAATAGTAGCGGACACATATAGATATAATACTGAACATAATCTGTGTTTTAACATGAATTTTTTTAGGAATTTTACATGGTAGTAATAATTAGCAATAAATGGATGCATTATCTTGCAGTCCAAGATCCCAGTATTGTTTTACTTCTAAATAGCATAAACATATCTTCATGAATTATTTTTTTGATAAACATTCATTTAGTATATGCAAAGAACTTCTGATAAACAACAAAATTTAAAAATGACCACCTTTTAAAATTTGTATGCATACTATAGAAGATTTTAGGAAGGTGTTACTAACAATTTTAAAAATTCATCTATTTCTAAATCCTAAAAATGGTATCAACTCTTACCGAACCAAATGTTCATATCCTCTGAGGTAAGACCCCTTTTCCATAGATGCAGCAGAGAGAGGAGCCATCTGATAGCCTCTAATAGCTTTAGCTACTTTTTCAACTGCTATCATATCCTGAAAGCAAATTGTTACATACATTTACAGGACTGAAAATAATACTATGGACACTATAATATTTTTTTTATGAAAAAAATAAGTGCTAAATACTATTCATTTAAAATATTTTGATAAAATCTATTGAAAAAAATTAATTTATCAATTATAGATAGGGTTTGCAATTCATTTTATTAGCAAAAAAAGTCTTTTTTAATGTTATATAAGAACATTTGCTCTAAATGAGAAAATTAATCTTTTAAATTTAACAGATAGAAAACTCTGCTAATATCTATTTCAGTGATCAAATAAAACCTAAAGGAAAAAAAAGTTTTATTACATGCTTATTAAAAAATTGATAGGTCGTGTATAGTGGGGGGAAAAAAACATGAAACTTCTTCAATAATAAATAACAGGTCTTTGAGAAAAGCACTACACTTTCCTGATGTATCTTAATTTAATCTAGAAATTTTTTATTTATTTATTTATTAATTAATTTTGGGGGGAGTCTGCAGGCAGATTGAAATATCTAAAATTTTACAATAAGCTCAGTAAACTAACCACTAACAAACTACTTCCAGGAAAAAAATTATCACCTCTAGTAGCTATCTTTTTAAGTTATATTTTCATTGATTTTCTTATGAACGTAATGGCTTATTATAATAAAAAAAATAATGAATTGCAGATAAACATTTATACTGTGTTTTACATAACACTTTTGCACATTAAATATTTATGATACTATGTTATATATGCCCAAAACCAATTTAATTATGTATTAATTTAATTGAATAAAACAATAGATTGTTCAAAACTGTAATTTTATAACAAAAAATTAGAAAGAAAAAAAATGCTCTAAATCTTCTGAGTTTTGTGGGATCAAATACTTTAAAATAAAAGTTTACATTATTTTTTTCAGCTTTAATAGTCACAAAAATCTTTGATAGAAAGGAACATAAATTTGGTAACTACCATAAAATAGGTGGTAGAGAGGGGTAGGAAGGGAACACAAGTACATAAAGAGAGAGTCTAAAAAATAAATTTAGCACCATATAGATTTTAAGGACTTATTTTAGAAGTATCAAACCTTGTAGTTAGCCCTTGGAGTAAAATTTATTTATAAGGAGTATTTATTGAAATGTTAATTTTACACAGTTCACATTACAATAAAAGTATCAAATGTAAGTAAATCAGATAAATAAATTTTAAAACTATAACAGATGGATAAAATTACCTTTTTGTTCACTAAATGTAGGATGTTACCCACACCAACAGTCCACTCAGTATCATTGACTTCCTGAATATTAAATCAAAATAACAAGGATTAATATGAATAATATCACTATAGTTTAAAGGTTAACGGAAAACTAGATAATTGTTATTTTAATGAAATACAGTGATAAAACTACATGGGGTTAACAAAATAATGGAAACACCACTTAAGCAAGTACATGTCTTGTGGTTTATGTAAATCACAATGAATGACATCAGCCAGAAAACTTATATAATACAGTGACATATGAGTATCAGCTATCATGCAGAATATGTACAGTATAAGTAGAATTAGCTGTTGAAGAATTAAAATTCAAGATGTTGAACCTGAGAAACTTGCAGAAGGATATGATAATTGGTATAAGGATTATAAGTGCCTCTGTAACTAAAATGGGAGAAATTGTTAGTAAATCATAAGGCACAGCATCCAAGATTATGAAATGGTACAAAAAGAAACATGGTGTAGCCTCTAAATGCAAAAAGTATGAATGTCACTCAAAAATATCAGTGAGAGAAATGTGGAACTTCGTATGGAATTTTTGATGAAAACCTAAGACTACAGTACAGGAAATAGCAGCACGGGTGAATAGGAGTTGCAAAGACCCAGTTTCAGTAATATCAGTTCCTAGGATGCAGCAATCCATTAGCCATGCATTACTGATACCAACCCCACCCCACCCCAAAAAAAATCAGATGGTCCCACAAACATTAAAACTGGAGTTCAAAAGATTGGCAACATGTCATCTGGTCAGATGATTCAAGCATCACATTATTTCACCACTGGTAAAGTATATGTTACACTAAGACTTTCTGAAGCATACCAATCACACTGATGGTGCCCACTTTCTAGCATGGTGGTAAAAGGAAGAGGAGACTGTAGGATGCTATCTCTTGGCATTCTCTCACACACTTAACTATTGTTTAATATCCTGGGACATTGGAAGTCTAAGAAACTAGGTGGATCACATCTTATGGTGCAAGCATTATTCCCTAATGACTGTCTTTGTTTCCAAGACAATAATGCACCTATGCATTGTGCAAGATGTACCAATACGTGATTTAAAGAGCATGATGATGAGGTAATGCATCCATCCTGGCCATCTCAATCGAAGGACCTTGATCTCATTAACATCTGTGAGAAATTAGAGAGAAAGGTTCAATCACATTCTCCCCTTCCAACATCATTCAAACAGTTAGGACATAAGTTGCAGGATGATAGGTACCTAATTCCAATATCTTATAGACAGGACATATCATTTTATCCCATGTTGCTCTTTCATGCTCTCTTGAAAGCCAACAAAAGACCTATATTTTATTAATAACGAGTTCTGCAGAAATGGTCAGTGATTCCATCATTATTATAGAAATGAATTATTGAGTATATACTATAATAATTCATTTCTATAATCATACTATAGAATGGTTAATTGCATGCTAACTTAGAATAAATCATAAAATACAGCTACATGGAATTTAAAAAAATTCAAACAATAGATTAAAATTATATACATTTATCAAGACAATACACATACATACATACATACATATATATATATATATATATATATATATATATATATATATGAAACAATAACCTTTCACTTTCATTAAATAAAATGTCTATTCAAAATTCTTTCATTTTATCTCAATAAAGTATCACTTTATATGACGTGTTGAGGTCAGGTGAAATGATCTGACCAATTAGAAGTTAAATGTACTCATACTCGGGTGAGAAATTTAGCATTCTGCATGCCTTTTGTGTGTTCTGCCACGGTGTTGTCAAGATGTAAATTTTAACACACTGCATCCCCTTTGTCTTGGGATGATCCAGCAAGTTCTGGACTCATCATTATCTGTTTGTATTGTGAAAGCTTCCAACACGTCCAAATGTCTTCATCACAGTAGTATGCAGTGTTTTCTGACACCATGAAGTTTCCAAATAAAAATCATATTAAAAATGTGGCTGACTCCTCATCGTTCTGAATATGAATTAAAACTGCCTGCCTACACTCAACGACCACTTCTATTGCCTAGTGCTCCGTCAAGACTACCTCCCAGATAATCCGAAACACTGCAAGGTCTCTTCTTGTCATCTAGCATCTCTTTTGCTAATATTACATATATATATATATTAAAAGCAGCATTTAATACATACAGAATTAAATATTCGCAAGTTTACCCTTCTTTCAAACATATAAACCTACACAGCATAAAATAAAATAATAAAATGCTTTTTTTTAAATAAATTTTTATACTTCCACATATTCTACAAATCTTACGATGCTACTCTGTGTAAATACTGCAACATGAAAGCATTAAAAAAAAATTTTAATGAACTTACATCCTGTAAGAAGGTTTCAAGATCTTGCCAGCTAGCCATTTTCCAAGCAGCTTCCACTCTGTATTGATTCAACTTCTCCTTCCACTCTAATCTAACAAGTCAATAGCATTGCAAAATAAACATTCATATTAGAACTGAATTAAACACAGTAACTAAGGGAAAATGATAAAATTAAATTAAAACAAACATTTACTCTTCAAAATAAATTGTTATACCTGTCATTCAAAACTCCATTAGCATAGGAAACTGCTGTGGTTGGCTGATCCATGCCCAAGAAACACTTCAACAACCCACCATAATAATTTACTTCTTCAGGATACAATTTTATTGCTTTTTCATAGCATGCAAAAGCTCCCTGCATATCACCTTAAAGGAGAAAATTATACAAAAATGAATAATACATATCAAAATTAATTTCATGGTTAAACAAGAATGAATGAGAGGGTTGTTTTAATGTAATGTACAAAGGCAGTATATTTATATACTTTTAGACTGATTGAGATCCAAAGTAACAAAAGAAAATAATTCAAAGAAAATACTTGGCAATAGATTATTGTATGAAAGCTAAACTATCATCTGCCACAGTTCATATAATGACTTTTTCAAAATGGGGCATTAGAAAAACTTTTAGATGAAAAGTGATTTTGCTCTCTCTGTTGAGAAATATTCTTACTCTGCAATCATAGATTAGAATTTCTAAACACAGAATAAGCAGCAATCTGGAATAATAATAGTAAAAAATTGAATGTAATGATTTTAACTAAAAGAAAATTAAATAGCTGTTAGAAAAAGTAGCATTCGTCTATTCAAATGCAAGATCTTAAAATAAAATCATTAAAATAAATTATTTTATAATGATTTATTTAGTGATTTATTTTAATGATTTATTAAAATTATTATAAAATAATTTATCTTAAAATAAAATCTGTTCAACCCCCCACCTCCCCCCCACCCCCGAAAAAAACAACAACCTGCAATGTGTTTAATTACTTCAATATCAGCAGTAAAAAAATAAACAAACATTTAAACCTTTAAAAAAAACAAAAACAAAAACAATAATAATAATAATATTCATTACATTTTATAGCATTGTTCAGCATGTGGCTGAACATATAGTAGAATTTGTCATAAAAATTATTTAGTTAGTGAGAGACTGAAAAATGCTATAAGTATGGCTGTGACAAAACAAAATTAATTTACTATTGCAAAAATAGGCAAAATGATCTATAAACTGCATCAAAGAATACAAAGAGGGTTGCTGTAAAGGATTACAATTATATTTAATTTTCCATTACATCCAGAAATCAACCAGTCCAACTGATTGCCAGAAATCAATGAGTCAAAAAAAATGTTGGAATTAATTCAACATTTCACCAAAATAATATTTTCCCGCCTATATTTTCAAAGAAAGTACCATGTTTACAAACACAGCATCTAAAAACCATCAGGATATAGCTCCTTGATACTCTCATTTTGTTAAATATCTTGCTCTCAATCAGGTGTTAAGTGAATATTGTTGTGGATTACAATGTTTGGTACTTTTCTGTTAGCCGGGCACTTTTGGCATTCATCCTAAAAAGTATTGCCAGAAAAGTATGGCCTAAAAAGTATGCCTAGAAAGTATGGCCAGAATGAGAAGTCGTCAATCTAACAACCCTATGAAAATGGTTAAATAAATAGATATGCTAAATTATGGAGAAGCAATGTCACACAAGAACATTGAAGATGGCAGATCAGCAAGTACGAATCATGCAGGAGATCTTGATTAAAGATCTAAGCTCACAGACTCAGCTAAATAGCCCTTTAAACAGAAAATTCAGGAGAATAAAAATTGGAAACTAATTAGAAACCACAAACTATACATGCTTTCTTCACAATCACACAAAAGACTGGACGACTGTGGTGAAGCACCTAATGACAATATAACAAACTTTGAGGAATGGCATGCCACCATTTGCAATTGTACTTAGCTAAATTTCTGTGGCAATGACAAAACAGGAAAAAGAAAGAAAAAAAGAGAGAGAAAGAGAAAGAGGAAGAAAAAAAAAAGACCCGTTAGAAGACATTTTGAAGAACATTAAATGTTTACTTAATGAATAAAATTCCTGTTTATTTATACATTTTGTTCATCCATGCTTATGAATCATCATTACAGTTAATAAACTAAACACCTGAAAATGTGACTTATGAATTATATTTGGCGATTTATCTCTTGTACCTTGCTAATGGAAAAGTACCCAATGTTCATATACATACATATGTAATATATCCACCTAGAATAAAATTCTAAAAGAAATGTACAAACCATACCTATGGCTTCATTCTCAAGAATCAAATCCCTTAAAGTAGCCTCTCTTTTCCTCACTGCTGCAACACCAGCTACACCATCAGGTTCGTCCAGTGCAGAATATATTTTCTTAAAACAAAAGGAACGAAATGAGTAAATCATGGGGAAATTTGTAGATAGGAAACATTAAATAAAAATTGTGCATATGAAATTGTCATTAAAAGGCTTTTTTACCTATTTTAATCTTTAGCACTGCAAATCTGATATTGTTTTTTTTAGGAGTGTGATTTAAAATTTGCAAATGATTAACAAGAATAGAATGGATCTGTACGACAAATGTGGAGTTCCTATTTTCAATTATTTTTACAAATGAGTCAATCCTTCATGCATATCTTTTTATATGACATAAATAATGAGAATTAATATTAAAATTTCCTTCCTCAATTCACACTTATAGCTTTATAGTAGAACATTTAGAAAAAAATAGACTTTGGTTATAGAGACAAAATATATCTTTTAAAGAGATCAAAGGATCTTTTGGGAGTATCAACAAAGCATACAGAGATTATTGTTCATTAATTCAGAAATACTTTCAAATCAAAATGAGGGTTGGCTTTAAACTACTGATCTTGGTGCTGACACTAAATTAGAATACTTTTCACAGATTTAATAAGAGAAAATTTTTTTTTAATCTTAATATAATAAAATAATCTACCTTGAAAATTTTATTAGTTTGAAATGTAAATACAGATCCAGGACAAAAATATAAAAATCCATTAGATGAACTCCTTTCACCAAAAATTGAAATTTGGGTTGGTTGGTTCATTTTTTCTGGCATAAGGTTCAGAAAGGAGAAGCTGCACCAAACACATGACTACACCAGAAAATTAAAACTTACATTTAAGTATTACATAAAACTAGTAGTTAAATGAAAGACCTGTAAAGACTGTAAAATACACTGATAAAGAAGGGTGATAAAACCAATAATATAACAAGATAACAACAGATGATATTAAAAGGTGACAAAAGACTAACAGAAAGTAAAAACATTCATACATAGATGAGATTAAAAGGCCATGCTGAGAATTAAGAGCTTTTTGGAAATGACTGATGCTATTACAAACAATACATAGCTCATATTTAGTGAAAAAAAATTATAAAAGGGGATATATTATTCCCTTTTTTCAGATTTATTATCTATCTAACATTAAAATTATGAATAGAGTACCTTATGATTTCTTTAATTTATATTTTGTAACTTTCATGACAAATCACAAAAATAAAAAATATTGACATAAGAAATTTAAAGAATAATAATAAACAAATACCTGTATGAAACTGATATTATTTCCTAATTCATCAGGACATTCTTTAAGATACTGTTCTAAATGCATCAAGGACCTGGTGTAGGCTTTGCATGCAAAAGATACTTTTGCAAGTAAAATCTGGGGAATCTTACTCAAACATTTTTGGATAGCAATTAAACCTTTATCTGGCTCAGATTTATTGCCTGTAAGAGAATTTTGAAATTAAAATATGCAGAAAATTGTTTGAAAATTCAAAAATATTAGGCTTAGGACTTAGCACATGTAAACAAATTTAAAACTTCGAACAGGCACAAACTAGCTAACATATTGAAAAATGTCCATTTACACTACATATCTTGTTGTTGCTTATCCCACTTGACTGACAGTAATATCAGATCAAGTCCATGAACTCATGAGTTTTCAAAAGATGAAGAACCTTGCCAGGATTGGAATACAGCTGGCTCCTCTGGCAACCAATACATGTCAGGATATGAGCAGGAGTCGCCTGAGCCAAACTGCATCTTGGGCAAAGACTTTAAAGCCTGACACAAACCATAGAGCACAAAGATGACCATTGCAGAGTTTGGCCAGAGATGTCTGTTCTCCCCTACTGCTTGTCCCAAATAAAGTAGCACCAGGACAGCCGCAATCATACCACTCATGTATGGGGGCCTTTCTCCAAGAGGAGTTCATTTCAAGTTTGACCTAAGAAGCAAGTTCCGAGAAAGAAAGACAGCCACCCTCCAAAGAAACCTTAAGGCTGCCCTCCTTGGCCAGTCCATCCACAATTTCATTAGCGTAAATATATACGTGTGAAGGTATCCACTGAAAATAAATCCCATTTTGGGCACTCAAGCAGCCCAAATACCGTACAATATTCACTGTCATTCTGTCACCATGTTTCCATCATTCAGCCAGGTGCTAAATAGAACTATGGCTAGCACTCAGAATCCAGATGTCTGTATTGACTCCCACATTGACACAATAATTCAAAACTTCCTCAATAGCTATGAGTTCCGACCCAAAAAACTGAGTAGTAGTTGGGGTTTCTCCTACATGTCCTAAGGCCATTTCCCTGCTTGAAGTACACTCTACTACTGGAGATGGCGCCATCACCCCTGCTGCCATCAGTATAAATCTGCAATCACTACATATTAATAATATGAAGATTAAAACACTGATCTTAAATAAAATCTCAGGTGAGCTATAAAACATAATTGAGGTGAAATATGAGATGCCAATTTAAAAAAAATACTACTTTACTATTTCAGTTATCAAAACTCAGTTACATTCTTTTTTTGCAGACTCTCCTTTTGGTGCTGTCCGCTTCCTCCCCCAAAAAGGAAGAGCATTTTTACAGGTTTCAGTGTGATTTTGCAAATTAACTTTGGTTAGCATTGATAATTTTCAGCAATATTTAACCACATATTATGTATCTAAAACAGGCCTGCACAGCATATGGCCCTCCAACACTCAATCTGTATGTAGCCCACAAAGCTTTTTGTGTAGATACATAATATTATGAAACTAAAAAATATAAAATATAAATTTTAGATTTATAACACTATGAAAATAATATATAAGCCAAGAAAATTAATACAGTGTCTCTCAAAAAATCTTGACACATTTTAAAAATTTATATTTAAAAAGTACTTAATATTCCATTTCAAAAATTTAAACATGTTAAGCGGAGTAGTGGAAGAATGATAGCCCTTTAAAAGAATTATAATTATAACATTCAGCTTTTACTTAAAACAAATGTTTATTAAAAATCATTCAAGAAAACTTAAAACATAAAAGCATACTACAAACAAAACATCAAGTATGCAAAAGCCGTCAACTTTCGGCCAAACCGCCTCTATATATACTACAAACAGATTTGCATAAAACTGCTTGGTGACTGCAGCGCAGTTTACCTCATGATTAATCGCCTGAAAATTACACTGCCGGCTGGCGGGAAAAAAGCTGAGAGGTCAGGCGAGAGAATAACCAAGGAGGAAATGTGTATTTCCCTATAATTAGGAACTAGAAATTCACATATGTGTTACCTTATATATTAGAGTTTTTTTTAGTATAGTCAATAAATTTCAATAAGCGTTCCTTTTGTGGCATGGTTTGGTTTGGTTTGGTTTGGAGAGCTATGGTCAATTTTTGCTACACGAGGGCTAATTAGACCAGGACCTACTGCTTAAAGCTGATTCCGAACAGCTACAAACATCCATGCCAAGAGTGGGATTCGAACCCACGGACATTGGTACCGAATGTCAGCACCCTAGCCACTCGGCCATCATCCGGCTAAATGGCATGGAGAATATCCAGTTCGTAATCCATTTCAGCCCATGTGCATTTCAAAATGGATTCTGTAACACATGAAATTGCAGCAATTATGCATTTTTTGAGTTCTTTAAGACTGCCCACTTTTGTTGAATAAACTTTGTCTTTGACAAATCCCAAAGGAAAAAGTCAAGAGGTGTAATGTCTGGAGATCAAGGCAGCCATTGGATGGGACCATCTTGTCCAATCCACCTGTTTGGAAATTCCTCATTTAAAAAGTCTAGTACAATCATACCCCAATGAGGCAGTGCACCATCTTGTTGCCAAATGATTTTGGGATATAAATAAGAAATTTGGGGGACAGCAAAAATCTTTGCAAATTCTTTCAACATCGTCTTCAGATGTGCTCGGTCTACCATATTTTTGCCGATTATCAAAGACACTTCCCATTTCCAGAAACATTTTATGCCAAGCTAAGATGCTGTTACAACTTGAAGGATCTTTTCCAAATTTTGTGCGAAAGTTTTGTTTCACTTGCATAACAGGTTCAGTTTCAAAATTCCAGCCAGTACATCTCTGATGGAGTAGCAATTTTACAACTTTCACTTTCGCAGAACAACTAGTGCCCTCTGTTGAACTTTTCTGACACAGGAAAAAAACTCTTATATTTGCGATAACACATCTGTGAGTTTCCAGCTCCCTCATTGTATACTTTTTTTTATAAATTTTTAAAATTTATTAAGGTTTTTTGAGACACTCTGTGTTTAATTTTAAAAATAATTAGAAATTTATTTTTTGTTAGATAAAATATTTTCCCCTAGTACTCGAGCATATGTATGTTACTCTGGGCACATCTCAAAATGTTGACCAGTGTAACCCGAGTTTGTAACCCAGCAGCTTTCTATAAAATAGTATGGCCCTCATCCCATATTGAGTTGTGAAGGCCTGATCTAAAACATGACACCTGTGTTCCTGTATCTTTTAAAGATCCCTAGAACACCCAAATGTACAAATCTGTGTACAATTGAGTTAGAAAATTTGTAAAACATCGAAGTCCTACAGTGATATCACATCACAGGGAATCAAAAAGCCAGCAGATATATACATCAACAGAAATCTTGCATAATCAATTTGGACACACAAAAATTAATAAATAAATAAGAAATCCTTTAAGCATTTTATTTTCACTGTAAGAGTTTTATATATTTAAAGTAATAAACTTAAAAAAAAGTTTTAAAAAATGATCTAACTCTCATCATATTCCTATCACTTTTTCAAGTTACTATATCAATACAAATACTGAACTAAATTTTTTTTCACACTACTACTTATAGAAACACTCTACATAGAAAAAAACTAACCTAAAGATTTTGATGTCATTGATGCTGCTTTCTTTTGTTTCTTTTCATAACACCATTTCATTAGATGGTCAAAAACAGAAAACACAGTTTGAGAGCTTAAATGGAACAAGTCAGTAGACGAAGAGTACTCCATACTATGGTTGAGAACTGCTAAAATTTCAGCACATATCTGAAATAGGTTATACATTTTGTTAAAATAATTTTTAAAAAATTTACATAAAAATTACAATAATACAAGCATCAATAATAAAGAAGCTTATGGTAGATGGTAATAATATCTAGAAAGAAAAATTGTTATAGTGGATAAAGATTCTTGCAACTCTAATTTGAAGATATAAATGAACTTCCTTTCCATATTTCTCATATCATCTTTGCAATATTTAAATTGATAAGGGAAAACCAATACTGATGTTATACAGAAAACATATCTTTAAATTTTTCTCTATGGAAAATACAATTGTATTGAATTTTTTACTTTGATAGCTTTAAAATAGCTACCTTTTTCAAGGAATACAAAGCTGTAATACAAGCATATATAAAGCTATAATATAAATAGCATAATACAAACAATATCCATACAATATGTATAATATCTAGTATGACTATTGTTTATAGTGTACAGTTACTTTTAAAGCTATGATGCTGTTTTGACATCCACAAAATTCAAGGTAGAGAATTTTTTAAAGAAAAATTCAATGAAAAACTACTTTTAATGAAAAAAGTTCAGTTATGGAAGAACGAGTACAGCAAAATTAAATAAACAAAATTGAAATTATCTTTAGAACATTTTTTTCTTTGGCACAGGTAAGCAGGATTCTGACAAGAATTATGACTTTAGGATAAACCTGGAAAATGGTAGCATTTGCTACAATTGGTCTCACAGTTTATACAAATTTGTACAACATGTTGTTTGCACAAAGTAACAAACAACAGTTTGTTAATCCCATTTTTACCAGCCCACATTGCAAGAGACGGAAGCCTACACAAATAATGATTAAACAAACAGCTGCCAAGAGATCATCAAAAATCCAAGATACACCTAAGAGAAGTTGCTTGTCTTACCATATATGATGCATTTCAGAGCCAATTTAGATCAGTCAATTTAGCCTTAAATACAACACTCTAAATCAATGATCAATTCAAACAAGACAGATAAATAGAAAGATGGCTATTTCCAGAGGGAAGGAGTACTAAAGCTTTACATGAATGGAAAATGTTGTGCTACTTTCACCACTCAGACATAAATTAGCATGGAATGTAAGAGAAGGTAAATGAAAGAGAAGACACGAGACTGGGAAAAATTCCTTTTTCTCTTTACAAACGAAAGTTGTCAACTGCTGTAAAGCAAATACAGAAATATTAGCAATAAAACTAAGAATAGTAGTGAAATGATCAACAAAATAAATTAAGGTTTTCAACTTTGTGCAACAGTTTAAAAACATACTTCTTCACTCTCAGTCTCAGTTGAATCAATGAGAGCATACACAACCAAATGAGGTAGTAGGAACAAGGTGCAGTTGAGATCATACTTGACAATGATGGAACAGCAATGGAACAGTTTGGAAGGATTTTCCTTTTTCACCTAAAAGAAAATATTGTTTTAACGTATTTAATATGTAATTACTTTGGATACAGTTATTTTTATGTTTAGAATGCTATATATTCCAATAAAATATGAATGTTTAAAAAAACACGAATTGTATGACATCATTTCACTTTACTGATGAGTAATTCAGATTAAAAACTATAAAAAACTAATTTAAAACATGAAAAAATATACACCTTTTGAAGAAGACTGTAAAACCAATTTTTTGTCCACTCCCTGTAAGTACTGCCAATTTTGCTTTGGTAAATGGGAGAAGGGAATTTCTTACGAGATCGTTCTAAAGGTTTATACCTGAAAAACAATGAAACAACAAAATTTCATACAAATCATTCAGATGTAACTTTAAGCTATAAATCTTTTGAAATATTCCATGCTTTTTGGATACTGTTTAATATTTGAAAACTCAAAATAAAGAATTCAGAGATATTAAATGTCTAGAATAGAATGTCATTTATATTTAAAGAAAAAGAAAAAACTCTAGCTATGATATACATTCTAAATTAAAATTCTAAAGCTTTCATTTAAAATTGATTGAAAAAAAATTTAGACAACTATATTATACCATTCATAATTTTTAAAGCAAGCCACTTTTCTCACAAATAACTAATTTTGGGTCGATATATTACTGGCAATGGATAAAAATATTTGTTACATTTATTGAAATATAATTCAAAACACATTACAAAATATATAAACAATTTACTGTGAATGAAAAAGAACAGCCAATATTTCTTGGATATCAGGGGGAAAGCGTTTCCATAAATGACTACCACTTGAGCCCTTTTCATTGGAACATTTATAAAATCTCAACACCTCTTGAATAGCACAAGCAGAACAATCCTGAAATACAAATTTTACCTTTAATATTTAAAATAGAAATAAAGATACCAAGTACAATCATTAAAATATAAGCATTCTAAATAAAAATTATTCACATTTACTTCCTTTTAGAGATATCGTGAAAACTTTTGAAACAGGGAGTTTGAAATTGGGACCTAAGATACTGTCTATCATTAAGAATGGTTGCATAATTGCACCTATTATTGTTATTCTTTAAAAGATTTTTTAGATCCAAACAGAACATCTTCATATTGTTGTTTGTATATTTGTAAGTAATGTTACTTTCAAAGCAACTCAGCTAGACAAAAATATTCAGTTTAAAATACTAATATGAATTGCTTATTAAATCAGTACAACATTTCTTTTGACTTACTGAGATTTATCTAGCAAGTCAGAATCAAATTTAGTCAATTAAATGAAAAAACTGTGACCTATGATAACATGACTTAATTTACTGGCCTCTGAAAATTTCAATAAATTGGAAAAACACATATAAAGGCACCAGTGATACCTTATATACAGTTTTACAATATTTGTTCATAAGGTAATAAAAAATTTTGCGTCAAATAACTTATTACACTACAGATAAATATTTTTATACATAAATAATCTACATGATAACTATTCAGAAGTATTAAATAAGAATTCAAATAATTCTGTTTTTTAGTATGAAATCTCCTAACACCAAATAAATAAATAAATAAAACATATATACCATACATACCTCTATCCAGTTATATGCAAGCTAATAAATATTTAACTCAAAAACAAAGCATTGATCATAAATACTATATAAATAAAGCTTTGTGTAGTGCAAAATTAACTTGGCAAGGCCTGATATGACATGCAGTGTATGCATAAACCCTACATCATGCTCTAATCTTAGTCTTTTATTAATTTTTTTTCACTATTAATGAGAATTTCAAACCCAGAACATGCTTTAGAAAAAACAGCAGATGCTGACTTTAAAAAACTCATCAAAAAGATACAATTGGAATAACTAAGGGCCCAAAGTAGCATAGTGGTAGCACATTGGGCTTCAGACTGGGGGGACTCAGTTTGAATCCCGCCAAACGAAATTAAATGTCTTCCTGTCTAAGCTGAATATTGAAACATTAAATCTGTAGACTATAAAGTCCTTCTATGAGGTCAGTGGGTGGGAGAAAATAGGTGCTTGGAAGTGTTCAGTCAAATTTGTGAGAATGCCTGGTTCAATTGGACTCCGACCCTTGTGGTGCCATTAAAAACTGGAGCTGCATCCCGCAGCCATTATATGGACTTGGTCTGGAATGCTCTGGCCAGGGAGCATATATAACGACAACAACAGAATAACTAGATATTTCATTTAAATTTTAGAAATATTAAAACTGACTCCTTCCTCAGGAGTCTCAAAGAGGTGAACACAAAATGTGGCTATTCCTTGAGGCTTATTGTTGCTTAACAACCTGTGAGGAAAAAAGCTGTATCAGTATGAGCTTACCTGTATGCCACACTCATCAGCAGCAAGAAAAGAATGTACTAATTCTTGTATCAATGCATATGCAAAATCTTCATCATCAATGCTTAAGTAAAATTTGGACAAAGTTTCTTTTGAAGAGGCACTTTTTGTATCAAGTCTGAAAGCATTTAACTGTGTGAGATCATTTGAATACAGAAAAAATATATAATTAGTCTAAACAATCAACTAATAAAAAAATCATTAAAAATAATTTCACAGTTTTATCTTTAACTGGTAATATAAAAAAAACCTCTCCTTCAACAAACTTTTGTAATTTTTTTATAAAATATTTTACTGCAAAGTTAATCACAATCATAAAAATCCAGTTACATGTTATTATATGAGTACTAGCTGAAGACCCATGCTCTGGTACAGAATACATTAGTCCCATGAATTATGTAATTTGGTTAATTTAATTTAAATTAACTTTAAAAGTAAAGAGTAATTCCTCAAAGAGTTCATCATACAGGATGTCTCAAAAAACCTTGACACATTTTTAAAATTTATAAAAAAGAAAGGAAAAAAAAGGATACAAGGCAGGAACTGGAAATTCCCAGATGTGTCACTGAATATATTAAAGTTTTTTTCTGTGTCAAAAAAGTTCAACAGAGGGTGCTAGTTGTTCCATGAAAGCGAAAATTGTAAAATGGATAAAATTGTAAATGGCTATTTTGCTGTCCCACAAATTTCTTATTTACATCCCAAAATTATTTGGCAACAAGACGGTGCACAGCCTCATTGAGGAATGATGGTACGAGACTTTTTAAATGAGGAATTTTCAAACAGGTGGATTGGGCGAGATGGTCCTATCCAATGGCCGCCTCAGTCTACAGACATTATACCTCCTGACTGTTTTCTTTGGGGATTTGTCAAAGACAAAGTTTATTCAACAAAAGTGGACAGTCTTAAAGAACTCAAAAAATGCATAATTGCTGCAATTTCATGTGTTACAGAATCCATTTTGGAATGCACATGGGCTGAAATGAATTACCAACTGGATGTTTTTTGTGTCACAAAAGGAGCACATATTGAAATTTATTGACTATGCTAAAAAAAACTCTAATATATAAGGTAACATATATGTGAATTTCTAGTTCCTACTATGAGTACTTCCTTTTATATAAATTTTTAAAATGTGTCAAGGATTTTTGAGACACCCTGTATAATTTAACAACAGAAATAGGACTTTGAATATGAGTTTTATAATTTTTTCCCCCAGTGAGTTAAGACCCTTTTACAACCTTCTTAAATAAGGGTATTAACTTTTTTTGGGGGGGTTAGTCCTGTTTCATCCCCCTTAAGGCTCAAAAAGATTTTAAAAAGATTTCTTAGTGAGCCCCTAGGGCCTAAGAGAAACCACCATGCAAAATTTCAACTTCCTAGGGCTTATGGTTCCAGGAACACAGTGATCAGTCAGTGAGTGGCAATCGTCTTTTATATAAATAGATATCTTGCGTATGCCTCACATCTATCAACTTCGAAAACACTCCACGAGTATAACATTCTTGGGAAAATATAATATGAACATATAATATTGATGATAGTCAAAATTATATTTAACTCTATAATATTTATATACATGCATGTTGATAAAAGTTATTTGGAGTTACAACCAAAGTGCATATATCTCCTTAATACTTTGACTAATGATAATAATAAATAACTTATAAATATATAAAAACACTCTTAATGAAATGGAAGATTCCTAAAATAAAATTTTATTAAATATGAACATTGTGGATCTACATGGGTCAAGCCTTTGCAGAGAGACATGAACATAAACTTTGTATTAGTCCAGCTCATTTAAATTTTGGCCCAGGCAGATTTCTAGTTATTAATTGGAAACTGTGCCTCTTTTAAATTTTTTTTCTCTGCAATAGAAAATTAATCTTTTATAAATAAAATTTTTAACAGTCTTCATCATTTAAGAAAATTTAAAAGAAAAGTATATGACTTCCAATTAAAATGGTCAAAAAATTAACCTCACAATGCATGCAGCTGAGATTAACCCATTAATGCCTATTGGTACGAAAACATACCAGCTTAAGAATAGTTATTTTTCTCTGCACTGAATGTGTCTAGTTGTCCAATATTGTTTATGTGCTTCAAGAATAGTTCACTGATAGGGGGAAAAATAGATTTTCCGCCATTTGCTCTCAAGTTCTTGTTGTTATTTGACGTTATGCTCAGATGAAAGCGTCAGGAAACAAGATGCCTCAGTCATCACACAGAAAATAGTAAGTTTAGAGTTTTGGATTTATCTCAAAATTATATATTGACTATTAATCACTGTTATAAAAGTGTATTTTATAAATTTATGCCACTCGAAAGTCATGTTTTGCTTTGTATTATAAAATATAAAAACTTATATATCGTTGGTACGAAACCGTACCAACCAACTAATGTATAGTCAAGTATGAAATAAAATCGAAAATCTTTCACGTTTGAATTAAAATCAAAAATCTTTCACGTTTGAATTAAAATCAAAAATCTTTCACGTTTGAATAAGAATTTTTTGAAATAATATTTTGACTTTAAATCATTGTTATAAAAGTGTATTTTATAAATTGTTGCCCCATGAAAGTCATGCTTTTATGCTGTTGGTATACAATTTTGAGTGTAGATAAGTCTATAATTCCATATTTTGGACACCACGGACTAAAACAATTTATAAGAGGTAAGCCAATACGTTTTGGCTACAAACTTTAGACTCTGTGTTCTTCTAATGGTCTTTTTTTTGCATGCTGAACCTTGTTGTGGAGCATCTACAAAATTATCAAAATCTGATTTAGGCCAAGGTGCCGATGTTGTTCTTGGGTTACTAGACAAATGCGAGATCCCACCTGGGACACATGTTGTCATGGACAACTTATTTACTAGAATTCCCTTGCTGAAAGAGCTATCGAAAAGAGGCATAGCAGGAACCGGAACATTGAGAGAAAAAAGGCTGAAAAATGCTCCTTTATTATCCA
The DNA here is from genome assembly GCA_907164885.2 of Dolomedes plantarius. Classification (NCBI taxonomy): domain Eukaryota; kingdom Metazoa; phylum Arthropoda; class Arachnida; order Araneae; family Dolomedidae; genus Dolomedes; species Dolomedes plantarius. Next base: position 131,162,044 of record OU015492.1, read on the forward strand.
AAGAAATCTTGAAAAAGTCGGCAAGGGGGACATATGAATATATATGTCATGAAGATATCAGTATCGTCAAATGGAATGACAATAAAGTTGTTACTGTTGCAAGTAACAATGTTTCTATAAAACCTATTGCATGTGCTATTCAATGGAGTGCCGCAGAAAAAAAAAAGAAAATTAATTTTTCCATGCCACAACAGCTAAAAATTTATAATAAGCATATGGGTAGTGTCGACCTTCTTGATCAAGCTGTGGCAAATTATCGCGTAAGAATTAGTTCTAAAAAGTGGTGGTGGTCATTGCTTTCGTTTGTACTTAGTGGCAGTGTTATAAATGGGTGGAAATTGTATAAAATGAAAAATGATATTGATGAAATCCCACTTCTTGAGTTCGTACGACAATGCGCACAGGAACTGTTAGGCACTTATGGAACATTGCCTAGAGGACCAGGTAAGCCAATTTCATTTAGGCATCAAGTGGCGTAACAAATAAGATTCGACAAGAATAGTCACTGGTGAATCAGATCAGATCAAGAACATGCCCGTTGCAAGAACTGTTCCGGTAGAAGCAGCTACAAGTGCAAAAAGTGTAATGTGCCATTGCATCCTTAGTGCCATAAAAACTATCATGTTTGCACTCAATTGACATTTTATTGTTTTATTCTGTCAGAAAATCATCTAACGTGCTTTTCATTTAATAGTGGTATTCCCGATTTTGTTATTATTTTCCTTAATAAATAAATTTAATATTAGCTTTTATTCTCGATGTGTACTACACACGTACGCCGATTGGTACGAAAACGTACCAGTAAAAAAAACATAGTTAAAGTGCAACTAAAAATATAATTTTAGTATAATACACATTAATAGACTTAAAACATACAAATATGAGAGAAGTAACAAAAATGGTTAAAAAAAACGAAGTCGGCATTAATGGGTTAAAATTAAAAAAATAAAACATAGAAACTCAATAAATTGTATGTATTAATTTAATCTATATCACTTACAACAATCAGTTAAATACCAAGAAAAAGTTTTATATCAACAAATAAACATTGGCTAAATAAGTTTAAATAACTTAAAAAATCCTAATCCTAAAACATGCTCAAAAAAACATAGAAAGATCTAGCCTAATAAAATACATCACTCTGGAAATAAATTATGGCACTGTAAATACACATTAAACAGAAAGTGAATGAAATTTGTTCTTTTCCTTTAAAAAAAAAGTCGTGCACGCACGGACACACACACACACATATATATATATATATAAATAAATATATATATATATAAATATATATATATATATATATATATATATATATATATATATATATATATATATATATATATATAAATATATATATATATATATATATATATATATAAATATATATATATATATATATATATATATATATATATATATATATATATATAATATATATATATATATATATATATATATATATAAATATATATATATATATATATAATATATATATATATATATATATATATATATATATATATATATATAAATATATATATATATATATATATATATATATATATATATATATATATAAATATATATATATATATATATATATATATATATAAATATATATATATATATATATATATATATATATATATATATATATATATATATATATATAAATATATATATATATAAATATATATATATATATATATATATATATATATATATATATATATATATATATATATATATATTTCTGCTTATTTGTCATGTAAAAGATATACCTTCCTGGATCTATTGCTCCTAGAGCTCCAAGGCACTCCCCTAAAGCAATTTGAACTCTTGTATCAGATTCACGACACCCACTTATTAACTAAAAAACAATAGCAATAAAAAAGATCTCAGTAAAATAAGATATACATTGTTATCAGATCTATCACATTATGAAACAATTTTAATATATTCTGTTAAAGTACAAGGATAGGTCAAGAGAAATTTTTATTTCAGTTTTATTAACATAGTAGCTTGATTGTTCAAGTTATTTATTTAAACCCCAATTTTTCTAAAACACATTTGCAGTCGGCTTCAGATTATAAAATTGTGTTGTGAGGATCCAGAAATATTGTTATGCCTGTTCTTATTCAGACATTAGAAAAAGTTTAAATTCTTATTCAGACATTAGAAAAAGTTTAACTTAATTTATCATGATATATATTAATTCAATTACTTAAGTTTAATTAGAGTTTAAGTATTAGGGAGTAAATTTAATAGTATTTAAGATGAGGCGCGTTGTGATTACCTCAAAAGTTAAGAGTTTAAAATATTACTGCACTACTAAAATACTAAGCCACCTATATTATTATAATTATTAACAATATACAATTAAACATCTCACACATATATTTAAATTTGCTGGAGTGTCATGTTGGATTGGAATCTGTTCAGGATTCCAAATATCAGCACAACATTATACATAATGTATAGGTGGCTTAGTATTTTCTTTATTGGCCGATGGACCTTTAATTTTTTTAATAATAAAATCTAATACCTTTGTTTAAAACTTTTCCATTTTCTAAGCAATCTTATTTCTCTTCTTCATTCTGGTATCCCACGGTAATACGATACAAAATAGTTGCGCCATTTCGTTCAAGAAGCAAATGTCATCAACCCAGGGATGGAAAACAGATATTGACATCTTTATGACTCCCCAAACATCGCAATTTTATCATTGTTTCTCAGAAAGTCTACCCCACACATCGTAATTACCACCCAGACCTTTTCCGAGAATTTTTCCCCGTGAGTTTGTTGATGTCTCGCGGCGGAAAGATATCGCGAAATCAACCAATGAGAAGCCAGGAAGAGAAGGTCTATTTTTCACGCGGAACAACAAAAGAGGCAAAGTGGCTGAGAAGATCCGAACGAACAAAAAGTTAGGAGGGGGATTCGAAGAGAGGAGACAGAGGATGAAGATTCCATCTTGAGGGTCCCAGCGGAGGTCTGAGAATCCTGTTTGATTCAGCGGCAGCTATGAAGAGCAACATTCGCATATAAGTTCCCCCCCCTTCTTTGGACATGTCCTATTCCCGAATTCTAAATCTTTCGACTTTCCTATTATGCCTTTGTTTCTAGATTTCTACTTCTCCTTTTTTTTTTAGACTGCAGTCATTTCGGTAAAGTACAATTTTAATTATGATTTTCGTTTTCCTTTTATTTTTTAGTTAACTAAAGAATTTTTTTTTATAAGATCTTAATGGGTTCATTAGCCACCTAAATCAAATTTAATTTCAGTCTATTTTTATTGTGATGTGTAATACGAGAATTTGTTTTATGTGATTAATTTTTTTTTTCATAGAATTGTGCCTTGTATGACAGCTGGTTAGATATGTAGAAAACTTAATTTATGTTAAAATATAAATAAACTTTTGTAATTATTACCCCTAAAATTTGTGTCTCGTCCTTTCTTTAAAAGCGTAAGCTTAATGACTTTTATTTTGTTTAAATTTTCCTTTTCAGAGTAAAGTTCAGTTTCTCTTTCAGCTGTCGTTTTTCCCTTATTGAATCTGTTGTAGGTTATTACGGTAATATTTTAAACTCTTAACTTTTGAGGTAATCACAACGCGCCTCATTTTAAATACTATTAAATTTACTCCCTAATACTTAAACTCTAATTAAACTTAAGTAATTGAATTAATATATATCATGATAAATTAAGTTAAACTTTTTTTAATGTCTGAATAAGAACAGGCATAACAATTGTCTTTTAACAGGCTCACATTTTTCTGGCATATTTCCTTTATGGATCTTAGTGACAGATATACACTTACTAATGAATTTAGAGCAGTGGTTCCAAACCCGTAGAAGTTTGTGGACCGCTAAACCAAAAATTGAACCATGTGTGACCCACCACCACCTCTCACCAACTTGAAGGGGGAACTTTTTGGAAGTCATGGAGGATATAGAATCCCTTTTGCCTGAGGCAAAAGGGATACAGAATTAACACGTTCGCTGCCACTGAAGCGCTAGCGTGTCAGCATGGTGCTACCTCGTATGCTGGCGGCGCTCTGGGACGACGGTCGACTAAGATAAGTTATATGCTTTATTTTTAGTGGGGCCTTGGAGGCTGAAGAGGTTTTTGAGGCATGTTAGTGAAGCATTATTTTTATATTTTACGTGCGTGGTTTTCAAATTTTGTGTTTCAAATTTTTATGTGTGTTTTTAAAAATGGCAGACAGTACAAGTATGACAAGACCTTCACAGCCCAAGAAAAGGAAAGTAAATAAAAAATTGACTGAAGCCGAAATATTAGAATTATTAGAAAAGAGTGATCTTTCTGATTATGACAGCACAGATGATGAAGATTATGGTTGGGATTCTACAAGCGAATCAGAAGGAGATAGTGATGTAGTGGTGGACACCATAGAAACATCAGCTTCTGAGGATGGATATATCAATTTTAATGGCAGCGAACGTGTTAATGTACTCACATTGTAAGATATCATATTCTAATAATAAAATAATCGTGTTAAACTTTTAAGAAATTTTAATTCAACAGCTGATAGTTATTAGATATATTCCGTCCATCTAGTTTAATGAACATTGGTTTCAAAATTCCCATTTATTTGGCAACTTTTTTAATGTGGTGTCAGATCACTTCCAAGGCTCTAGCGGACCACCTGTTAGGAACCACTGATTTAGAGTAAATAACAAGTGCTTATTTAAAAACATTTTTACAAGTATACATTATTAATTTAAATGAAAAGTAACTAAATGTAATTCAAGAGGATTCTGATACTGAACCTGAACAATCAATGTATGCTAAATAATATATGCCATTTGAAATGAATTAAATAATGAAGTAGTACTAAAAATCTAGCATTTTAACATTTGTTCTGCTAATAAACTTTTAATGAAATGTTATTTTAAATGAATATTTGCAGCAGGACAATGTCAAAGAATAAGATGAATAAGATGGTCATATTTAGAAGTAAAAAGGGATGTAATGACATAATTAAAATAACAATAACAATGTAATACTAAAAAAAACAATTTCATAAAGTATATATCTTCCTGATATCAATTTTTAAAAGTAACAAGAAAAAACATAAAAAAGTATTATTTTAATGAACCAAAACTTACAGCAGCCACAAGATTTGACAGTAAATTATCAATATTTTCTCTTCCAAGTAGATGATCATAAATTGCTTTCTAATAATGAAAAAACACAAAAACTTGAATTAAAACATAACTTGTATTTAAAACAATAATTCTAACTAGCAACTATACAAAAGCAGAAGGATAACAAAGGATAATTTTTTCAAAAGTTATCTGATATGTTAAACTTTTTCATTAGTTAAAATAATAATACTTATTGATTTGAATTACTTAAACCCGATAATTAAAACAAATATTTTTTTTCTAATATGTGAGAACCCAATGTCTAAGACAAAACTAAAAAAGTTTATATCCAAATAATAAAATGTTTGCACTTATTAAAAATTGTATTATGGGGAAGGGAGTTATTTTCTTAATAACAGTTTTACTTCTGTAGCACCTAGTAAAATTATTTAATAGGGGAAAAATCTATATACAAATATGTAGGGCTTATATGAAAAAGAAAATTGGTGGACAAGAAAAGGATTAGGTGATTTTTATAACAGTTTCAGAGAATAAATCCCTGTACAGGTGAACTGAACAAAATTATAGAATCTGAGATTATATCTATGGTGTCCAGTATAAAGGGCTAAGTCAAAAACAGTGATTTAAAAATACCAATTTATAGGCTTTTATACTAATCGCAGAACAATAATTTCTACTTGAGTCTTTTGTACAAAGAAATATACTTTTGTATACAAAATTGATAGATCTAAACCTTTTATACCAGTCAAAAGATTTTTTTTTCATCAATACTAACAAATATCTAATAATTACAAGATAAAAAGAACTTTTTATATACAACGTTTTTAAATTTTCTGTTGAATCATATAAACTTGACAATTCTATGTATTAATAAATACTTTTTTTAAATTTTTTGATGAATTATCCCATCAACTTGAAAGAAAATGAAGTTAATTGGAAGTTAACTTGCGTTTAACTTTTCGTTCCCGGCCCGGGCGATAGATGGCTGCACCAGTCTTCAAAACAAAATTAACTGAAAATGAATTCAATTCTGCTTAAAGATGGCTAAAAGTATTAAAATAATGCATTGTCATCGTGTTCTGAGCTATTCTAAAAGTTTCAAATGTCTAGCTAGTCGGGAAGTTAGTTAAAAATCGATTGCAAGATTTGTACCGGACAAACACACACACACACACACACAAACAAACAAGAAAGCAAGTTAATAAAAACATGGTAAAAATCACTTTTTCTGACCTAAGCCCTCTTTATACTGGGCACCATAGATATAAGAATTGACAAAGGATCAAAAAAGTTCCACCTTTTATAAATATGCCAAAGCATAATATCAATAATTCATGATTAAACAGTAAATTAAGAAATATAGAGTTGTCTAAGTTATTGGAAAAATGTTCATACTACAATAACTTTGTTCATTATTGTACCTGATTTGCTTGAAGAACTTGTTTTAGTTTTTCCAAAGCATGGAGACGTACTTCCAAATTTTCATGACTAATGCCTTTCAATGAATGGTACAACAGAGCATGAAAATCAGTTATACTACAAAATAAAAGGAAAAGAAAATTTAAGGTTACTCAATTATATTGCATTGCATGTAACAAGGTTATGCAGAGCTTAAAAAGATATATAAAAGTAAAAAAAATATTTGAGTCAGTTTCATTTATCAAAGCTAAGGGAATCTGTATTAAAACTTTGCAAAAATGTTTAATTATGTTATTGAAATCAATGTATGTTTAATGCACATATAATAATTAAGTGTGCATTAATATTTGCTAGAAGTGAAAGTATATTGAAGCTATCCTCACTATAAAAGTAATTTTACAATCTATTAATTCTCATATCACAACTGAAATTAAGAGAACAGTATACCCAAATAAATGTTACAGATAACAAAAATGAAAAATATTTATTGATTTGTTATCAAAATATGATTTGAAAAGGAAATTCTATGAGTAGCCAGAGAAAAAAATTGTATTTTCAAACTACAGAAGCTGTTCACACATTTTTTAGACGATGTATATTGTATTCACAAAACTAAATTACATAAAATTCTTGAGTTTTAAATGTTTTATTTGACATCCCTTATTCTGAACTATCTTTCGACACTGCAATTTCCAGGATAATAATGCCTTTTGAAGTGTCAGAAGAGGTATTCTATCCCATTTCCTTTATAATTGTGGACCTGCTTTATTCTACTTTAAGTAGACAACATTAAAATAACTGCGGCATAAAGAATTCCATGAACATTACAGGGAATACAATTAACATCATCCTTTTTAATGATCAAATCAATGAAAAATATTTTCTATACATTTGGGGTTATTTTTCTGTTATGATTAAAGCATATTTGGCACATTTTCTATGGCTGGTTTTTCAAGAAAAATTCAGCCTAGTGAGATATATCATTGTCAAATATCTGTACCAGGCATGATAATCAATATGTTAAATTAGACAGCTTTCAGAGCAATTCTACAGGAAAATATGATCTACTAAAATATGCAATTTTTTTTCCTTTTAAAAGAAGCAAAGCAAATTAAAAAATTTAATTGGAAAATATATATATTCACAGCTAAAGCAAGAGAAAAGAAATCCAGCAATTCATTGAATGTAAATTAGTATACTTAAAATTATGAATCAATTAAGTTATTTTAATGAATAAATTTTTTTTATATTACTAAAAAATCAGAAATGTTAGCAAGAATTCATAATAAAAACTTTTCTACCAAAATATTCAGAGCTACTCGATGCCCCGTTTTGTGAAACATGAAACCCAATTTATGTAACGTCTAAAGTTTGACTTTAATTTTAGCCTATTTAATTAAACAATTTAAAATACTAAAACATTGAAAAATGATCACTTTTCTTAAAAATGTAACAATAAATTTCTTATACTTATTGCTTAGGATCATCTCAAAATAACATTAAAAGTTGGTATGAATCTCGGAATACAGATAAAAGCTCAAGATGAATTAATGGTCTACTTGACATTAACAAAAGATCATATCCTTACACAGCAACATTCTCTTATGATAAAATGTAAATAATGTTTTGAAATTTCAGTTCATACTTGTGACACCAATAAAGTGAACAGACAGACAGACAGACAAAGTGAACAGGCAGACAGACAGACAAACCAAGTCATTGACACTTTTAAATAAAAGCTGTATCAGAAAATTATTAAAATGAAATATTACCTTGTTCTGCGTTATTGGGCACATGCAAGATGAACGGCAATTCATAAATCAAATATACAACTAGTAATTAGTATTGTAAAAATACATTAAAATAGATAAAAATACACTAAAACATTTCATGAAATTTATCTTCAAAACTAATCATCCATGTAAAGAGTATCAACAAATAGGTATATGTTCACATACAGACACAAACAGAATACGATGAAAGGTGTCCTGGAAAAAAATTAATTTGAATCAAAGAAGTTAATAAAGAAGCAATAATCCACATCAGGGTGAAAAGTTAGTAAGATGCAGCATGAGATGTTATATAGAGACATATCTTAATTTAATTTCAGCAGTGAAAGTTCAGAGTGGAATATTAATTAGTAGAGCTTTTACTGTCTTTTGGAGAGAGTTATTTTTGTACCTTCACCTTTCCTAAGACATCTTAACCTCTCAGTGAGACTTCAGGAGACTTATGGGTGAGACTTAAAAATACCCATAAGGACTATAGATCCAAAGACTTTTAAGTATCTTAGATGCAAACAAAATCCAAATCTAAGGGCTTGTCAACAAAATTCTCCCTGACTTACAAAGGTCCTTTTATCAAGTTTCAATCACTACCAGTTAGATGTTAGATAGAAAAAAGGAAAACACGTTTTTGTGAACACCAACATATTATTAGACACAGAGTTAAGCAACTGATTGCTTGTACTCTAAAGGCTTTAAAAAATAACAAAACTAATTCACAATCAATTTTGCAATTGATTTTAATAATGCTTAGAAGAAAATAATAAAAAATAATTAGACATTGAATTTATAATATCATATGTCAGTAAACTTTTCAGACAATTATTTATATCATAAACTATACAGCAAAATATAGCTATGGCAACAATACACTCAATACAAAGAAAAAAATTCAGCTAGAAACATCTATATCCAACAAAGATGTACTAAAAGATTAGAAAATTTTATAAAGATAGAGAAGAAATAAAAAATCTAGGATTTAAAAAATGGGGATTATTTCAACAATGCCTGTACATAAAAATTACAAAGATATGAATGTATTATTATTATTATTGTTGTTTTTATATAAAAACCTAAAATAATATGAAGTGTGCTTTACGAAAGGATTTTTCTTTTATCATGCTGATTTTGTATGTTAACAAAAAATGTACATAAATTACTTGAAAACTTATACTATTAGATTTATGGTGTTTACGCTAGGAAGTTTTCGTTTTACTTTTCCTCCACTATATAACTGAAATAAAGAATATAATACAGGATATTTTACCACCCTTTTAAAAGATCTCACACTCGAAATTTGCTTATTACTTATTGCTAAAGACTTAAGGAAGAGAATGTGGAGACTACTACAATATTAGCTTTTAACTAAGAATTTTAATACTTCCTTAACCAAGTAAGAAAATTGTGATTTTTTAAAAATAAATGCGAAATTTTTGAATATATATATATATATATATATATATATATACATTTGTGAATAAATGCAAAATTTTATATATTGAAAAATTTTTTATACAAAATTTACATACCTCAAGATATAATGCATAAACATCCACATAAACAAAATACATAACGCACAGTCTTACATATTATTAACACCTTGATATCAATACAATTAAAATAACCAATACTCTAGTTATATCTTCTCACCTAGATGGGCTTTCACTATAATCTTTAAGCACTGCATTAATGCTCTGAAGCTCAGGTGTTTCAGGCACAAAATACAAATCATGAAAGTATTCACTCAAGCAAGATCTGTAGAAAACATATTAAGAATCAGAGTAAGATACATTATCTTTTCAATGAAGAAATTTGTTTTATGAATAAATAAAATGTGCCAAAGAAATTAAATCAAATAATGTTTGACCCTGAATATAAAAGTGAGCATGATATATAAATACTATATTGTATTATTTCCATTCATTTATTTACTCCCTGAGGCCAGTATCTCGAAATTCTAAAATAGTGGTAAATATTTTTACTGTTTGCTTAATCAGACACCCCTCCCCCCCCCCCCCCTCTTTAAAAAAAAATTTTTTTTTAAAGTATAAAAGATTATATTGACTAGTATGAAAATAATTTATAATTTAGAACATCTATATATATAAAACAGTTCCGTAACTGACTGACTGACTGATTGACAGATAACCCCCAGACAAAACTGCTGGACCTAAAGGGCTGAAATTTTGCATGGTGATTCTTCTTATAGTGTAGGGGTGCATTAAGAAGTATTTTTAAAAAATTATTCTTAGATTTTTTTAAATTAAATTTTTAAGCTGTTTCTGTAACTTTTTTTAAGTTTGCTTTTAAAATAATAATCTGGGGGTTATAAAATTTATATCATGAGAAAGATCATAAAAATTCCTTTAAAATGAAATCTTTTTTGAATCTTTATCTTAATTTTCTGATTTTTGGTCAATTTTTAAAGATTAATTTTTAGAATTTAATTTATTAAATGCTGATCACGTGGTCTCAATTCTTTTTGTGATACTTTAAATTAATTTTGCATCACGTGCATAACAACAAAATAAATTGACAAAAAAATATTAAAATACAGTAAAAGATAAAATTTAACCACTAGACTAATTGAGATGGACATTTTTAAGAATTTAATTCAAATTAATATGTTTTAAGGATATTAAATTAAACCTATATATAAAACTGCAATTTCCCCTCAAAGTATGCTTTGCCATGATGATAAATAAGTCTCAAGGCCAAATTTTAAAATACACTGGTGTAGATTTAAGAGAAAATTGTTTCTCCCACGGTCAGTTTTACATAGCTTGCTTACACATAAGTTCGCAGACGAGCCTGGTAATATTAGTTTCACCCAATAAAGAAACAAAAAATATTCTTTATAAGGAAATCCTCTAAAAAGTGATTTCATCATTATTTCATTGAAATTATCCTAAGATTTACTTCATAGTGAAGCACAGGTATTCAGCTAGTAATTTTATAAGACTCAAAATACTGACTTTTTTAAGCAAATATTAAAACATATCTCTATTATATTATTTAGAAATCTGTCTTACCTGTTTTCAATAATAAGGTAGTGAAAAATCTCAGCAACTGAAGATGGCTCCAGTTCCAGTAAAGGTAGAAGAGCAACAATAATTTGGTTTAGAAATGGTCCAAGGCAAGGAATTTCAATGCTGGGGAAAGAAGAAGAAAAATGCACACAAGTAAAACAAAGGGGACATGATGAAAACATTTTGGCACATTTAAGGTGAGCAGGATATATTGTTTAAAAATATTTACATTTGAAGACAGAGACACCTGCTTTTAAATAAATATTCTACAAAATTGCTGTACAAAGTTAAAATATGATTTTTTATAATTACTGTACATCACATAGAAATAGTACCACCATAAAACAAAATTTTTAAACAAAGAATTTCACAAAGAAGAAAAAAAAACTTTTGAGTTACATCTGTTTCAAAGTGAAATCTAGAAATTTGATACCTACACTATGCACAATTTAAAAAATTCCACTTACATTTGTATTAACATTGATAAAATAACAAATTTAGGTGAGTCTCTTTTTATGAAATACATTCAAAATCTATATAATTTTTATTGGTTTTTGGTGACCTGTCAAGCTACAATGTGTACATCGAATGAAGAAAATTTTAATATGGACAGTCTAAACTCAATTTTGAAATAAACTAGAGTACTTGACTAAAAATATAAATCAAAATTTGCAGATAACCTTAATGCAGCATATTTATGAAATCTCCAATGAAAGTTTCCAGTCTTGAGCTATGACTCATTTTGTTTATGCCTGGTTAAAAGTTAATACAGTAAAACCTCCCAAATTTGGACGTCTCAAATCCAGAACCCCCCCCCCCCCCAAGAATATTTTAATAAATCTCCAATTTTACTTTCCCATTTTACCGATAGATGTTGCTACCAAAATGATCGGTTAAAAAAAAAACTTTTCTTACAAGTAAGTGACAGCAGCAATTTTAAAGGCTTTCAAGTGTCTGGGAAAGAAGCTGAAATAACAGAATTGGTACAGAGGCTGTTCGCACATTTTTTAGACGATTTTGATAAGCGGTAATAAAAAATCATTTGCTGCAAAAGAAATAATTGCAATTGTACTATGTTTTTAAAAGTCAAAATTATCGTCTGCGGCTTGAAAGTTTTGTTTTTATTCAAAATGGCGTTTTTAACAAAGCAGTGGTTCAAAGGCTACATTTATGCTCTTTCCGAAGAGAAATATGCATACTCCGTTATCCAAAAACGATGTGAGAGTCATGGTTTTGTGATATCTAAAGCGTCGATAGGTAATATCGTCAACAAGAAAGGAAAAAAACGTCAAATTGGAGCCTCAAGTGGGACAAAAATTCCAAACAAGTATCCAAGGAAAAAACGGACATCTTCGACTATTGCAAAGGTACGTTGTTTAATGTTAAAAGAAAATCCCCCTAGTCAAAGGACAGTTGCAAAATCATTAAAATGCTCGGTGTCCACTGTAAACAAAATGATAAACGTTGATTTAAATCTTAAGAAAGCGAAAAAACGCAATGTGCATCGTCTTCTTCCAAATCATATCGCTGAACGCAGGACACGCTGCAGAATTCTATATGAGAAACACTTATCCAAAGAAAAATGGAAAACAACTGTCACAATAGATGAATCATGTGTGTATTTAAATGATTGCAACAAAAAAAGAGCCATTTATTATCATAAAAGGGGAAAAGAAGGTTTTTCTAAGGGATTCATGATTGTTGCTGGTTTTTCTTATAGTGGCAAATCAAAAATAAAGAGAGTGGAAAAAAATGTCAAGATTAACTCCAAATACTATCAGGAACATATTTTATCGCCAATTTTTCTGAATGAAATACCATCGCTTTACCCACAGTGCCATCAATCTGTGAGACTCCATCAGGACAAAGCTAGCAGTCACACATCAAAATCCACTGTAAATTTCCTAAAAGAAATGGAACAAAAAACTGGTATCAAGGCCATACCCTTCACTGATATCCTTACTAAATCTACCGATGTATCACCTATGGATTTTTGTGCTTTCGGACTTTTAAAATCTGCATTATCCAAACGTCGTCCCAAAACCCTTACGTGAAGGGTTTTTTTTAACCCATACGAAAGTGACTCTGGAAAGCTGTTCAGGAGGAATGGGATAGAATACCTCTTCTGACACTTCAAAAGGCATTATTATCCTGGAAATTGCAGTGTCGAAAGATAGTTCAGAATAAGGGATGTCAAATAGAACATTTAAAACACAAGAATTTTATGTAATTTAGTTTTGTGAATACAATATACATCGTCTAAAAAAATGTGTGAACAGCTTCTGTAGAATGTGTAAATAAAGGTAACATTAAGTTGGATAAATCGGACATACAGGAAGTTTTAGACATTGAGGAAAATGTGCTGATCGTCGGTTCTCTGAGTGATTCTGAAATTATTGATAGTGTAGTAAATAACAGAGGTTATGATGACAGAGATCATGAAAGTGATTCAGAATGCCCCAAAAATGAAATATCAATGGAAGACCTGATAAAATCATTAGATAAAACAATATTAGGCTTAGAACAGCAGAATTTTATCTCGGAGCATGAAATTATGGCAGTATATAGGATTCGAGAAAAAATAATTTCTAATAGGCTGAAACAAAAGCAACAGACATTATTGATTGAAATATTTAAATTATAATGTAATTATATGTTCTGTATTCAAGTTTTTTTAATAATTAAACCATTTTACATGTTTTTTAAGTGTATTTATTTTGTTTCCTAAAATTTTATAATGTTATTTAAAAACCTTTCAAATACAGAAAATTCCCAAATTCAGAATTGTCATGTCCTGAACAATTCCGGATTTTGGAGGTTATACTGTATAAACTGTAACCATCGTTCCTTAGCACCTATGATTTGGCAGCAATGAGTTTGTAAAGTACAGTTGAATTTCATCTCTCATTCTGGTAGGAAGCTTCATCCAGAAGCATGCCTAAACAAAAGAGCTATATCGATGGCCGATGTAAATATCTTAATTAATCGAAATTGACAAATTTATTTGAACTTTTGTCATATAGTCCACAAACATATTTATTTGTAGTGTTTATGTATATTTCCAATCATTAAAAATTTAGTGAAGTTTTACAATTGTGCAGGTGATAAATTTAGACTTGTTAATTTTACACTATATTTGTAACATTTAATTGTAATTAAATATGGGGAAGTTCTATGAGTAGGTTCACAATGGAATTTTTTTTTAAAGTAACCGCATCTGCCACAATGTAATAGAAAACAATATAATCCATAATCGAATATGAAGAAAAAAAATGGAAATTAATGCAAGATTATTGTAAAAATAAAAATATATAATACATAATTAAAAGGCATACTGAATGATATTTCGTATGGTGTTTGACATTATTTTTAAGCATGTTATAATATATAGTAAGTCCTTGAGTTATGCGGATTTGTAGACACATGGTTGCAATTTTCAGTTATTTATTTATTATTATTATATTTTTAACTAACAGATGTCAGTTGTTTCACACATTTACAGTTAAGCGACGTTACTGGTATGAATAAGTGGCAGCCCTGCATGTGTGTTTGGCACCAACAGTGGTGCCAATTGACAGCAAACAGTCATGTGCTTAGCATGCAGTGCTCACATTAGTTTTCGGTACAAATTACATCATAAAACCCATAAAAAATATGCCTGAAAAAAGTAAAAAGGAATAGATCATAAACAGATGTAAAAAGATATGTATAATTAACATAGGAACTAAAGTTGAAATTATTAAACGATATGAAAAAGGTAATAAGATTGTAGACATTGAGTGTGTATATGGTATAAATGAATCGACCGTTATAACTGTGATAAAGGTATAGATTGGACTATGCAACACATGAAGAAATTTGTTCCTATGCTATCGACAATTTCAAAGAAAAGGGGTGTTTTAATAGAAACAATGGAGAGAAATTATTGATAATTTGGATTCAAGATCAACAACACAAATGCATACCAATAAGCCTTGCGCTGATACAACCAAAAGCATTACCTGGTACATTTCATCTTACACACTTTCTATTTACATGGAATGTTCTGGAACAAAATAACCGCGTAAGTCAAGGCCTTACTGTATAAGATATAAATTAATATGAAAACATTTCAGCTGAAAAAAAATTTAATCTAATTTATAGCAGCCATTATGACTTACCTGTGAACAAAAGTATTCCAGGCTTTGCAGCAAACTTTTGGAAAATTTCCATCCTTGAAACGTAAAGCAATACGAAGTGTAGCCATCAATTTGAATCGAACAGCTGTGACTGCCCGGGGACCCATAAGTTTCATGATAGAGACTAAACTCTCAAGAGCCTTAAGAGAAAAAAATACAAAATAATAAATTGTTAAAATAAACTACCTTAAAGAAATAAGATATATCCCCAAAAATTTGATATAAACAGAATTATCTAGTATGATATAATGATAAATTTAGCTTTCTATTATTTAAAATTGCTCTCGCGTCTGAAATTTTGTATTATGATATTTTGGTGATATAAGCATATTATATCACCAAAATATCATAATACAAAATTTCATGTATGAAAGCAATTTTAAATAACAGAAAAATAAATTTATCATTATATCATAACACATGCATATATAATACAAAAATTGTGACTGTTTAAAAAATGAAATAAATAATAAATAAATACAATCAAAAGAACATAGAAAAAATATTTAAGGTAATTAAAGAAAGGCTAAGTTCCTTTAAAAATCAATTACATACAATTTTACATTGTTTTTATACAAATACTGACTAAATACTGTAATACACGATATCGAAATGTTATGAAAATTTTTATGATTACCAATTTTTTATCATCCATTGAACTTTTCAGCATCTGGGCATCAAAAAATACTAAAAATCCCAACAATTTAGGTTGCAGGTAGTTGGCCTACAAAATGAAATTGAATGTATGTATTAAGAACTAAAGAAAACATATAAAATTAAAATTATAAAATAATAGTTCAAAAAAGCTTTTAAGTTAATGTTACACAGGAAAAAAAATTGAAAATGTTTATACATAGATTAGATTAGAAGAATAAAACTTCGGATTTAAAACACTGTATCCATCTGTCAGAGGATCTATAAACTTCAATTTACGCAATTTAATAAACTTTTTACATTTTATATGGTCATTCTGACATTTCAAACACAAAAATTCAAACAGGAAAAAATTTGTAATTATTTTGGGACTGACTGGCTAAGCTTCTACAGTAACTGATTTACGCAAGTAAAGTTACTGCTAGAGATAATATCTGTAAGTTTTCGCCATTACATACTAAATTTTTGTGATATTTTATTTACTATTGCTGATTTATGATCTATAACTTTTCACAATATGATGCTAGAACTAGTTTAAATTTAGTTCTGCACAATTTATTTCTATAAATAAAAAGTTGAATTCAACAAAGAAACAAACATTTTCAGAGAAACTTATAAAACAAACACATGCAAAAATAAAATTCGTCACTACAAACATTTAGAAAAAAAAAACACATTTTCCCAGAACTTAAATATTTACACTTTACTCGCATTTTTCAGTT
Organism: Dolomedes plantarius; assembly: GCA_907164885.2. Classification (NCBI taxonomy): domain Eukaryota; kingdom Metazoa; phylum Arthropoda; class Arachnida; order Araneae; family Dolomedidae; genus Dolomedes; species Dolomedes plantarius. Next base: position 131,178,966 of record OU015492.1, read on the forward strand.
TCTATTTGTCAAAAAGAAAAGAATATGTTATACAAGACATTTTTACAATTCTTGATGCACTTAATTAAAGCTAAATTTTAATTTATCCATAAAATTACTTATAACTCAATTAAAAAAACTATGATACAAGAATAGGCTATCATTTTTAATGTAATAAATATAAAAAAAGGATGAAATGAAAAACTGAAAGGAAAATAAAACGGAAAAATAAATGAGAACTTAAAAGTTATGATAGAGAAGATTTACCATTTCTTCAGTATGTGTAATTCGAGAGCCACCTTCATCCAAATTTCCACTCTTAAGGGCTAAAATAGTCAAACCACTAAACACCTGCTCATAATGCGTACTGAGGTGCAAGAGCAGCTCATTATGAATTAACTGATAATTACATCTGAGAAGGCTTCCTAGTTCTAAATTTGTCCATTTCTAAGCAAAAGACATAGCAATAAATGAAAATAAATAAAGATACACCACTAAACAATTACAAAATTAAAGTATTTCAGGATATGTAAGCTTCAATATCAAATTCAAACTAAATTATAATAGAATATAACACCTTTTTCTTAAATGATCAAAATAATATTTTAACATGTCTGCAGCAAACATCTCCGAATTAAAAAAATAAAAAAAGGTTGAAAAAAAACTTTAAGGAAAGTTTCAAAAAAGCTCAGGCTTAAAGATTTCAAAATGTATAGTCTAGAATCTTAATTTATAAGCTAAAAAATAAAAAATAATAAAACATACTTCTAGGTTTTGAGATAGCAAAAATATTTTTATTAGAATTAAATTAACAGAAAGATATTAAAAAAACACCCAAGCACAGAGGTGGAGAACCTTTTTACCATTAGAGGCCACATGTAAATTAGGTAGTAATAAAGGAGGCTGCATAAGTTGATGTACCTATAGATGCAACTTTTATGAAATTATTATAGTTAGGTATAGTTTAAACAATTTGGTGCATTATATAGAAAAATAACAAAAAAAATTAAGTCCTTATTTGTTTATTATTTGACATAAAAAGTTAAAATATAAAATATTTTTGTATTCACATAAGGGTAAAAACTTGTTATAACATTAATCATTAATTTTTTTTATAAAATTATTAGATTCATAGATACCGCTGTGATTTTGTATATTTCACTGTTGGTATTTTTATTTATGTAAGCACACTCACACACACACACATATATATATATATATATATATATATATATATATATATATATATATATATATATATATATATATATATATATATATATATATATATATATTCATCCAGATTTTTAAATTTTAATAAACAACTGCATATTTAAATATCTTTTCAAATAAAAATAATAAAGTAGAAGTATTTTTAAATAATTTTAACATTATAAAGAAAAACAATAGAAAAATAATAGTATTAAGTTATAAATAACTGACATAAAAACAATTCCTAAAATAATTTTAAAATCCGATGGAAAATTTTAGTTAGTAGGATATTTGCATTTGTTTCTTGCTTGAAAGTAATTGAATATTTGGATCAAGCTTCGGAACGTGAAGCCTTAATTGATCCTCTAAATGAGCATCTGTGATTTGTGTTCTTAAATTAGTTTTAATTTTTGTCATGAGAGAAAATATTGACTTGTAGCAGTAAGCACTTCCAAAGCGGGAAAGTAAACGGCGTGCATGCTCTCGTAGGCATGGATATTCAACAGCATTTTTCCAGATTTCTATTGGATCCTTTTTAGCGTCAAAAGGGCTTCCGTTTTTTAAATGAACAGCATTACTTTATTTAAATAAAGAACAAAACAATTCCAAAAAAGCACAAACTTAAATCTTCCTGTTGCCATTCATGCAGAAAAAATAATACGTTCTAACGTACATGGAGTCAGTCACAACAATAATAGTAAGAAAATAGTTTTTGTGTAGAGATCATATAACATGTCTGGTAGTATTGCTAAGAAACTCTGAGCATTAAATTACATATAAAGTGTAGTTAAAGTATCATGCAATCAAGGTAAACGAAGCTCATTTGGATAAATATACAATTGTAGCGACTTTAGACAACAATTTCAAAATGTCAACTTTATTTTGGCCGACACTGTACATACATTCATGCCGTTCTTTATTTAATTCCATTGATTTGCAAATTGTTGTAATCTATATAGTTAAATATTAATTAATACAAGTGCTAGCTTTAATGAAGGCTGCACAAGAAGATCATGGAGGCCGCACGTTCCCCACCTCTGCCCAAGCATGAAATTTCTGTAAAAGATATTGCTAGCTTGACTTGTAAATATTTAACTTAAGTCAGTATTAAGAATTAAAATATACATTTAAAATCCTAAAAAGTAAAGATACATGCTACATAGAATTTCATAAATTTAAAGTGATATATAAATGCAAAGCACATTAGAAACAGAAATTAAAATATAAATAGACATTTTAAAATCTCCAACTTAAAAAGAGTTTTACTTGTATAAATAGTAAGGCCTTTTCTAATTCAGCTTTGGTGCAGTGGCGAACAAAGTGAGAAAAAATATAAGGAAAATTGTTTATAAGAAGGTCACTTTTATCAATCTGTAAAACCACAGAAAGATATCCAAGGAGAGCTGAAGAATCCTCTTCATCTTTAGACACAATGTAAGGTAAAATGAAACGTTGTGTTTGCTGAAAAAGTTTTTTTTGTTATTAAAAAAATTAACTTAATTATCAAATAAATAAAATTTATTAAATTTTGTAAAAATAATTACATTAGTGAAAGACTTCAAATCACTAAAACCAAATACAGTTCTTATTTCTTCAAGCACAAGCAAAACATCTGTGACATTTTCTGGAGAACTGGTCAACAAAAACTCTGTAACAAACTTTAAAAAAAAAAATAAATAAATAAATAAATAAATAAATAAATAAATATGAATTATAATAAACAGAATTGACACTTTTTATAAAGCAGAAATAAAAATTTTAAGAAAGAGTGCTCATTTTAGAAAGTTTTGCTTGGAAAAATGTAACACTTTGCAGTCTTTTCCTTTCTCCTACGTTACTACAAAACTAAAGAAATGTAAAACTCATTTATTGTATAATAAAATAATGACCAACAGAAAAAAAATAAATTAAATCTTTCTTAACTAAACACTGGAGACAGAAAAGAAGATGGGATAAAGAGAAGTTGTATAACGTTATAAAATTAATTTTTATAACCTTAAAAAATACTTGACTTAGTTAACAGAAAAAAAGTTTTACCATCATGAATTTCAAAATATTTCTTTAAAAGAAAAGCAATACTTGAATTATAAACTTAATTATTATCTAATTAACTCCCCTAATACTAGCAAACAGCAATTATTTCCCAGAATTTAACATTGAAAAAAAATGTTAAAACACACATAATAAACTTCACACAAGGATAATACTTGTAAAATACTTCATAGAAGTTGCAAAGTTATTGCATACAACTTTGAAAGTTACACTTCTCTTACAGATATGGTTTGAATGACATGAAAAAAAAAATGGTGATAAAGAAAATTACTAAAAACACATATTACACTATGTTAATAACTTATTAAAAAATAAAACTAACCTTGCATATTGGATCTCTGAAAGATTTGAACAAATCAGGCATTTTTAAATTCTTGGATTCAGCTATTTCTTTCAACTGTAAAATTAATGTTAACAAATTACTCTATAAAGGAAATTTTTAAATACAAATTTTGTAAAAATGAAAGAAATACTTAATGACTGAAGTAGATTTCAGTGAAAATAAAGTAAACATAAATATCAGCTAAACTCGTTTTTTTTTTAATTTTATTTTTGATTTTATCAATAATGACTTAAAAATTTAAGAGTACTGTTAACATTGGTATATTTTACACTAAAATTACATATTTTACATTGGTATATTTTAAAGCAAAAGACATTTCCAACTATGATTCTTAAGTCTGGCTAAGCACCATCAAGTGCTCTAGGTCAAACATGATAATTCACTCTTTCTGACAGACATATGTACACACCCCCCCCAAAAAAAAATAAATAAATAAATAAATAAATTAAAGAAAAAAAACTTGTTAGGCTTTATGACAATAAGCTATATTTAGTGCTAAGTATATGGAGAAGTAATGTCTGCTTATTCTGTGAGACTCTGTTGCAGATATTTATTTAATTTCATATTCCATTTGTCAAAATTCTAACCATCTCATTGGAAGAATAGCTAAATTTTTATTTGCATTCAAAAGCAAAAATTTACGACTCAGGTTCTGAGCACTTAGCAAATTTTTTTATTTAGATCATTCTAATTTAAATTTAAAAATGGTATCTACAACTAAGTATTTTTTCCAAACAAAGGGTTAAAGTTTGTTCTTAAACTCAAAAGCAGTCTTGACATTAATGCATATTAAACCTTATTTGCATACAAGTAAAAACACCTGAAGCAACTTTTTTCTTTGAGAATGATAGTAAAGCAGGGTGTATAAAAATCATGATTTTTTTTTAAAAAATCATAATTTTTATTAAAATAAAATTTTTTTAAAATTTTAATCATGATTTTTTTATATTTCAATTTTATGTGATATAAACTATTATATATACCATAGATTTAAAATTATATACCATACTACTATATAACTAACGCAGGAAGTAAACATTTTCAAATTCAAACATTGCTGATTATTATCAATAAAATTATTTTTAATATACATTATTATCAATAAAATTATTTTTAATATACATCTGTATTATATCAAACCCTTTGTGATCCATACAGTTCTTTAGGATTGCTATTGATTTCCCCCACTGTTACCTGACTTATTTTCAGAAACAAATCTGGCCAATCAAGATAAAGTAAGTGTACTATCACAGTGCCAAGATTGATAAAGTAGCCCAATACACACAATGAAAAATTTTCCAAGAAGCATATGAGTTATACAGGGAGTAAGTCGAATTATACGAATAAGATGCAAGGTATACATAAAAGTCTCCTTTCTTTCCTGTTTATATTTAAATTTAATACCCTTAGGAAAATATACAAAACCTGTTCAAAGCAATGCATGAAATAATTTTTTTTTGATTAAAATCGATGATTTTTTTTTAAAAATCATTCAATTAAAATCATTTATACCCTGTAATAAACCTATCCTGAAATGGTATAGAATTCAGTAGGACTACTACTTTCTAATTTTAAGAGCAAATATATATCATAGCTGCCAGTCTCCCAAGAAAAAAATAAGGAACACAGCGTACAACGGAATCGGAAAAAAAAACAAGAGCAACAAAATATTGTATAATATTTTATAACACAAGAATAGAACAGTTAAAGTTCGCTTTCAGACAAGTCTTTGACAAATTCTGATGTTTTGAATCCTATAACTAAATCTTTATGTTCCTTCTGATTTTTAACAGATATTTTCCCAAATCTCACTAACAATTCTAAAAAATTCGATAACTCTCTTCTCACCTTGTGAATTTTTGGCTCTTCACTTTGAAACATCACATTATATGTTTAATAAATTACAATCACATTTTTCATAAAAAATACTAAAGCATGATCAAGATTTGAGTTTAATGTAAGAAAAATTCTTTCTTCCCGCTGCAATATGCATTTATTATTGGTAGATGATGGTGACCCTGGAAGTGATTTTACTTTTTTTGCTGATTTTTGAGAAGCACATGACATTGGTTTTAACTGTTTTACAGAGTTGGGTGAAGCACTTAACATTAATTTTAATTTTTTTGCTGGTATTGGTGAAGCAAATGAGGTTGATTTTACTTTTTTTATTAGTTTAGATGAAGCACATGATGTTGACTTTCTCATTCTTTCTAATGTTGAAGAAGCTGCTTGCTGTCCAGGAAGTTTTTGTATAGTGTAAGCTGCTAGGAGGGGAATCTCGAAAATGCAATATAGGGGAAAAAAGCAATGGTGCTGCAGAAGTAAAAATATGGGACATTTTTGTTTGAAAACATATTTTCGTAACAAAGCTTAAAAAACAGAACAAATATGTTTTTATGGAACACTTGGCCCGTATGATATATACACCAGAATAAAATTATTAGCAATTTTTTTTTATCCGTGAAAAAAATTTTTTAATATCACTAATGTATAAAAACTATTCATAATCTTCTTAAACAATTAAATAATAGTCTAAGAAAAAGAATATACCTTAGAGAAGGCAACCACTTTTAAAGATGGGACTGATGTCATGTAACTTTGTAAAAGACTTATAACTGTAATGAGCAGCAGGCCTCCATCAGCTACTTTACCAATTTCTCCAATACTATAGACAACAGTTCGCTGAAAATGAATGTTCCCAGAACACTTAGACGATGTAAGAGCAGATTTTAATGTTTTAATTAAAATATCATCCACTTTCTGCTGCCATTCACTATCATCATCCATATCCATTGAAAGTTTAACTACATTGCAAATAATATCACTGTAAAAGATACCAGATTAAATAAATAGAGTAATTTAAGTATGTGTAGACAAATGAACATCACAGGGAAAATAATGTTATGGATTAAAAATATAAAAAAATTTTAAGTTAGAAAGGTAGTTATAAACATTATGCTCCAATACTTTTAATTAACCATATGACAGTAAAATTTATCATATCTATCAAAGACAGTGTTTCCTAATCTTTTTCGAGTTGCAACCCCTTCAAGGATTACTGCGTGCCGCCCCCCCCCCCCCTCCTTCCCCATCTCCCTTCCCACCCTGTATATTTTTATTAAAAAGGCCTAATAAGTGTTAGGAATATAATTTAAAAAAATTTTACTTACTTTTATTTCCTACCATTTCAGCCCCGAGGTCAAAGCATTTAAACATAGCGCTATAATGTAAACAAACTTGAGTTTAACATATACATGAGTTGTTTCCATGATTCATTTACCCATTTAGTCTTTTTTAAATTCTCTCAAAAATCTAACTCTTAAAATAAATATTTATCTTAAATAACAAAATTAAATTGAATATGTATCATGTTATATGAGTTGTATTGAATTTGTATCGCGTCATGTTACCTTTTGAATTATGCAAATGCTACTTATGCAAATACGATGTCAAAGACATACCAGGCTCGTGTTTGGATAATAAAACCCACAGCCCAGTATATAATGAAGGTAGATTTTCCAAACTTGATGGGTGTCTGCCTCTCTCATTCAACCGATGGATTAGCCGTAGCATGTCTTCCAGCCGATGCACATCTTAACAGAGAAGTTCCCATTCCAGTGTGCAAGTCAAGACCGTCAATTAAGTCTCTCGAGATGCCACATTTAAAAGAGCAAACAGCGACTTGCCGATGACTGCTGTGGCCATAGCAAGAAAACACCTGTCTACAATGCCACCGTAAAATAAATGGGGAGATACGTAAATGTTTTACATAATTTTTTTTTGTTGAAATGTTAAGGTACATTAAACATTCAATTGTTATAATGTATTTTTGATGTATTTTTTTACCGTAACCCCCTGCACATACTTCAGGTAGTTTTTTTTTGCAATTTTGGATCTTAACCTATATAGAGTGCTCCTGCATTATTTTACTCATTTTTAAAGTTTTATTATGGAATCTTTTCAATGATTCCCAACAGTAAGACATGAAGAAAAAACACTAAAATGATTTTCCATAATCTAATTCCAACAAAATGCTTGATTTAACAGAAACGAAATTTGTAAGAAATGGAGAACTTAAAGAAACATTCATCTCTCAGTCAAAAGTGTGTAAAAGCAAGAACAGAATAGAAAAGTAAGAAAAATCATGGATCTACCTTATTTATTTAGAATTATATAACAATAAAAATAGATAAACTCTTACCTAAATAAAATTACTTTATTCCATCAAGGACACAATGATAGTAGTGCCCAAAGTGACATAAAAGACTGATGAAAGACACATTGACATTCACAATTTGTGTATTTCATGTAGTAAGTAACCATGATTTTCATTTGCCACCAAATACACGCAGTAGATTTCTAGTGAATTGAGTTAGCAGTTTGAACAAGACCTTTTTCCTTTATAAAACATTATTGCCATAAAGTTTCATGGTAAATGAATATTGACAAACTTTTCAGGGAAATTCACTAAAAAAGTTATTTTAATTGAATAAGACCATGGTGCCCCCCCCCCCCCCCCTCCAACAAAACAACAAACAAAAAAAATCTTTGCAACCCTAAAAGGGGATCACGACCCACAGGTTGGGCACCCCTGATCTACATGGTGTTTTAGTCTTTTTTGAAAACTCTTAACTACCGCAAAATTCAGTATCAATCAAAGAAAATACAAGAAGCATTTTTTAATCACAGTCTCAAAATTTCATTGAATCCTAATAAACTCAAGAACATGTATTTACATCTGAAAAAAATCTTCCCTTAGTTAACCATTTTATACACTACTTTCATTGCTAAAAAATAAAAATGTGTGCTCTTAGTCTGACACAATTCTTTTAAGAAGTGGTACACTGCCATGATATAAACATTTTAAATTTCAAAATTAAAACTTCTGTGCAGAATTTTCAGTTCAAGTCCTTAAGACATTGGTCAATCTATACTTGAAATAAAATGAAAATATGTGAAATCTTATAAATTTCAAAAATCAAAATTACTAACCTGAACTTGTTGCGAATGCTTAAATCAGGATTAACCAGAAGTTGCATTATACTAACAAGCATATTTTCAGATATCTTGTTATGGTTAAAATAAGGCACAATGCTGGACACAGACTCTATAATAAACAATGACAGTAAGAAGTATATTAATACTGTAAGCAAAAGTAATGTAAAACAGAGCTTGAAATATATAGGTGTAGAAAAGAAAATTATATTGTTAATAAATATTTAACAATTTCGGAAATTTTAAATTTTTTATAAGTCATCTTTTTTATATTACATATACACATATTAAAAAAACTGCAGTAAATTGAATTATCAACTAGGAATGGCAAACCATAACTATAGCACTCAAATTCTATATCACTATAATAACAAAACAAAAAATTCTATTCACTAGTGAAGGAGCACTTCCTTTTCCATCTATTCATTTTTTGTGCATATGCAAGAAATTATGAAAAATAACAAAGAAAAATTAAATGTTATATGAAAACACAACAGAAAAAACATAACAGATTACAGATTTGACCCAATTATTTATTATATATATGCAGTGAAACTTTTCTAGCCAGCCACCCCTCTCATTGGCCATATTTTGTTCTGAAATGTTTAAAGATTTCATATAGCCACTGTTATGGAAGAAACATCTTTTTAACGACCACCCCTTAAAACGGCCACATTTTTTTAAACCATTACTGACTGCCATAGAGAAGTTTCACAGTGTGTGTATATATATATATATAAATGTGGCGACTTGAAATTATCTTAATTGGGATAAAATAGTTTACAAAAAAATAAATAGATGGTAGCACCTATCAAATCACTTAATTGTTTATATAATGTGTTGCCACGACTCTCCAGTGGTTGCTTTCTGCTGCAGGGATTTTTAAAAAAAGTGCAGAGCCTGGGTAGACATGTTGTCGAAAAGATTTATATTATGGGATGAGAAGTTGAGAAATGGGAAAACAGCCATTGTGTGAGCTGAGATTTGCTTTAGAGCAGGGGTGTCCAGCCTGCGGCTCGCATGCGGCTCAAAGCAAGTATTAGTGCGGCCCAGAAAGAGAGCTCAAAGCGGCAATAAAATATCAATAGTCCACCTCGGTGATGATAGCAGGCGGCCATTACAGATCCCCCTTTTTTCATTCAACAAATCGGCAATACAGCATTTGAAATATCTTTAATTCTATACAAAATTCCGTATGCAATTTGTATGAAATTAATTACATTACAAAAATTAAATGTGAAGTTTTTACACATTTAACATTTCATATTTGTAATGATATTAAAATTAGTATGGAAAAATTAAACACCATGAACACACAGTCTCTATGATCATATGAATACATTCATGAACAAGGCCTTTATTAATATTGTTAGAGAGCATACTCGCACATTTTGTCTCATCAAACTGTTTCCAGGAGAATGGGAAATATATCAAAAATGATTTTAAAAGTAAAGCTTCTAGTTTTTTAAGTTTTACTCTTTGTTGATGGATGAAAGTACTGATGCTACTGACACGGCACAATTTGCATTTTTATTAGAGGTATAAATGACAAGTTTATTGTAACTGAAGAAATGGCTTAATTAGTACCGTTAGAAGACAAGATAAAGTCAAAAAATTTGTAAGGAGGGGGGAAGAAAACATTGACGTGATTCTCATTAACTCTTGCCAACATATCTAGTAAACTTTCAGATGGTGCCCCAACTAGGATAGGCAAAAAAGAGGGACTTGTAGGATTAACACTAGAACTGTGGCACTTTTGGCAAAAATAAACAATTCATTTGCATCTTTGCTTCTCCATTTACAGTCAACATAGATATGCTGCCAGAAAATTTTCAAATGGAATGCATAGAGTTGTAATCTGATATCCAAGCTAAAGAGAAATTCAATCAAGTCTCTTCGTTGGAATTTTATAAATCATACCTGCCCAAAGATAAATACAGGTAGCCTTCCTATAACAGGGTAGATAGGTTCCTAGAAAATGCCGTGTTGTGTGAAACTGTGTTGTATGAGATCCAGAGCCAGTACAAAATGGGAGGTTACGTTCCGAAAACTTATTAAAAACAAGCTTTTTTTATAAATTCCATATAAACTACTTTCAAGTTCACTGTAATGCTCTTCTTATGTAATAAGTTTGTGCATGATGCTTTCCGCTATGACATCGGAATAGAGTTATAAATGAATAAATTATAATTTGTTTGTACATTTTCATGTAAAGCCACTACAGTTCATCATTCCTTCCTGTCCTTATTTTAAGGTAATTTAGTTTTTAAATGTGTTAAACAAAAATCCTCTTATGTAGTGCTGTATAAGAACAGTGTTGTAGAAAAGTTTTCGCAATTTTTTTATCGTGTTAGAGCAAAACCGTATTACAGGTTGCAGTGTTATACTAGGGTTCCCGCAATTTATCCTATCGTGTTAGAGCGAAACCGTGTTGTAAGATACCATGCTGTAGGAGGGCTACCTGTATCCCTAACTGCATAGTCATGCATTATTCTTGTCATCATTGTTTGGAAGCACGTGCATCTGTGAACAACTATTTTCAAGAGTTAAACACCCACAATAAGAGTCAGATTAGAACGAAAATATCAGATGAACATCTTGAGAACTTCCTGAGAATTGCAACCACTTCAATTAACCTAAATACTGATGCATTAGCATGACCCCTATAGTTATCTTTATAATGAAAAATAATATTTATAATGAAATATGTTAACTACATATTACACTTTTTATACTCATTAACTATTTTTACGTTAGGTATATTTTTGTGTGGCCCAAAACAATTCGTCTTCTTTCAATGTGGCCAAAGGAAGCTAAAAGGTTGGACACCCCTGCTTTAGAGTTTAAAGATAATAAAAGAATTAATCTTGAACTTAGTTTAAAGATTTTCCTAGTTCCAGCCACGACTGCCTAGAAAAAGTAAATATATATGGATAGTAAAGGACCCTTCATATATATATATATAAATTCAAAATTGCATAGCAACCCATGGTCGCAAACGTCATGGGAAAGTGGTTTCAGAGGTACAAGAAATGAAGGAATACAAGACAGAGATAATCAGAAATATTTATTGCTCATAAATATTAAATATGCTGTGGTAGATGATATCATTTCAAAGGGGTACAAAAGATGCTCCACCATTACAACAGATACAAGCATTACGGCGACGGACCATGGATTGGCAGACATGTTCGAAAACACCTGGATTTGCTTGGATATATGCAGCAGCACAAACAATTCTTGCAACCATATCCATTTCAGACTCAACAGGTGTTTCATACACAGCACCTTTAAGTGCACCCCAAAGAAAGAAATCCAGGAAATTTAAATCCAGAGAGTATGGAGGCCAGGCAATCACGTCCAAGCAAATCCAGGTGTTTTCGAACGTGTTGGCTAATCCATGGTCTGTTGCTGTAAAACCTATATCTCTTGTAATGGTGGAAACTGAGCATCTTTTGTAGCCTTTTGAAGTGGTATCATCTACCCTAGCATATGTAATATCTATGAGCAATTAATATTTCTGATTATCTCTGTATTGTATTCCTTCATTTCTTCTACCTCTGATACCACTTTCTCATGACGTTTGCGACCATAAGTTGCTATGCAATTTTGAATCCTTTTGACATGCCCTACCTCCCCTTAAAGTTTGTCCGAATCATTATGGGACACCTTGTATGTATATATATATATATATAAAATAAAAAATTAACCCATCTTTTCAGAATTACAAAAACATCATAACATCCTAACATGAAAAGATTTCACTGCACTAGTAAAAACAAAATTTCTACAAGAAAGTGGCAACACACATAAAACGAAAGCAGAATTTGATAAAATACAATTCTGAACTGGAAAAAAAAATTTCAGCTTAAATAAAAAAGATTATTGTCCACACATACCCTTTTTTACAATTTCTGATGAGTGATTTATAAGCTGCAGAAATAAGTCCTCAAGGATATTTGAATTTACAGGCTGAGAATCAGGGATGTGCATTTCACCATCAACTGTAAAATATGATTAAATTACAAAACAGAAATGAAAGCAGAAAGTATAATAATGTAAACAATTCAACACAAACTAAAACCTATAAAGTGGGCATAGATTGCCAAACTAACTGAAACCCTGAACTAACCCTGAACTAACTGAACTAACTAACCCTGGCATTGAAAAATTTTAACTTTTCAATAAAAGATTGTGCAGTTGCAACCAATTCTCATATTGAAAACGGACTAATATAACTAAAATTAATTATTTCAACAGAGCTAGATAATTATAGGAAGAATGTAGACAAAAAATAAACGGAAATCAAGCACTTAGGGTTCTATGCACCATAAGGCAAGATTTCTGACAGAATCTTGCCTTATGGTGTGTAGAGCCCTAAGTGCTTGATTTCTGTTTATTTTTTTCTGCATTCTTCCTATAGTTATCTAGCTCTGTTGAAATATTTAATTTTAGTTATATGAAAGCAGAAAGCTACATAGAGAGCATGATTGACATTTTACATAAAATCTCCAGTTACAGATCATAAGACATAAATCTAGAATTTTTCTTTCTTTTTTTTATTTTAATTCTACACTATACAAATTAATTTTTGTAATTTATTGAAATTAATCAATTTTAAAGTACAAAATTATTTTTATCTTTAATCAGAATGATAAAATAATAATAATAATAAAAATAAACATGAAAGTTAGAAGAATTCTGTCATGGTACTCGAGGTATTCTATCTACTAGTACTTGTACATAGGTGCAATATATTTGTTTCATGTTTATTTCTTATTAGCTTGTTTACTGCAACATATAAGTTATACATCTAATTTTACAGCATTTAACAATGAGTAAATAGGGGGAAAAACAACACATATATGCATACATTTTTTTGTAACAAGCTGAAAATAAAATTTAACTGGCAACAACTTACTCTTTTCACATAACTTGCATAGTAGTTCTGGTACCAGTATTAATGATCTATCTTCTGAGCATTTCCTGCAACAAAAACAACTTATATCAAGATCTCTAAAATACTCCTCTTAAAATATAAAAATAATATTGCATTGAATTAAAACAAGCAATATAGTCAACAGGTCAGTATGTTCTAAAGCAACCAAATTCTTTCGCAAAAAACATAAGGATAAACAGTAAGGGCCCAATACAACCTAGTGGTAGCCTTTTTACAAATAATCTGTTCTGTTTCAATTAATCAATATCTTTAAGAAATTCTGAAGTTCCCAAAACTTTGATTCTTAGTTCTAAATTGCCCATAAAATCACTGAAAATAACTTTTTAGAAAACAAGTAACATTTACAAGTATAAATCATGGTGAAAAAGTAATAATTCAAAATTTCTCTAGCAGAAGATTACAAAACTTTTCATAAATAATGATGCTATTAGGAATTATGCTCTTTTGAGTATTCATTTCTGGAGAAAAGATATTTAATCTTTTAAAAATTCCTCATGTCAAAAAATAGTTAAACAATATCACCTTTGCTAACTATTCTAAGATCCGAATTGATGTGAAAATTAAACCATAATACAAACTAATAAGGCTTGTTCTTCTATTACAAAATATACATCTAATAAAAGAACAGTTTTATGCAACCACATGAAACTGATCAATGGAAGTTTTTTAAATCTAGAGTAGGGGTATACAGATATGGCCTACAGACATTGGGACTAAATCTGTTCCAAGAAAATACTAGAAAATATAAATGGAATTTTTTTCCATGATACCTACAAAGAAATAATACATAACACAGGGATACAAAATTTGGCCTGAATTATAAAATAGGTTATCCATCACTGTCCAAGATTAATAACAAAAAAGCATTAGATCAAACTAAAAGCATACACTGAAATATAGTTACCTAAAAAGTGAACAACTTTCAGCAATCACACAGTTAATTTTTCCTACAATTACGGCCACTTGACTTAAAACAAGTGATGATCTTGTATTTAAAAGACACCTAGCAAAGGAAAAATACAGAAGTATAAAAATAATGAAAATACTAAGATATGTATAAAAACACAAGAAACATTTAATAATATTCACACATTATCTACAGAAAAAATTATTTATCCTGATTGCACTTTACATATACTACTGATGTTGTTGTCAAAACCTAGTGACATTATTCTTCATGGTACTTTAAATATGTATCAAAAGTGGTCTCCATTTATCTACTAATTATTGAAAAAAGATTTAACAATTCAAAATAAATACTTAAATAGAGTTATTAATATTATTTTTCTTCATAGAGATTAAAAAAAAAACTTTCTCAACATATGAGAGAATATGTGATCTCAAACTTTAAAAACGTTCATTATATATGAACATACTTTCTCTCTATAAATTTTTTACAAGCTTTTTCAACCTTTTCCTATGTTTGTATTTTAAAATAAAGAATTTGACTAAAATATTTTCTATAAGTTTCATGCAAATTCTAAAAATAATAGTAATTATTATTATTATTATTGTTATTATAAATACCCCCCCTTATTTTAGTTGATAGATATTAAAAATGTATATTAATATTACCAGTTTTTGTTCAAACTGCCTTGTGTGTATTTTACTATAGTAACAAATTCTATTGTGTGTGTGTATGTGTGTGTGTATACAGTAAAACCTTATTTATCTGGATCTCTAGATAATCCGAATCTAATTTGTAGACTATTTTTTTATTTATAAACACTACACATGTCTGAAACAGAAGACAGTGAACCAATACTTTGTTAAGAAATGATGTGAAAAGATATTTTTATATTCTTTAATGTCTTGTAAACAAAACTATGAAATTTTGTTACAAAACACAGTTTTTATCATAATAAACAGTACGGTCTACTTAGTTAAGGATTTTGTTTTGCTTATTTCCCATTTTAACTGGATTATCCAGATTTTCGGTTGTCTGGATTGCCTATGGTCCCAGTTAGTTGGGATAAACAAGGTTTTCACTGTATATATATATATATATATATATATATATATGTATGTATGTGTGTGTGTGTCAGTTACATCAAAAATCCTTAATTTCCTATTTTTATTCTTTACATCACCCCTTTTCCAGAAATCACTCTTCAATTCATTTATCTTCCCTTGTGTACTGCTACTAATAGAGAAGCTAACATGTAAATGTAAAAATGTATCTGTCTGTGCCGCTGAATCTGCTAAATATTAACTTTTGGTAAGTCAATGTCCTAAATTTTTGAGACTTCCCCAATTAAGTTGTTTACATCTTAAGCACTTATGAGAATCATTAGATGCTTTCAATGGGGGCACCATATAGGTGAACCAACACCAACCCCTTGGTGCCACCTGAATTTTGACAGACTACCAACAGGGGGTGACATCTGAAGGGCTCATACTTTTTCCCACTCACTGACACCATAGAAGGACTTTCAAGTCTATGGATTTAACATGCCCATATCCAGCCAAGACATGAAGGTATTAAATGTCGTTCGTTGGGATTTGAACAATGCAGCCCCAGAACAAAACCCAATGTGCTAACACTAGGCTACCTCGGGGCCACTTCCCCAATTATAAATTGAGATTTGCTGTAATGAGGATTACAAAAGGTCAAGAAATCTGGTGTGGAATTATGTTGGAGGCTGCAGTGACTGACAAAACAGTAAAAGTAGGAAAGGCAAAAAGCAAGAACAAGAAATGTAGAAAACAGACTAAAATTATTTGTGCCACAACTCTCACGATCTTCAACAAGCTTAGCTGGGCTATGAACAAGAAAACGTAACAGATATTTTTGAGATTATCAAGTAGTAAGAAAATATTGACTCAGCAAAAGTTCAGAAAGTAATACAAAGCTGAACAAGTGATGAACAAGTCATTGCACCATTTGAAAGAATTTTCAGTTTTTAGTAAATTATAAATTATATGCTTTAATTTTTTAAAATCAATTTTAATTAGTTTTGTCACGATGTCAGATGTTATAATACTTTTCTTTCATTTGATAATTTAAAAAATAAATAATAATAATAATAATAATTAGAGGATAATCAGAAAATGACACTAAGTGAAGAAAATATGTACAAGAATTTAAAAGGGAAACATTGAAGATGTATGTTTTACAAATCTAGACAAACTACCAATTCCTATAAATTGATTCTATATTAATTCCTTGCAAAGTTAGTATAAAACAATAAAGTGAGGTGTATGTAAAACGTATGTTATAAATGGCAATCAAAATCCCATACATAAACTACACAAACAGCTAAAAATACTTACGGTACAACATCAGACATGTTTTGTATTGAAATGATTCCAGCATACAAAATTGATGGTAATAGCTCAATAGCAGCAGTTTTCAAAGAATCATCTTCATGTGACTATTAATTAAGAAATCAACATTATAAAACATATATGTCATATCACTTTCCAACATAATCATTATTAATGGACTAATTATCAATGATTTACAAGCCCAATAGTGACAACATCCAATACTGAAAAAAAAGGGGGTGGGCACATAAAAAAATATATTTAGTCCTTTATCATGCAGTTGAACTGTTGAATGTTTGTCACATTTTAGTCATGTTAGTTGCCTGTCAAAATTTCCTTGGAGGTGATAAAATGTTTTCTGCCCTATTCCTTCTCAGCAAGATATCTAAGATTCAGAATCTCACAGGACAAATAGAATTTATTTTAAAGCTATACACAAATGTTCTGCATTAGTTTCACAAGAAAAATCTAAAAACCACAATCAGACACATCCCAATATCTTTCATTTGATAGCAACAAATGTGATAATTTCAGCAACTAGTTTTTATGGGAAAGACTTATAACAACCACCTGCCAGTAATAGGTGTTGCGAATCGAATGAATAAAATGGATTGAGTGGGTGGAGTTCAACTGGCACTCATCGATACCACATGACCCCCCAGAGAACGATGTAAAAATTTTTTGTTTATGTTTTGACTGGTGTTGCTAGGTTTGATATGAATGGAGCACATCTTGGCAGTGCTCCCCAGGTTTCATTAATTATACTCGGTATTAATTTCAGTCTAATTTTAATTGTTATATGTTTGCTATGTGTGGTGTTCATATAAAAGTATAAAACAAATATCCAGGACTCTTACTGGTTATTTGGCACCTTACAAATTTTGTATTTAAGGATAAATTTTTCATTTTCTAATAGGAATTGAACTTACCTTTGGAGTTTGATGGGAACCTCCAACCACACAGCCATTCTAGCATGCAAGGGAATCTCGTCTTTAGAATAACGTCCTTTTTATAATCTCTTTCTAATTTTTTTTCCCCAAATATATTTAATTTATTATTATATGTTTCAAATGACAATTTTTTTTGCCATTAACATTTTGCTATATATTGTCCTAGCAGTCACACTGATGATCTTTCAACAGTCAAGAACCATGGTTATGACCCTCTGACAGAAGTATTAAAACTTATGACCTCAAGACATCAAAGCCATTGTCCTAAGATCCTCTTGGCATTTAAAATAATCCCTTACAGACTCAGTGGTGTAAAATTTCATGATGACAGGTCTTATTTTTTATTTTTTTCCAAAATATATTCAAAAGTTAACCTATTGTGAAGAATAAGATTTTATTTTTAATTATGCACCTATTTAGAAGAATTAATAATAAACAACAGGTCATGACATATGATGACAAATGTGCTTATAAATAGTGATACCAAACACCATTTAACCCTTCAGCGGGTGTGCCAATTTTTGGAACACCAGCAGGCACATGTGGCACAAAGTACATAGTCTCTTTCAACCTTGATTATTCCTTTCGTAATAAACTTTTTCTTTTGAAATTGGAAATAATGATTCTGAGTTTTATGACAAGATATAAAATGTCGATAATATTGAGATATATTTATAATTAAAAGCCAAAGAATGCAGACACCATCACCTTGTTTCAAAACTGTCCGGTTTGTTGGATCTAAGGACAATTTGCGAATGGATTCCTATTATGTCCAAAAACCTAAAAAACAATGAAATTGTCCATCTTCAAGATATGTGGGATATCGTGTAATAGCTGCACATTGGATTGACTACATCAACTCCTGCTTTTGTGGTATTGTAATCCAATATAATAGCTGGTTTACCACGGTTAAATCACGACTAACAAATGAATGGAAAGGAATACATGGGTCAGAAACTGAAATCTGCATTAGAAAGGTTGTAGCTATAAATAGAAACTGCTTAGAACATTCAAACCTTACATGTAAAAACCAACCATTCAAGATTACGAAAATGTTGTACTTTATACACGGGTATGCCTGCTGAAGGGTTAATAATATTAATATATGAAAATTTAACACTGCTTACAAGAGACAGACAAATGCATAATAATGGTTCCATTAAAAGTTTCAAAACACCTTTCCCTCTGACGGCTTTTAACGAAATTTCTCATATCACTACTCTCTACAGGGTTCATACTCAAACTGGTTTTTTTCCTCAGACTTTTCAACGTTTTCCAGATGATTTAGTATAAAATTCCAAAACAATTGATGCATATTTCTTAAAGTAACACAGTAATATCGCTTTCAAAAAACATAAAATAAATTACAAATAGTAAATAAATGATTAGATGACAGAATTTATTGCTAAATAATTAAAACTATAAGTACCAGTTGAATATAACAATAATTTCAAATTATTTTACTAAGAAATTTACAAAATGTGTAAATGGAACTAAAAGTAAAAATTAAAATTTATAAACCTTACATAAATTTTCTAAAATAAGTACTTACTAAGCAAAACAAGAAAACTTGGTGCCTCCACTCAAGACAAATGGCTTGAGGCAATAAAACTAACAATCTTAAACATTTTATCATACAGGAAGGGGGTATGCTGACTGCCAAAGCTTTAATCTTTTCAGCTGGAACAAATGAACACTGGAGATCCAATAAATCTCCAGTCCTCTAAAAAGAAATTTTTTTTTCAATAACTAAAAAATAAGCTACATAATAATTAAAATACAGACATAAATTAATAAAGATATACAATAAAATCAAAATTAGCATTTTTTAGGCACAACCAGATAACAAAAAGCTAATTTTTTATAATCATTAAATATAACTTCTCTTAAATAAGCAAATTATTAGCAATCCTTAAATATAATACAGCAGTCATCAAAAAATAATTCATAAAATAAAATATATTAAATTCTTCACAGATTGTATTTTATTTCTACTATAACCCACTCCATTGAATATGGGACTGAATAGAATCATCATGAGTCTTATGATGATTCAATGTCTGAATGACTGAATCATTAAAAAATAACTATTTATAAAATAATAAGCATAAAATTCTACAGAGTGATATAATTTTTTTGTCTATAATAGCTTACCCAGTGGAAAACAAAAGAAATAGATATCACATTGCAGATTATCATTAACTGTTCATTAGTCAAAGAAACCATATCTGAAAAGAGAAAAATGATATTTTTTCAAAACAACCATTAAATGAATATCCTGTATCCTATAAGGATAATATCCAATAGAAAATTTTCACTTTTAAAAACATTTAAGTAAATGCCTTCATGGCAAACATATAGCATAAAGAAAAATTGTGGACTAAAAAATATCATTCAGTTAAATTAGTGAGTACTTGATTAATTTATATCACAACCAAAAATTAAATAATAAAGAATATTACAGAGAGAATGGATATTTTTAATCTCAAAGAACATATGAAAACATTAAAATAATTACAAACTTATTGTAAAAGAATTTTAAAATTTAAATTATTCACAGAAAAAAATCTGGTTTAGTGTGTTTTAAACACTCATCAATTCCTTTAGTGGAAGAAATTTATAAAATGAATCCTGTTGCAAAGTGCAGAAAAGTTCAGGCTACTAGAAAATACTATTTTTATTGGATTATCAGCATTTATGTAGCTGTAAATAGTAGACACATTTTCTTCATAGGTTAACACTGAGGTGAGCAAATCCAATAGGGTTAGTACACAGCAGCCATAACACCTGGATTGCACTGATATGATAAATAAGGGCAGCATAACACAAACATATCTCCAAAATATGTAAAATTCATTTCCTGTGTAGGAGAGTTCTAAAAAGAATACCTTCAAGAATCCCTTATATGATAGCCATCACAAAAAGTATTATTTTGTCGTTTTTTGGTACTATACCAGAAATTTCATCAAATGCAAGGAAATAATTATATTTTGAGATCAAACAGACAGATCTACCAGAATAATCTACCAGAATGAATAGTTTTGGCACATGCAAACACAATGAATAAATAATCCTGTTATTAATGATAAAAAAAAATGTTATGAATGAACTGCTATAATTAAGATTTAATGAACAACTACATTTTAATGATTTTAATGCACCCTTGATTTTAGCCCATCCTGTCCCTCCGACTGTTTTATTGTATGTTTTGTGTTTTATTGTATCAACATCTGTTGATACAATAAAACATAGCTTTTTATGTAATTGATCCATCAACAATAACTTTAAAACATCACATAAAGGTATTGATTATTGACTATTAAACATTCTATATGATACTCAACGGTTCAAATTCATGTCTTAATCCAAAACATGAACAGTATGAAATATGTAACATTGAAATAAAGTAATAGGTATTTCTGTGCAAAACAATGTATGAAAATATTCCTATTAAAAATTATACTTTGATATTTTAAATATAATCCTAAAAATCAAGCATTTCTAAAATTTGTAACTGACATCTAAGTAAAATTAAAATATAGATAATAGAAAAGCATAAAACCAAATACCTTGCACTGCAAGCAACAGTTTATAAAGGTTAAGGATTTCTTCATAAGTTTCCAATGAAAACTGCTCAACAGTATAAAATCTAACATGATAATTTGTAAGTTCAATCAGTCTCTCTGGAAATTTTACATCTTTTTTGGTCAAATATAACACTTCATGAACTCTGAAAATATTGTAATTAAATAATTATAAATGAAAATTTAATATATATTTTTTTTACTTTAAAGAAAATTTTAAAAATTAGCAATATTTGTATATATTATAAAAATTCTGCAGTATAAAAGTCAGTACAAAGCAAATTAAAATTGTGTTTAACTTTAGTGATTAGATTATACATAACATAAAAATAAAAAATATAAAAGCAACTGTTTCTATACTCACAGAAAGTAAAAATATAAACAAGCTGATAGAATATCAAAATATTTTACCTGATAATGACCTAATGATTGATTATATTTTATTTTCAAACAACAAATCAGCAGCCAACAAGCAAGAAAATAATAAACAAGAAGAAAGAAAAAATCTTTGAGATAATTTTGCATCATTAGCATGTTAAGTATATGCATGTGAATAAACATAAGTTCGGATTATTGAAAATTTCATTAAAAAATGAGCACATTCAGAAAATAAAATCCCCAAAAATAAATGTTATACTTAATATAATAAAAATCACAGAAATTGCAAAGCATAATTCCCATAAAAACTTACAATCTTATTTCACTGACAAACAAGTTTTTTAAAGCTAATATATATCACAAAAAAATTTTAATAGAACTGAGTGAACATCTTTATCTATATTTCACTAAGAACACAATGGTTTTTCAAATTCAAATGCTATACCCAATTTAAGTAGGTCTTGCTGCAATACTGTTTGAAAAGTAAAATGTAACCGTTACAATAAACTGTAATAATATATGCTCTTCTTAATTATTATAAACAAAACATACAGGCTCATACTCACAGAGGGAAATGCCCTTTATGTCCATCAATAATAAATTTTATTTGATATTTTAAATAAATTAAAAATTAAACTTTATAAAATATGATTATTCTCACTCTTTTCTGTCTCCAATTTCAACTTCATAGAAACTTTGAATCAAAATTTCTAAACCAGCACTTAACACTTCAATTTTAACAACCTGGAAAGAGAAAATGTATTATAATTTGAGGGAGATATGCCACATAAACATATATGCAAACACATATGCAAAACAGAAAAAGGGCAAGGTTCTTTATAATAAAGCTCTCTAGCTAAACAGAAACATGAATTTTTAAAGAAAAAGACATTTTTTAATTTCTGACTGAATATTGAGTAGATCATGAAATTTAACTGTGACATCAAGCTTTCTCAATGTATGTTATAATCCTGAAACTCCAAGTCAGTTTGTGATTCAACACATCAAAAATGGTGTCAATAGTAATCTATGTATAAGAATACATAGAATAAAATATCTCGAGGAAGAAAATGGTAGCGCATTAAAACAAGTTTTGATTCAAGCCAAAGTTTACCAAATTATATGCATCTTGAATTATATTTCATAATGTGTCATCACTAAGTTTAGATAAGAGATGGAAAATAAATATGTTAATTCATCACTGTTATCAGATGGTTGAAATAAGATTGTTTTGGTCATGAAAATATTATGTCATTTTCAGAAAAAAACATTATTATATAAAAAATGTGGATATATGTGGCCAACGAAAAAGAAACAGAAATACAAAAAAAAAAAAAAAAAAAAAAATTGAAACATGAAAAATCAACAAAAAAGTCATTGGGAAGATTCTTTATTAAACACAGAGAAACTACTTAAAATAACATGGAATGGCTAATTCTGATTCTTGAATTATGAACAAAAGAAAAAAGTACCATTTAATTAAATTAATTAAAAAACTTTATTTTGATGCAGCAGTAACACAAGCTTTAAGTCTCTATAATCTATGCATATTGGGCAACCCAATAGCAGACATGTAGTGAAAATATAGTAATTATTCAGTTCATAATTAATAAAATGATACTAGTTTTAAATAATTTAAATCAATTTTTAAATGAAAATTTATGTTTTATTTATACAACCTAAAACTCTAGCATTAAAATTATAAATTCTAAAAAAAAAAAAAAAATCAGTTAAAAAATTGGTTAAAGGGAAAACTTTTTGCAAATTAAACAGGGGGGGAGAGGGAAGCAAGTGAAAATAGTAAAATTTTAACATAAACTGGATGTTAATGTTATAGGGTTAGAATTTCTCAAACACAAAAAATATCTCATTTAGGAGATGGAAAGAGTGGTTGATGATCATCATGCATATAATTTTCACAGTAATCACTTCAAACGCTACAGAGGAGAATGCTGCTGAAGGTAAGGAAATAGAACATTTTGAATAAATGAAGCACTGGCATATATGCCTGAAATAGCAAAATGAAATTTTTTAAATGTATAAACCCCACTTATTTACCAGATATTATATACCTAATTCAGCTTTAAATTTTCAATGTCCATAAACAAAATGAATCTTTAAAATTATATCACATAATTTTTTGAGAACATTATAAACATGAATAAATTTTAACAGCTAAAACAAAATTTCAAAACATTAACTATGCATACCATAATTAAAAGAACCAAAAAAGTACCTACATTTTCATCTTTGGAATGACTTAAATATTTAAACAGAGAGTCATACAAAGAGCACCATACGACAGAATACTCCTTCATACTTTCAAAGGTAGTTATCCTGAAATTACAAAAGAAAAAAGATAGAAATTTTCAAATAGTTCTTTGCAGTTAATATTTATAAAAATTCTAATCCAATTCAGAGTCAAGCATTTAAAAGAACAATTAGTGCCTAAGAATAAATTCAAGCAAAACTTCAGCAAAAAATCAATAGCACTCAGTGCAAAATAATATCATCTTAATCAGAGCCAACAACACCACAGACCTAAGTTATACTAACATTACGAACTCCTCAGCATATGAAATTGATTAAATTCCATGAATAAAATTTCCCAGGATTTTTACTAGTGATGAAATTTATATGAAAATTAACCAAGAGGCATATCCACTAAGAAAGAAAAGAGAAAGGGGAGGGGGTCGAAAACCATTCTTGGGAGTCTAAAAATCAGTTTTTTAAAAATGGTAATTTTATAAACTAGCCGCTGCGCGACAAGCATGGTCGCTTTTAGTTTTATATTTTCTTTTGCAAAACAACTCAACTGAAAATAACATATGTAAGGAATGTTACCATCACCTGTCATCATGAATATACGTTGTTAAGAGGTAGTGGGAGCTCAGCCAAATAATTTACAATCATTGCTAAATTCACTATAAAGCTGATTCTAAATCTTCATGATTAAAAAATATTTATTTCCATTACTTCAGAACAGAGTTAAAGATAAGACTGAGAAACCCAACACAAATGATTTTAAAAATTACATCCCTCTCTGTATGTACAATTTTTCAAAATTAAGATAACTACACTTTATCATTACATCAAATAAGAAATTGTTGGGGAAAATTTTTTTCATTTAAAAAATGGAGTAAAAGTTTAGCAAGTACTAAAATATAGTGTGGATTTCATCACTCTCTGTATGTACTATTGTTCAAAATTCAGATATCTCCACTTAATCATATTACAGCTCATATTCAAAATATTAGAATAATTGCATTTTTTTACAAATTGAAAATATCCTTTGGTAATTTAATGTCTTTTAATGCAAATATGCAAACGATATTTTTATTAAGAACTTATTGTTGATTAAACTTATTTATTATCTTAAAATTAATATCATTTTTGAAAAGATTAATTGAAAAAAATTATTTTCAAAAGTCAAAATATTAGAATATTTATTCAAGTGGTTCAAAATATTAGAATATTTCACATTAATTCTCCTTTAATTATCATCAATTCATAACTGGTGGCATCACTGATTAGACGATTCAGACGATTTTATTTAAAATCAGTATTCTTTTTGCAGTTTGTTTGCTTTTTCGTCTTAAAATGGGTCGTGTGAGTGATATTTCTGAATCTATTAAACTTCATATGGTTGATTTGCATCGGCACGGTAAAAATCAATGTTATATAGAGAATTATTTACATTGTTCGCAATCAAGCGTTAGTAAAATATTAACACAATATTCAAAAAATGGAAAACTTCAAAATAATCGCCGAAATGGCGGCCGAAAACCAAAAACATCTGCTAGAGATGACAGGAAACTGAAGCGTATAGTTAAGAAAAACCGTTTTAAAAGTGTGCGATTCTTGCACCAAAAAGGGAAAGAAGAAGGAGTTGAAGTTTCTAAATTGAAAACATTAAGACGTCTCCATAAATTTAAGTTTGAATCTCGTGTACCGAAAACAAAACCTCTCATGACTGCATAACAAAAGCATATAAGATTGAATTGGTGTAAATCAAGACGTTTATGGAGCGAAGAAGATTGGAAAAAAATGTTATTTAGTGATGAAAGTATGTTTTGAGTTTCATGTGGTAATCAAGGTATTCGAGTTTGGAGAATGAAGCAAGAAGCATTTGATAAAGAATGCCTTAAACGTTCAGTAAAATTTGCTGCTGGTGTCATGGTTTGGGGTTGCATGAGCGCAGAAGGACCTGGAAAGTTATGCATCGTCTACGAAAAGGTTAACTCTCAGATATATCAAGAAATTTTGGAATATTGCATGATTCCATCATCAGAAGATTTATTTGAAGATGATTTCATCTTTTAACAAGATTTAGCATCACCGCATACCTAGGTGTCAACTAAGAATTGGTTCCAGCAACGTAAAATTAAGGTACTTCCTTAGCCACCAAACTCACCAGACATTAATCCCATCGAAAAATTTATGGGGTATAATGAAGAAAAAACTCCAAGAAAATCCTCCTTCAAGTAAAACTGAGTTAGTGGCACGTATAAAGTCTATTTGGGCTAATATTGATAGAAATGTTTGTAAACACCTTGTATATAGTATGCAAGATCGATTGTACGCTGTTATTAAAGCTAAAGGGGATGCTACAAAATATTAACTACCATTTACTTCATATTCATAAGGTAATATTTTTGCATAAAATAAAATATTCTAATATTTTGAACCAATCTACATTTTATTCTAATAATTTGATGTGTTTTGGAAAGCTGTTACAAGCATCAGCAGAGTATTCAACATTTAAAGGAATAACAATACACAAAACCATTGTCTGTAATGTACTTGGCAACTATATCATACTGAGATGCCCAAAATGAAAATGAAATCTAAGTACATGACGGCCATAAGACATGTTGATGATGCATACATTTTAGCATTACCAGGATGTAGCTTAAGCATCATTTATTTGTTTTTTTCTCACATACTGCTCTTGTCTGTCAAAGAGGGAAAACCAACATCCCATCTTAATCTAATATTTGAAAATGTGCTTATTTAATCATTTATTAAGTTATGTGTAAATCTAAAAGATGTGCATATTGCATAATAAATGCTGTATAGATATATCCTCCTGAAATTTTTAAACATTTTCATAAAATTGTAACCTGTCACAGTTAAAAAGAAAAATTCTAGGAATAAAAGGTTAAATATATATCAGTTCAAACTAATTCTAAGAGTGTACTTCCCTAATCCAAGAAAACTTGAGATGTTATTATGGCAAAAATAGGAACAACCTCAAAGCAAAAGCATTGAAAAAAATTTAATTTTGACTATTCATATCATTTATCATCAAATCCTATCATTAGAAACTAGCCCTTTAAGTGTTAATAGTCCTTAATATGTAATTCTTTTGTTACAATTGTTTGCAATTTGGCAGCACCATTACACATTTAAGATGAGCATGTTCAGTGCTATAACAGAAAATAATATAGCTGTAGTTCTTTTTACCTAACTCTTTATGGCAAAAAATAGCTCATTTAAAGTTATTGAAACATAATTACATAATTATTCTTTTAGGGGGGGGGGGGGGGTTAAATCATAAATTTCTATCCTAATGTTTAAAAAATTATGTGCTTGTTAATTAGGATAAGAGTTTTCTTTTTCAAGGAACAGTTAATAAAAAGTGAAGATATCCAAAATCTAATAAATTAAATTACTTCTTATATAAGTACAGATTTTAATATTTTAGAAACGATATAAGTACTAAACTTTACAGAACAAGATAGATGGTATGTCATTCCTACAATGATGGTCTTTCAAAAGTAGATCAAAATTTTGAAGAAACAAAGTTGTGCAAAGTAGACAGTCATAAAACATTTTTTTTAAATGTAGCCATTATTGCTTGTGAAGAATTATTTTTTAATTCATCCAAAATAAATAATTTATACTTATTCAGAAAATTTAAAAAGTACAATTTTAAAAGGAAAGCCTCAAGGTTATAATAATAGATTTATATTAAATATATCTTAACTATCAAATTTTTGACCACATTATAGCTTAATTCAAAATTCAAAAATTCCATATTATTTTTTTAGCATAAAAAACAATACAGTATCAAAAAATTTGTTAAGATAAAATTTAAAAAGGACAAGAAAAGACACTATAAATATATCTGGTGAAACAATATAACCATTTACCATATACCAAACAATATAATATACCATTTACAATATGACAAAACTGATTACTATTTTCATCACAAAATACTAATAAGTTTTGTTTACAAATACTGATGTACATGAGTTTGCCTTATTTAGACAATGATTATCAAGCACAGCTCGTTAACACAATTTAAAAGTTCCAAAAAGCACAATCTTTATTTTGCTGAACCAAATTTCACTTAAAATAATTAAACTTACCCTGAGTTGTCTTGATTTGAAGCAAATTCAACAGACTCTGCTTTCCTCTTCCTTGAAACCCTTTGTCTGGTTATTATCAAATATACAAATAATGGAACTAAAAACTGCAATTTACAAAAAATGTATAACTTTAGGAGTAATCATATAACCATTAATTTGTGAAGCATAGAAAAGGTTCTTGTTACTACATACTTTTAAATAATTTCACTTAAATTTAAGTTAGTATCTTTATCATTTTCAGATTATGCATAAATTTCAAACAATTCCCTCACACATCTTTTAAGAATTAAACCCCATAAACACAAAAGATGTAGAAATAATATATGTAGCATGGAGAAACTGTATAAATCAAATGCTAACACAGCAAATTAGCAAAGCAGAGAAAACAAATTACATATGTGATTTAACATTTCGCTCAATCCTTTCAACGTCATATCTCAAAAATTGCAAATTTTAGCTATGCTTAGTTTCAGAATGCCCCAAAAGAGTAGTATATCCCTGCAAGATCGTTCTATCTCTCCGCACAATATTTAGCTGCCACAGAGCAGAATTAAAATTTATTTTCAATAAATTTCAATGTACTTTTAAACTTTCAAATCACTCTCCTGAACAATCATGTTTTTTGAGATATGACATTGTTGAAAGGAGCAATTTGTATAAGATATATGCTCCCAAATTCTTACATATACATAAATAAACTATCCAGTACAAATCTACATGGGAGAAATAAATAAATAAATAAACATAAAAAATGGTGTTCAATTGATTGAAAATTGACCAATATAAAATTGTTAAGCTAACAGCCCAATCATATAAACATTAAAATAAAAAATTATTTTTCATGTTCTGTGAACATAAAAATATCATAAATCTAAAACCTTAATAAGTTTCATATCACCGGGAAGTATATGCATTTAAAGAAAATAAATCAATCAGGGAAAATATGCAAAATGCATGCATGAGAGCCAGCCTTCTAAACACAAAAGAGCTTAATATTTTTGCTGACACTTCTCTGTACAAGATAATTGAAGTACTTTGTATCTGTGTGATTAAAATTGCACTACTGAATGTCAATTAATATGAACATACAATACTCATAGACTGGGTTAGGCACTTTATCCTGTTTCAGGATTTTTAATATCAAATATCAAAGAACATTTTCACATTCTCACAAGCTTATTGAGAAACATACAGAGCACCTAGTGTTAAAAAAAGGGGTCCTAGGGTTGCTCATCACTCATAAAACATTGTTAATTTGAGTAATACTTTGGATCAATGCAAATAAAATGTTGTTGCAATGAAAAGTATCAGCCAATCACTCAATGGATTCCAAAAATTACAATGATATTTTAAAAGGACAAGTCACACTGCAATTATAAACATGGCAAGATCATGATAAACTCTTTTTGGTAAGATCTTATATCTCACACCAAACCTAGAAAAGTCAAAAGTATTCTTGATGAAAATAAGGTATATTATGCAGAATGGCCAGGAAACTTATGTAACTTCAATTCAAACTGAAAATATATGATTTAGGGGACAGGATGACGAAACAAAATTGCATATATCAAAAAAGAGCATATGTTATCTGATTAGACTAAAACAGCGGTTTCCAACCTTTATGCTACTACGCCTCCCTAAAAATATTTTTTTTTTCTGCGCCTCCCTAAAATAAAATTTTTTTCCCGTGCCTCCCTAAATTTTTTTCTCCTCACCTCCCTATCTTTTAATAAATATAAAAATATACACACTTTAAATAATAACTTTATTACAAAAAAATGAAAACTACAACTAACAGAATAACAAGATTTTGCTATAACAGTACGAACATGCATATTTATTTTTATATTAAATTACACATTAAACTACATCTAACTCATCAAAATTTAATGCAATGGTTGTTGTTGTTTATTGGCACAAAGTTTATCAAATCTTTGGGGCAATGTGGAGAGTGCCGCTCGTAACTCTTTTTCGATTATTAACCTGTTTCGATATTTGGTTTTCATTGCAGCCAGTACCGAAAAGCCCGTTCCGCATAAATAAGACGTGACAAACGGTAGAAGCACTTGCATTGCTTTACAATACAAAGATTCATACTCTTCATTGCTCATACTCTATTCATACTCTATTTGCAATACAAAGATTCATCCAAAATTGAATTATGATTTCATTTTGAAACTTTTGTTTGAGTGAGCTATCACATGACAATTCTATCAATTTTTCTTTTTCGATGGTTGTCAACTCAAATTCATTTATTTATAGATATTATAGTTCATTCGTTTATTTATAGTTATTATGGTATGAACATTGATTTTTTATTAAAAAGTTCTGGCGCCTCCCCTGGCAATAGTCCGTGCCACCCCTGGGAGTCGCGCCTCCCAGGTTGGAAACCTCGGGACTAAAAGGTAACAAAATAAACACACAAGGAACTTTTAGATCTCTGCCATTATTAAGGTTAAAAACCTTATTCAAGAACAGGACATATTCTACATTTATTTAAATATACTAGTTAAAACTGTTGTGCTGACATTTAAAGTTTTAAATACATGAAATTAGTGTAATGACATTTAAAAGTTTAAGATATGAATTTATTATTACTATCATTTAGGTGGCTGGATATTATAATTTTTTTATTTTATTTTATTTTATTGGCTGGAGAACCTTTGTTTTAAATAATAGAAAACTAAATATTTTCTAAAATTGCTACTCCTTTTTCCGTTTCAATCCTGTCCCTTCCAGCTATGGGTAATTCAATACTAATTCAATACTTTCAATACTAATTCAATACTAATTCAATACTTTCAGCAGTGCCATTTTGTCGTGAATCCGTGAACTCTCCCATGATCTCAGGGATTAGAACACCAGAACATCAAAATTTTAATGCTTTTAGCAAATCCCTGACTCACCAAAAAGACCACCGAAGATCGAGATTCCGCGAAAGGGGTTGTTTACGTCTGTGACGCGCAAGGATACAAACAGAGGCTTGGCGAGACTCCCCAATAGGAGAAGGAGAAGCAAGAACTACTTTTTTCGACGCGGATGTTTCAAGTGAAAAAGTGGCTCCGGAGTTGACAAAAAAAAAAGTCGTGGAGAAGGAGACAGATTTTTACCTTGAGAGAGCAGAGTCGCCCCCTTGACTCCCTGATGGAGAAAAAGATGCGTTCCTGCAAGATGATGGAGGACTTGAATTCACGAAGAGGCCTATAACCTTTTTTTAAATTGGGCATGCCCTCCCTTAAACTCCCCTAAACTTTAATCTTTCCTTATGGCCTTTCTTTCCTATTTCATTTCTTTATTTTTTTCTAGACTGCAGTCATTAAACTGGTAATATGCATTTTATTTGATTTTTTTATTATTAAGGTTTTATATCAAGTTTTTTTATTTTTATTTATTTTTTTTATTTTTATTTTTTTTTTTTGGGGGGGGGGGGGGGGGTTCTAACCAGCCACCAACTAATTTTTGTTTTATTATTTCGTTATGTTTTTAATTCATTATAAAAATATATATATATATATATGTGTGTCATCGGGGAATTGTGCCTCTTACTTGTCAAGTTTTAAATTTTTGTTAGAGATTACGATAAGAGTAATAGGAAGTTAATATTTAAATAAAATTTGTGTTTTACCCTAAGCTTGTGTCTCGTCGTCAATTCTTTATTGAAGAGTAAGTTTTAGTTATTTCTTTTTTTTGGTTAATTACAGAATCATTAAAATACTCGCTACTCCCTTTAGAACTTGGTTATTGCGGTTAAAATTAAATTCTTATTCTTTTTGAGGTTTTCACAACGCGCCTCAATCTTTCTAAATTAATTTAAATTAATAATCTATATGTTAAAACATCAGTTAAAATAAATTAATAAGGAAAAAAAATAATACGGTTACAACAAAACTCTGTAAAAACACTAATTTATATATATATATATATATATATATATATATATATATATATATATATATATATATATATATATATATATACAGTTAACAACAGTACTTTATATACATGAAGGATGTTTTTAAATAATAAGCTGTTAAAAAAGCACATCAATAACTTTCCATAATAATTGTTTGGATAAGTATTTATTCTAGCAAAGAGGAAGAGGATCAAGTCACAATAAAGGAGTGCCTTGTGATGAAGGCTTTCCACTGAAAGTGAATGAAAAAAAATTTGGGTAACTCAAAACTTTTACTGAGCAAATATTTGAACTTAATCCTAGAGGAAACAATTTTGAGAAATAATATTATGATCATAACGAAATGCAGCCACAACTATTAGCTGCCACTTATCAAAGATTGAAATTTTGTTCCATAATCATTTTTTAATGTTGCTCATAACACATACTTGTACAATTTATACTTTAGATCAATATTTATGAAATATTGCAATTAACAAAATTTAATTTATAAATATATATGTATATATATTATATAATAATAATTATTAGTACATTATTACTAAAATAATAAACTGATTTTTATGATTACCATAAGATGGGGTTACTTTGTGACACATAGTAATTTTTTCGGATTTCGGATCTTGCACCGCACCCATACCAAGTAGGCAAAGAATAGTGCCAACAGCTTGTCCAACATACAGAGGCACCTAGTAGCCAGTGTCCCTCCCATTTATCTTCGCTGGCCAGTGTATTGTTCAAACCTGTAGTCAAGCTATTGACTCAAACTTCAGAAACTTTGTGTGCTGAAGGCTAACACCTTATACAACCAACTACCACAGATAATTATTTTTTATTGTCAATATGTTGGTTAGATTGTGGAGCAATATAACTTTTGTATAGTGATATGTTCGAGAGATATGAGAACATAACCTAAATATCAAAAGGTGACATGGCTACTTTGTAACACATTGACACTGTCACAAAATAACCCACAAAGTTGACCCACTTCCTCCAGCCTCTCAATGTTGCATTTTTCCGTCCTCTAAAATACCACTGGAGAGAAAAAAGTATTGACTACCTGGAAAAAAACTACCCGAAGGAGCAGAATGTGCTGAAAGACGAATTTCCTCATCTTCTCAAAGAACTGATGGCTGCCCTGGACACCCGAGGTCACTTTGATGTAAAAAATATAGATAAAGCTATCCAATATTTGTAATAGGTACATATAATTGTGTATCAAGCTTTTGATAAGCATTTAACTGTCTAACTTTGTGTCAAGTAATTTTTCCTCTTGGATTTCAAGGCAAAAACACAGATGTCCCAAACTAGCCCCACTTGGCGGAGCAACTTTGTGACACATTTTAACCTTAATTTCTCAATGGTAATTAAAGATGCAGTTTAGTGCAATACATTACTACATAAGGAAAGGATGTACCAATGTCTTGCAATTGTTTGTTTTGGGCTGCTCTTAAAACAGATCAGCTGGCACAGGAAAAAACTTAAAATCCGTCACAAAGTAATCCCATTTTATGGTAGTAAAAGAGCAAACTTATAAATTAACTATAGCTTAAGCACCATCAATGTGTATGTAAACATCAAGTTCATATTCTGCATAAAAATATTCTACAAGAGAGCTGCTCCACAGATACTATAAACAAAGCCCCCAAAGCTCAATAAGTTAATGGAATAATCATATGCACATTACTAACCTCCCAAACTATGAGAATGGGTAACTGAAATCCTTCAGCCTCTTTTTTAATACATTTCACTTATTTTTCACTTAAATTCCAACATATTTAAAGTTAGTGAAAAAAAATAGCTTCTTTTTTTTTTTTTTTTAGTATGAATTTCTTATATCTAAATCATTTGTGCAAAAATATGTGTTCAAATTATTTTACATTTGTTCCCTGAGAACCCAATTTTGACACATTCACTATAACAACCCAAAAATAACAAGCTCAGACTCGGTTGAAAATGTCAAATAATATTTAATTACCTTGGGATTTTTTGATATAAAAAAGAGTTCATGCAGTGACCGAGTGAAGTCATATAGGGTATTTTCAGGCACTGAGCATCCATTTTTATACCCATACTGAATGAAAACAATGATGTTTTTTACAACAGATGAATGAAATTCTTTATTCATATGAAGAAATCTGGGCTTCCAAACAACCTAGAAAACACATAAAAATAAGTCTACAAAAAGGTGGTTAAAAGAAATATTATATAAAGCATAACAGAAACATAACATTTTTTGCAACAAATTTATTTTGCACATTTGACATAAAATTCATAATACTTGAGAGTAATGCCTAAAATTTCAGTTTCAATATCTTTAATTTACTGTAGAATATAGCATGCTGTGAAGTCATTGAAAATAACACTTCCTTACAACACTAGTTTAGTTCAGTTAGTAGAGTATTGGTTTTAAGGATAGGAGATATGAGTTCAGATCCCGCACCTGGCAGAAAGTCATTACAATGGTTCTCAGTTGTTGGAAAGGATAACATTGAACAGATACTAAATATAGGAGAAATATTCAACCCCCCCCCCCCAAAAAAAAAGAACTAAAATCAAATTGAATAATTAAAAAATATATCCATCACATAAAATATGTCTTGGCTTGTATATATATATGAACGTATACAGGCCAACACACTGTGTCACTGACATCAAAAAGAAAAGAAGGGGGAATCCAAGGGGGAAATTAAAACTTTCTAACTTCCTCGAATACTTCAGTTGTTAAAATAATAGCCCCAAGTCAGGCTATGTAGGCTCAGATCCTGCTCCAAGCAGACAATTGTTCTAACTTTACATGTATACAGTGTTCCAAGCAGACAGTTCTAAATTTAGTATTTGAAAAAATTAAAAATTTCTGTTGACAAACCAAATTTTAAACATAACATAAATATCTCAATCTAGAATTTATATTTACATATTGCAATGTAACTAATAGGATTTCTTTTGTGATTTTAAATATTTTCTTTTTACATAAATGTACAACAAATTACAATATAGTTCTATATTTTGTCTGAAGTATTTTACAAAATGAGGTATCACATTGACTATATTTTAATTTGTCACTAAGTTGTAGTAAATCATGAAAATGTTTATAAACCTAACTGTCACAAAAATGCTCTAAAATTACATGGATGTACTTAAAATCCATGCAGTATTTAAAATTTTAACAATGCAAAGAAATCTAAACATGACTAAAAAATGCCTCCATAATTAAGAATTAAAACATTTACTTTACAACTGAGCAAATATTTTTATATACAGGCAGCCCTCAACTTTCACACATAAATGGTTCCTGAAAGTGTGTGCAAATGTAGAGGGATGTAAAAAAATATGCACCAAAAACTGTGTTTTAAAGTATTTATTTATCAATATGTATACATAATGAAGTCAACGAGGTGTGTTTAAGTGCTATCGGGTGTTTTCTTTATAAACTTGTCAAGAGTTAGTTGAATACCACTTTTTTTTTTCTTCTTTTCTTGATAAAGATTTCTATAACATGCTGTTTTTCTCAATCACCCAACATACTTGAGATATACGTTCTCCATTGGGATCACATTCTTCCATGATAGTCAAAAAATTGTCAAGATGCATGAAGGCTTCATTCATATTTTTAATTGTCAAAGTGTTAACGTTTTTATCAGCTTCTTCTTCCTCCCTTTCATTGTGTATATCGTTGTTGTTCAATTAAGTACTCATTTGACAGAGGTACTGAAAGAAATTCAATCAACTCATTAACATCTTCATTGTTGACGTCCAAGTTTAGTTCATTCATTAGGCTAACTATTTCATCTGTGATAATTTCCAGTGTTCCTTCAAAATTTATAAAATCACTTTTCAACTGTGGGCATAATTGTTTCCAGGAGCCTTTCATTTCTTTTATTTCAGCCCACAAGTTTTCAATATTGTTTATTGCGTTCCATATATTATAGTTCTTCCAAAAATCTGTTAATGTTCACCCACCTTTCAAAAATATTTTAAAAGTTAAATTTTAAAAAATGTGTGAAATAGTGAATTGTGCAAAAGTAGAATGTGTGAAAGTCGAGGGCCGCCTGTATCATATAAATAATAGCTAACTCACACATTTGGTAAGTTCTGAAAACATTTTTATAGTACATTGAATAGCAGATAAATCAAAGGTTAATTAGAAATGGCTTTACAACATCCTGCATGTGTAATCAAACTAAAACAAAATAATAGGATGTTTAATATTTTATAAACCCTACAGTGTAGAAAGCAAATTCAATAAGAGAGACAACAGATTACAAGATACAATTATGTGCTAAATAAGGATTCACGGTAAGTTAATCATCCCCAAAACATCTCTGAAGAAAAAAAGAAAAAAGAAAGAAAGTTGAATAAGTATACAAAATAATGCATAAACAATGCATATTAAACAAGATCAAAAATGATTTAGAATTCCTTGGATGATTTTTTGATGAAATGAGTATTTCTGTTATACTTACATTACATATAGAAAAATATTTGACATCCCCTTTATCAGTAAGAAAAATTTATAATGGATTGCACTTACAAAAAAATCGCAAAATATTCATTTATATTTTTTAGTAGTTATAAAGCATTTGGTATATCTTACCTCCAACAAACTAAGAGTGAATTTTCCAAGTACATATCTATTAAGAAAAACCTTATTTTCAGGTTTGTTGATATTTTCAGCAATAGCCAAAAGACATTCAGCAGTTGACTTTTCTAACAAAACAATTTCACTGTCATTAAGAGAGAAAATAAATATTAACTTGAGATAAAATATGTTCTTATTTACATTTGTATATATGTATATTTAATACAAAAAAATGTATTACACAGGGTTCCCACCTATATCCATTACACCCCCTTAACTTCTAAATGGTGACAGCTTGAGCCATAAAGTTGGTGTCTAGGTATAGTAAAAAGGCTATGCGCTACTCAACGTCAACTATCGGCAAATTTTGGAATTTCAGCTCTATCCTTTTACAAAAGAATTTCTTTGCTTTATTGGACTACAAGACACTGCATGCTCGAAAGATCATCTGTGAATGTAGGATTTAAGAGAAAATAAAATTTTAAACAAAACTTACAAATTTCTAAAAAAAATATGTTGAACTCCCAAATCTATAAACTGATTATTCATGCATTGTCAAAAAATACAAGTTAGAAATAAAATATAAATTGTCTTCTGGGATATCAGCATCATTCGTGAGTAAAGGAATATAACAGACTTTTGTACAAAAAGAATATTGACTAGTGATGTAATTTTTGTTATTGATCTCTAATTTAACCCCACTTAAAACAATATATATGGCTCATTTAAAAACCACAGAACAGTTGAATCGAAAGCCATTTTGGGATTATCTATGTTTCATGATTTTCCTTGTGCACCAGTGTATTAAAACTGTTATTCAAACATTTAGAGTATGATGTTCTTAGACCTAATGACTCTTATGAAAAAGTGATACTGTTTTATATTTAGCTCTAAACAATCTATATATATATAAAACAGTTCTGTAACTGACCGACTGACTGACAGATAATGCACAGACCAAACCGCTGGACCTAAAGGGCTGAAATTTTGCATGGAGATTCTTCTTATAGTCTAGGGGTGCACAAAGAAAGATTTTTGAAAAATTCTTCTTAGATTTTTTTTAATTAACTTTTTAAGCTGATTATGTAACTTTTTTTAATTTGCATTTAAAATAATAATTTGAGGGCTATAAAATTTATATCATGAGAAAGATCATAAAAATTCCATTACAATGAAATCGTTTTTGAATCTTTACCTCCATTTTCTGATTTTTGGTGAATTTTTAAAGATTAATTTTTAGAATTTAATTTATTAAATGCTGATCACGTGGTTTCTTTTCTTTTTTTGATACTTTAAATTAATTTTGCATCACGTGCATAACAACAAAATAAATTGACAAAAAAAAATTATTAAAATATGGTAAAAGATAAAATTTAACCACTAGACTAATTGAGATGGAAGTTTTTAAAGAATACAATTCAAATTAGTATGTTTTATGGATATTAAACATACAAATTAATTGCATACATTGACCATTGTATTTAATTTGAATATTTTCTTCTACATTATTTTGTCTATAAAAATATCCTGTACGATTTTTGTATAAATATATTTTCTTGTTTGTGTTTTTACATTAATTGCATACATTCAACATTGCATTTATTATAGGTATATATATTGTGGCATTAATTGCATACATTGACCGTTCTATTTAATTTAAATGTATTCCGCAGTGTAGTATGGGTATTCAGCTAGTTATATTATAAATACAGTAGAGTCCCGATAATCTGAACTTCGGTAATCCGAAAGTCCGCTTAATCTGAAATGAAAAGTCAAAAAGAACTCAGTTTTCAATAAAACCACAATGATACTAAGTAATATAAAGTATATTTCTGAAAATTACAAGAAAATTCAAAGTAAGACAATGTACTGAACTAATTATTACTGAACTTTATTGGTTTGGAAAATCTTTTTTTTTTTTTTTTTTTAATGAGAAGAATACCTCTCCCTTGAAGCCAAATTACGCTAACGCGTCAGAAAAATGGGGTCCGCTGGGTCGAGGTGAAGTGTTGCTCTATGTAGCGTAGCTCTATATCAAATGCAGCCGCGACGTCTGAGTGGTATACCCTCTGCTCGCTGTCACCATCTGATTCCCTTTCACTCTTGTCTGATATGTTGACAGGTTCTTTCAAAACCATTTCAACAATCTGATGATCGTCTAAAATCCAACTGTCAAGCACTGTGACGTATTGTTAGAACATATTATACTCTTCTGTACTGTACTAGTCAGCGGTCCGCTGTTTTATCACCCATTTGGTACCGAGATTTGGTTATGTTTAGACAGACCTTATAAAATAAACTGTGTAATCACACGTAATATGTAATATTTCTGTAATCACACATTATTATGTAATTTTATTTTATTTTAAGGAAGATTTCGCTTAATCCGAAAAATTCGTTAATCTGAAAAGGGTCTGGTCCCAATCATTTCAGATTATCAGGACTCTACTGTATAACAATTGTACAGAAGACACCAGTACCATCCAATTTTTAGATTTTGAAAGTTTCTTCTCTAAATTACTTCCCTCTCCCTCCCCTTCATTTACCTTTTCACTAATTTTTATTTCTTTTAAAAACTAAGTCTAAATATGTCAATTTTTGTGATACAAAGCTCATTTCATTACTCTTTATAATTTTTAAAGATCATACAGAAAAAGCAGAATATTAAATATAAATAACAGAGAAATGTAATTTACTCACTTTGTGATTGGATCAGAATAACTGCAACAGAAATCAACCACAGCTTGTAGACAACTAAATATATAATTTATTTGGCATACAGAAAACATTAAACTTTGAACTTTGATTAATGTACTCAAAGCTTTCAAGGATTCCTAGAAAAAGAAAAAAATGGGAGAAATTAATACAAAAGGATGGGGGATATCCTTCAAACCCCAATTGTTAAACTTTTTGAATTTTAACACATATTCAATTTTTATGCATCACAGTTATTAAAAAAATGTTACTTTGTAAGACAGAAAAAAGGGCAATAAAATACCGGGTGTTTCAAAAAGAATCATCTGATTCTAAAAAAATCATAACTATTCATCTTTTAATCTGTTCTGATCGAATAATGTATACGCAGAAAGAGGGAAATCTCGAGTTTCATGCAGTTGCCGACAAGTAGCGCTAACACACTTCCGTCAACCGCCACTTCAGTGTTTGTAAATATGACGACTGCACAACAGAAATCATTTTGAGTTATACAATTTGCAAAGTCGGAGTCCGTAACAACTCTTCAGCTAAACGTAATTTTCGTTGACAAAACCCTGGTAGATTGAAGTTCCTACCTCTCAGAGCATTAGGTGATGGTATAAACCAGAGGTGGAG
Organism: Dolomedes plantarius; assembly: GCA_907164885.2. Lineage (NCBI taxonomy): Eukaryota > Metazoa > Arthropoda > Arachnida > Araneae > Dolomedidae > Dolomedes > Dolomedes plantarius. Next base: position 131,218,888 of record OU015492.1, read on the forward strand.
AACCTTTTTACCATTAGAGGCCACATGTAAATTAGGTAGTAATAAAGGAGGCCGCATAAGTTAATGTACCTATAAATGCAACTTTTATGAAATTATTATAGTTAGGTATAGCTTTAACAATTTGGTGCATTATATAGAAAAATAACAAAAAACTTAAGTCCTTATTTACTTATTATTTGACTTAAAAAGTTACAATATAAAATATTTTTGTATTCACATAAGGGTAAAAATTTGCTATAACATTAATCATTTATTTTTTTATATAAAATTATTAGATTCATAAATAGCACTGTAATTTTTTATATTTCACTGTTGGTATTTTTATTTATGTAAGCACACACACACACACACATATATATATATATATATATTAATAAACAACTACATATTTAAATACCACTTCAAATAAAAATAATAAAGTAGAAATATTTTTAACTAATTTTAACATTATAAAGAAATACAATAGAAAAATAATAGTATTAAATTATAAATAACTGACATAGCAACAATTCTTAAAATAATTTTAAAATCCGATCGAAAATGTAAGCTAGTGGGATATTTGCATTTGTTTCTTGCTTGAAGGTAATTGAATATTTGGATCAAGCTTCGTAACGCGAAGCCTGTGTACATACATTCATGCCGTTCTATATTTAATTCCATTGATTTGCAAAATGGTATAATCTATAAAATTAAGTATTAATTAATACAAGTGCTGGCTTTTATGAAGGCAGCACAAGAAGATCACACAGGCCGCATGCGGCCTTAAGGCCACGTGTTCCCCACCTCTGGTATAAACAATTCCAAGAGATGGGTTGTCTGTGTACATATAACAGCCGTGGAAGCAGTGTATGCAGACATGCTCGCAAAAGTTTGGGATGAATTTGCCTACTGTATAGACCGTATATATGTCGTGCATCCCAAGGTGGGCATATTGAGCACCTTTAATTTGGTTTGTAAAAAAAACTTTATGATTAGCCATGTAATATAAAATTATTTTAAGTTTCTATGTTCAATATTTTTCATAATATACTCATTTCAAATCCAGTGATTCTTTTTGAAACACCCTGTAGATCATGGACAAAATTGAACTCTGTAAATGTAATTGCAGATTTACTCTAAGTATGACTCTCTGATGAAGTAATTATAAAAAATACATATATAACAAGTTAAAGGAATTCCTAAATTGAAATATTAAGATTACATAAATTTTAATTTCAAAAAGCACAAAGCAGAGTCTCTGCACAGTATCATTCCAATAGATTTTCAGACCCTCGGTTCGTTGCCAACATGACAGACTTAGAGAAACCAAACTCTATTTCCATTAATCAAAATTAGTGAAGTTTTACTAAATTTTCTTAGCAAAAAACACATACTGGTATTTAAACAAACCTTTTTTAGAGACAAATCTCCTAATTCAATCTGCATGCAGTAGATTTTGCTTAAATTATCACACTTATCAGGAAGGAACTGAGTGATATCAAGAGTGAGAATCTCTAAAAGAGAACTGTAAGGTAAAATAAAATTTTCTATTAATAAACATGAATTGAAACCAAAGGATTAGACATCAAGAGAATTCCAATTTTATCTTCATATAAGGCACTTTTATAGAACATATATATCTATCAAACTGAGTAAACAGTAGCCCTGAATTTTCCCAAAATGATTATAATTAATTTATAGAATTTATAAGCATATGTGAGGGATATTGAGATGAAGATATATATCTAAATTTGATATGTACATTTAATTTGAGAAATTAAAATAAAAAATTAAGAGATACTTGATATATTTGTTCTTTTCTTGATTTCATCAAAAATTACTTCATTAAGCACAGCCATATACTACAACAAGTGTAAGCACCTTATGAATTAATATATTACAGAAGTAAAACCTTACTGTTACAACTGCTATTAATTGGAATACTAGAAATACTCTGACACTTATTTATAAAAGCGAAATAGTTTGTATAGTTATAAAAAGAGGGTGCAGAGCAGTTTAGTGGTTAGTGCATAAGGATTCGGGACTGAGGGAGCTTGGTTTGACAAGTTCCACTGAATGCTCCAGTGTGTACGCCAGGTATGGGCACATAAAATCTGTAACCCAGAAAATCCATCCATGGAGTTTGTAGGGATAGAAAGAGGGTATTTCCCACTTAGATGTCACCCTTGAGGATGCTCAATCTAAATTGTTATGGCATCCATACAAGGCACTACATTAACTCACTTAAATGGTATTCCTGCAGTGAAAAGGTGATCAAATTCATGGTATATGGGAAAATGTTTCCAGATAAGTATACCTATTGTACTGGTGAAAAAAAAATTTAAAAGATACAAACACTTTTTTCACTTACGTTATTTTTTCTTGTAAATTTTCACACTCAACTGGACTTGAAAATGTGATAGATATATCAACTAGAACTAATTCTTTTTCTTGCGAATCCTGAAACTACAAAAACATCTTCAGAGATATGTTTGGTCTACCAAGTTTTGCAAATTTGACTCCGAAGAAAATTTCAAAATAAATTACAAAATAAAGTTTTTTTCAATAAATTACTTTAAACTAAATATAAATTTTTAGATTGAGAGAAAAGATCAATAGAAAATTGAAAAAAATTACCATATTCAATCTCAAGCATTTTCTAACAAGTTTTATTACATGACATATAAATTAATTCTATTAGAATGAATGACTGATTGGGACTTCCTATTTAACTAGAACGTGTTGTTCAGAAATGCATGCAAGAAACTAGTCTCTGGTATTTAACACTTACACTTCTAAATGAAATTCAACAATCACGCAATAGAACAGTTCACAAACTTTTGATTATCTCTGTTATCTCAGTTATTAAGAAAAATGCACTTTCATTTTATGAAACAATGACATACCAGTAGGTTCAAGTATAGCTGCAACCTCAGGTATAAAGTAACTTTTAAATTCCTTACCTTTAAGCATAAGAAAATATCTTTGATTTTAAAAGGTAGCCAAATGTCTAAAAATGTCTTTACATGGAATTTTTCTAATTGTTCCTTAGTTATTTACTTTTTATATTACATATTTATTAAGAATACAATAAATTTCAATAAAAACAGGAATAATTAAATATACATTCTAATATTTACTAGAGTACTCATTTTTTTAAAAAAATTTCAAGACTTGAATCCAATTAAAAGTTTGATTTTTTCAACATAACATCATCTTTTATACATCTGTTATTTAAATTCAAATAAGTCCTATTTATTTTATAGAGTAAGATATATTTTTAGGAGCAATATAAGAATGATTATACATAAATATAATGAAGTATATTTTGAAAATTTTCACAAATATTTAGAGCTAGCTGAACAATTTTAACTCTTTACATTTTAAAAATCTATTTTAATGATATGAAAAAATGCCATTATTTAAACCATAATAATATAATATAAACCAATCATATAATCTTTTTAAAAAATGCTAGTCAAATTTTAATTTGATATCAAAATATAAATAAGTTCATTTAGTAATTAATTTTATCAGAAAATAAAACAATAGCTTACCTCGTTAGACAATGACTTTTCAGTTTCAAAATAATTTTGAATTTTGAAATTGCCTTCATTATTTTCTTCAAATTTATCAACAAAATCATTCAACTCTATAAAATACATACATTGTAATACATTTCTTACACACAAATATTCACTGACAACATCAATCCCAAAAGATTTAAAGCAACAAAACTATGAACTTAATTCACTCCAAAGAAAAAAAATTCTTTATTTGGTTCTTTTTTTGCTACTTAATTTTCAGGTAAAAGAGCAAAATTTTTTTTTAATTTACTTTATTATAATTCTAACAAAAATTCTGCATTTGAAACTAATAGATGAAGAAATAAATTAAACACTGAAAAACTTAACCAAATTCTAAGTGAATGTTATTCATCTCCTAATACATACATAATTTTCTGATCTAAGTCAAATAAATTTTATTCTTTCCAATAAAATATGACAAAATATAAAATTTTGACTAAATTTAGTTTGAGAATTCCCATGTAAATGATTCATACTTCATTAGAATGTAATAAGAAAATATGATATTATATCAACACAGTTATGTTAGGAGTAAAGTCACAGAAAATATTATATGTTTGTTAAATTGATGCTTTATAACATCTCATCTGTCATTTCTAATCTTTGAACAGAATTTTATTGCCCATCTCTTTTTGAAAAAAATTTATATTACTTCTCCTTTGATACTTTATTAGAAGTTGACTTCAAATTTATAAGAATTAATATACACTATCTACCTATAAGTATTTGGACACCCATGCAAATGACGATATCAGCTGTCCTGGTATAGCTCACGCCCTCTGCCGTTAAATATCGTGTAGGAAACAATATTGGCATTAGTCGTATGCAAGATGCCACGAAGTGCAGACTTATCTGATTTCGAGAAAGGTGCAATTGTCGAGTATCACAGAAATGGCCGATCCTTAAGGGACATATCTAGCGAGCTGAATTACCCAAAATCGACAGTGGCCTATATGCTTCAGAAGTCAAAGGAGAGTGGTGATTGTCGGAATGTGCCGACGTGGGTCTATAAGAGTCGGTAGACCCATGAAACTGGGAGATAGAGACCAACGGGTGCTGTCCAGAGAAATTCAGAAGATCCGCACCCAACCAATCACCCACATACTCCAGGAGTTTCAACAGGCATCTGGAAGTGTTGTTTCCATGAGTACCATCCGTAAGGACGCAAAACCTGCTTGGTTTTCATGGTCGTGCTGCCACTCATAAGATTTCAGACATGAAGTCCAACCATGCTGCTCAGTTAATGTGGTGCAAAGCATGTCAAAAGTGGGCCATAGATCAGTGGAAATGGATTCTCTGGAGCAATGAATCAAGGTTCAACCTCTACCGTTCGGATGGCAGGGTCTGGGTCTGCCATCAACCTGGAGAACACCTCCTGCCAGAATGCATTCTGCCTACAGTAAAGTTTGGTGGAGGTGGAATTATGGTCTGGAGGAGTTTCTTCTGGTATAGACTGGGACCCAAATTCATGGTAAAAGTAATTAGTCCAAATTCATGGTAAGCTCACACTGATACCCAGGGCCTTTTTATCACATGGGCAAATCGGGACTTTGCCCAAGGCCCCCTGATGCTAGGGGGCCCCAAAACTGTCCTCTTTAACATGCAAAATCTCTTTAACGATGTTTCTCAACACTAAAATAGATATGGTGCCAGATAAGTGAAAGTTTTTAATTTCACTTTCTGCTTTAGGAAAAATGTTAAACTATCAGGTTGTATCAAACATACAGCAGAAGGTGAAAGGCATTTTCAATTGGATGTGAAACATGTTTATGGATGCTTCATCTTATCAGCCATACACTGTAATAGCAAATATAGGACTCGAATGCAGGGTTGTTTGGTTTAAATCGTTATTTGAAGCAAAATTTAAATCAAACAATTTTTTTTAATACTGATTTTATAACAACTTTTCCTCACACGCTTGGTGTATGCACCTAGTGCTTCTAATAGTATAATAGTCTACGGATGGTTCTTATTTTTATAAATGCTCGTAAGGGGGAGGCCCAAATAGCATCTGCCCAAGGGCCCCCAGCATTCATAATCGGGCCCTGCGGATGCCTACTGCACTATTTTGGATGACGGTGTGCTTCCTACGTTGTGGCAGTCTTACGGGTTGGACACATGTTACTTCCTATGGTTGTGCTGCTGCCCATAAGCCATTGATCACAAAGTCCAACCGCACTGCTCGGTTAATGTGGTGCAAAGCACATCAAAAGTGGACCGTAGATCAGTGGAAACAAGTTTTCTGGAGCAATGAATCAAGGTTCCCCCTGTACCTTTTGGGTGGCAAGGTATGGGTCTGGCATCTGCCTAGAGAACGCCTCCTGCCAGAATGCTTTGTGCCCACAGTAAAGCTCGGCAGAGGTAGAATTATGGTCCATCCTGGTATGGACTGGGACCCTTGGTCCCAATTCATGGTAAGCTCTCAACACCGACACCTACTGCACTATTTTGGATTACAGTGTGCTTCCTATGTTGTGGCAGTTTTATGGGTTGGACGACAATGCCAGCTGTCATGTTATGAGGTCCACCATGGATTGGTATGGTAACAATGGAGTCAACCGAATGGACTGACCTGCCTAGAGCCCAGACCTAAACCCTATCAAGAACCTCTGGGACAAGTTGGATCATCGAATTAAGGGGTGCAACAACCATCCAAAATTGATGAAGGAACTTATATGTCTTCTCCAAGATGAGTAGAAGAAAATACTACTAGCCGCCATACAAGGACTTGTGGAAAGCATGCCCCAGAGGGTTGAGGCTGAAAATGTTCCTCGTGGAGGCTCTACCAACTATTGAATATAAATAAATTTTGTTTTTCTTTTCTATCACAGGTGTCCAAATACTTATTGGTAGATAGTGTATATTATGTAAACCTGTTATGCACCTAAACAATCACATAAAATTCTGTTGTACACAATGACTGATTATGTATGACCTGTTGTGTACTTTACAATACATAATGGCAGATATTATAAAATCTGTTTAACCAGCTTTTCTAACCACTAGTGCTGCAGATCTGAAACAAAAGAAAATCTCCATTTTTAAACATTTAAGATAGTCAATTTTTTTACTAGAGGCCACTACATTATTATCCTCATGTGATTGAATTCAGGAAAATAAAACATGAGGTAATAATGCAGTTAAAGTAGTAACAAAACACTTTTACAGATGAAAAAATTAAAAGCAAAAAAAGCATTTCAGTATATCAAATAAAAGCAGCCCTGAAGGGCAGTTTTTCCCTCAACATGACAAAATTTACCAAATATACTAAATGTAACATAATTCTAACATGCAGAGACACATATATAAATATGTGAAACAAACTTTTACTGGTGATAAAATTCACTCCTGTCCACAATGAAAAAAGGGAAAAAACAAATATTCTATAAACTGCCATACAAAATTTAAAACTGTAAACAATTAAGGAAAATGGGAAAAAAAATTGGCCACTGATAACATCCCTTATTTAGTTTCATACAGTAAAAGTTGCATATATATGTCCTGGAAACTGGACATGGTAAGGTCATAATTTCCACCAGTCCCACAACCCTGTCTGGCAGATTAATACAATCGTGAAGCCTATTTGTAAAATTTATGAGGCAAGTAAGTAAACCTCAGATTTTCAGAAAATATAGATTAAAAGTGATAGTAAAAGATTTAAGGTGTTAAATCTTTTCGATGTATTTGAACTGACTGGCATATGACCTGTGCATGTGAAAATAACTACCTATAAGCTATTGAACCTTGTACCTCATTTAAATTAAAAGCTTGATCTTTTTTGTACAATCATAACTGTAACTAGAAAGACCACAAAATAAAGACATATATTGTTCTAAACACATACAAAAAATAAAATACTTCCATGTTTACCTGTTAAAAGAATCATTAGACGAGAAATATGCAATCTAAAGCTACTTGGTCTATAAGCTCTAAGAAGATGTAGAAGCGACACAAATAAATCTCTACATTCTTTATGAATTACAGAAGCACAATCATGACTTAAAACTCGAAGAAGCCACATCATCAGCCATTCAGTAAATGCTAAATGAAAATAAGTATTCCAAAATTAGTTCATAACATTAATTCATTTAGATGCAAAAGATATTACTTTGAAATTAACAGTTTTTAACAATACAATAACTATGGACCTAATTAACAATAAAGAACAATAAATGATAATTTTTACCCTATTAGATTTAAATAAGCATTATCAAATAGGAGCTTTTTAACAAGAAAAGGTTTTATTTATAAGCTATGATATATATATATATATATATATATATATATATATATATATATATATATATATATATATAGTGTAAATAAAATAATTCCTCAAATCTGTAACATTTTTGTGTCACATTTTTCTATGTTTTCATGTACCTTTTGATATTTTCTCACTAATCAATTATTATTTCTTTCATGAGAACAAAAGATGAATAGATAGAAAGGAGAGTGATTTGCCAAAGGGGGCTTCAGCTACTATAGGCTGCCAGACAGGAATCCCCCATTAAATTTCGCCCTAATATTTCATTATTTCTTACATATGCACAGAAAATGAATTGATTGAAAAGGCAATGATCTACAAACAATGTCTGTGCAGCTATAAGTGGCCAGGTGGGTGCCCCCCTAGTATATACAAATATATGTATCCACACTGTTCTTTTACAATTTACATTTTGTCATAATTAAAAGTACTTATATACAACTTTGCTAAGGAATAGGAAGATTTTTTGTGAAGGATTTATTAATTCTGAGAACATGGCAGACAAGCTAGAAAAAACTAAAAAAAGGAGTAAAATCTCTAGTAACCCAACTTGATTAAACTTGAGTAATTAAACACTAAACAAAAGAATATTCGACTTCTTCTATTTAACATCCTTACTCACAAATCAGCCAAATATACTTTTAAAATATAACTTTTTGAGTGTATGACCAAAATGATAAAACCATCTATGTTATTTCGTTACACCTAGTTGTACCTTTTTACTCAAACTGCCCATTTCATTATGAAGAATTTTGATGAAAATCTATCCTTTAGAGTTCAACCATATACAAAATTAGGCAAATGAGAAACATAAAAGCATTACTATGAAAAAATGTGAAACTATCATGAATTCACTTTCACTGAACCGTGAAATGGGATTCTTCCTTGTCAAACTATCATTACAAGAGGCCAAATATGGAAATTTTTTGGCAGTAAAAAAAATGAATATCTCTTTAATCAAGAGAGGTCTATCTGAAGAAGTGGAAAACAATGAAAGGGCGAACAACAGGTGCTCTGAGAACAGATGATACATACAACTAAAAGTTTTCACTTCTTTCAAGAACTAATTGAACCAACAACTACTTAAATTGTATACATCAAGATTTAAATTCCTAACATTTGAAGTAATGGTAGCTTTGTTTACTCTATGTTTACTATGGCTTTCTAGCATACAACATAAATACAACATAGCTCCCTTTAGAATCCTTCACAAAAAGTATCCTTCACATACGAAATAAACTTCAACTCCTATATAACAAAAAAATAAATAAATAAATAAATAAACCATAAATAAAACTGATATGCACCCTTTTAAAAACAGAGTTGAAAATTTTTCTTAAAAATAACATTTGAATATTTCTTACCTGCTGATAGGTAACTTTCATTTTTTTGTCGTAACTGTTCTGCTTTAGAGCTTGATATGTTTTCATTATATTCAAAAACATGATTTGACACAAATATGTGAGGTATTTCTTTAAAAGAATTTCTCATGTGATGAAAGAATGAAGATAATGTAGAATAATTTGAAGCTAAAAACAAGAAAAAATATGTTTCAGCATGAACAAACTCTTTATTGACATTAAAGTTTCCTTTCAACTTTTACTGCCTAAATTATATCGTATATTAATACAAATAAACTTTTACAGCAAGAAGGAACTAGGGAACAATGTTATAACTAAATACTTTTATTTTTAATGACAAACAAAAAAATTCTAGATAAAACATCGGCAAAAAATCAATTTTCTCGGTTTAATTTAAGAGAAGGAAAAGAGGAATAAATGCCCAGTGGCGTAGTGGTTAAAAGCTTCAAGCTGTCACGCCACAGGCCCAAGGTTCGACCCTGTGACTGGGCAAGGTTAACTCAGCTTTTCATCCCTTGAGTGGGTCGATAAAATGAGGACCAAGCATGATTGGGAATTAACTCTGGGGGTCCCGTGGCAGGTTGACCACCTGACTGAGACATATGCTGTATGGCATCCCAAGCCCACGGTCAAGAAAGCAGAGATGGGCACCACTGGCCTTTCTTCGCAATGAGCTGTTGCACCACTGGTTGGTCAGTTAGTTAAAAGAGGAATATGTAGTAAAAAAGGGTCAACTATCAATGACACTTGAGAAGCAAAAAAATTATATAAACAAAATTATTTTTACAAGGGAAATATCATGAATTGCTTTTTAATCTCTAAGTTTTAATGTTTAAGTTCTAAAGCTAATGTCACAAGAAGATAATAACAAGTATTCATTAACTCTTCAAAGACTGATTTAATATTCACATTTTTGCACAATGGGGACACATTTTATTCTGTTCCATCAGAAAATTTCAGAGAGAGATTAAAGATACAAGTACAATTAGTGCAATTATGATTTGTATTTACTATAAAGCCTTTGTGCAATGATTTGATTTGCAGTTAGATTATCTTAAATGTAATTGTTTCTTCAATGAAAGTGATAGTAAAGGTAAGAAACATAATTGGATAAGAAAAGTATAGTCAAAATAAGAATCTCTTTGAGCTAAGACAAAAATATTTAACACCCTTCAGTCAACCCTGAAAAGGTTCCTCTAACCCTACCCTACCTCTAACCTCCTGCATAATATACTACTTTGAAACTAATATCACAAAGTCACGATGATACATGTTACAATGATAGATCAAGACAGTATTCTGTTCAGAAAAATTTCTTAAATGAAATTAAAAGATAAGAAAGTTATAATATATCATTAAAGTAGAAATTAAATTTGAAAAAAAAAAATTCACTTATCAGTAGCACGTAACTGAAAAAAGTATTAAGAAGTATTATAAAAAATTTCTCTATTTGAAAGTACAGAGAAACATTTATTGTAACATTCATTCCTGTAAAAGTATTACAGAAATAAATGTTATTTACTTCCTGTAATACTTTTTGCATTTCTCTGAGAATCCAAGTTCTGTCCATTAGAAACATGGCAAGTTATTTCATCAAAATATATCTTACATGGAAAGAAATGCTGAGGAAAGTGCACATGAAATATGCAATCTGAATACTAATGGACACTTCTAAGGAAGATAAAATTTCAGAGATGACAACAACAAAAAAATACATATATATATATATATGTGTGTGTGTGTGATTTTGACAGAAGGCATAATCTTTTCAGATTTTCTAACAGAGCTAAATATTTCAAATTCAGTGACTGTGGGACTGAAATTTCGTAAATGCTCTAGGACAGGGATGGCGAACCTGTGACCCGCAGGTCACATAGTGACACACGAAGCAATTTTAGACGATACACGAGAAGATCACATTATCCCATTTTACCACACAAACTTAAATTTGAAGATCTTAAATTATCCTCTTTTGATTGGCTTCAAATTGGTAACTTAGAAACAGAAATGGTTGAATTTCAAAACAGTGTTGTAGGGACAAATAAATTTTCAGAACTAAACGTAAACTTAGAAAAAAAAATTATAAGACCTGGAAAATTGTGAAGAATATATTTCAACAACAAGCACTGAAAATATTATTTTAACTGAATGGAACTTGTTGCCTAATTTGCTAATGTCAATGAAAAACTTAGTAAGAGCTTGTTTGAATCAACCTACGTTTGCGAACAGTTGTTTTCGACAATGAATTTTATTAAAAGTAAGAACAGAAATCACCTCGGCATTGACTTGTCCGCTGCATGCTTACGATTAAAAGTTACAAATATCGAACCACGTAAAAATAAATTATCGTCCAAAAGACAACAACAAGTGTCGCATTATTTGAGAATTCTGTACTTATTTTCTTCCTGATATTGACAGTTTTAAACAAACCATAATAACAAGTTAAATTTGTTTTTGTTTTAAACATATATCATATAATTTTTTGAATATCCAAAGGTCTTCCAAAGGCCGAAAAAAACAAAATTTAAGTGACACGCGGTGTTAATTTCTACAGTTTCAAGACACTTTTAGACACTCATTAGTAAAAGGTTCACCATTCCTGGTCTAGGAAAAACATATAAAACATTAAAAAAACTAATAGAAAAACTTTGGGAGTTTTTTTCAATGTCTGTATAAAATTTTTAATGTTTTAGATTTTGAACATTTTTAATGTCAAATTCAGTAAACTTTATTAATCCATCATTACATGATATAGATGCCATAAGTCAGCAACTTTCATTTTATTGAGTCAGTTTTTGTATTTACATCACTTAAACTATACAGCGGATAACATCAAAGAGAGAAAAATATTTTGTTTGTATATATATTTTAGTAATTTTATTGCAGAAAAGAGTCAATCTTTTAAAAGACTGTGACGGATTTATTATGATGATTATCATAAAGGCCATAATATATCTGTACAGGTTGAATATTGCTAACCTTTGATTTATGATTGCTCTGCTGATACTTCTCTTTGGAGTAAGAAGAGGAAGACGGCTTACAAAGCCTAGTAGCCTGAGCATATTATGTTTTCTGTCATGAACCATTAAGTCTACTAATAAGCAACAAAACTATAACTGCCAAAGATTTTTACAAATTCTGACAATTTTTAAATAATATATAGTACAAGTAACATTTTTCAACCACAGGCAGCAGGGCAGAACACCATACAAAAATGCTTAGAAGGATCTCTGCTCCTCTATACTGTATATGAGAATTCAACTTTACTCAATGAAGTCAAACAATAAAAACATAAGTAAACACACAAAACATCATATGAAAGATTTTCAGATGTTTGTAAGTTTATATTCATTTAATTAAATATCTTTTCATTAACACAAGTTATTTTTTCTCTAAAATTGAATGTTAGAAAAACATTATATACAAGTAAGTATTAGAAAAACATTATATACAAGTAACTTAATATACTGATAAAGTTCTTTAAACTTATTTAAAAGTATAGCATATATTTTAAGCTAAAATATGATAAAATAATTTTTTATTCCATTTCATTGTCATTAAAGATAGTAGCATATAAAATGTTTAGAACTGCAGTAGAGTATATTTATATATTAAAACACTACGTGAAACAAATTGTTAAGAACTAGAATAATACAAAGAACACATCTAATAACACCATATATATACAAATTTCATACAACTTACCATGATGGAAGTCCAAGAAGTTATTGATAATAGTAATATTAAGTGTTTCCCTGAATTTTCTATCAGAGAAATCATCATGATCTTTACTAGCCTGCATTGGCTACCTATAAAATAGTCAAATTCAACAATTTTTTCCAAAATATTTTAGCAATTAGTTATGTTCTTCTAAAAATCAAAATACTTTATTGTAAAGAATAACAAAATCACACATATAAACAAAACGTAAGTTCTCTGTTTCTAAAATCTTTTTTACGGGTCACTTATAAAACGCATGATCAAAAAAATTGAATTTCTCCAACCTTGAGTCTGTATAAATCTTTAAAAAAAGTTTAATAAATACTTTAACACCCTTACAGAATATACATGGCTTCCTTTTATTACTGACATATGTTTCTACCTAAAACCAGTCATTAGAGGTAACTACAAATCTACTCAGCCAGTATATTAAAATTTAGCTATTTTTAATTCATATAAAGTTACTTTACTGAAATATGATTGCTTACTTTTATCTTAAGTACTGTAGATGAATGACAGTATACCATATAATTCAGCACTGAAAACTGATAACCATAGACATTTCTGATATCAATACAATTTCCAAATACATACAATTTTCAAATATATACATATATGCGGCATGCATAACGGCAGAATTTTTTTAGCTGAGTACGTAAAAACCTTCAAACCACCTAGTTTTGTGAGGATCAAAGCTGATTTTTCAAAATATTATTTTGTTTCAGAAGAGCAAGAAAACTGAGCACACATACATAACCACAGAATAAGTAAATGCAATACTATCTATATTTCGATCTTATATATTATCTTACCCTCATGGTCCCAAACAGTTAAAACTATGAAAATATTCTCTCATTTCATTGATTTTAGAAATGAATCAATATGTTAAGAAAATGTATACTGTTGTACAATCACTTACTAAAGTTAACTGGTCATTACCAGAATCTGGACACTGGAGGCTACACTGTGCTTCCAGTTCTCAGAAAAATAATCTATAACCAGAATGAAGTAATTTAGAATTTTTATGCCCTAATTGTGTCCTTGCACTACCTCTGCTTGCTTCAAATATCTAATGGCTCCTTTCAATCAAATGCAGAAAATGTAAATAGCAAAATGTTCCTTACATTCCACATAAAGAATTTTATGTATATGAAGATTCTTCATTTTATCAGAATATTAATATTTTCATAGCATGGATATTAATAACAATAAAATTAAAAAGTATAAAACTGTTTTGAGTTTGTTAAAATATATATTTGACTCTGAAATACAAAGGCAATAAACCACAAATAAAAGTAACCCTTAATGTAATATTTTATGGTTCTAGATTTCTTGTAAGTAAAGTGATTATTTTTTTCTTACTTTTAAATTGCCCATTATTTAAGCATGTACAATTGAAGTTATGAATGTTTATTCAATGACACAAAAATGCAGTCTTGTTTGAATTTATCAACATTTTCAATACACATTACTTATGTCACTACGTCAAACTGTTATAGAATCTTAGCACAACTCTCTCAGGTAGGAACTTTTTCAACAATTTTAGAAGCTATGTGAATTGACTCTTATAACTGCAGCTCTGGCTTTAGAAATTTAATATTATAATACTTAAAAATTCAGTATAATAATAATAATTTAGTAATTTAGTATTATGTATAATTATATTTCACAAATTAAAATTACATATTATAGTATTCATTATACAGTAACTTATAATATATCAGGATCTAAAATTTTCAAGAGCTCTAAAATTGGGTATAGGTTATCTTTTAGCAAAATGCATGGTTGATAATTCTTGTTACAGAAATGAAGAATTTTCAAAATCCACAAAGGATACACTTGTTTATTCTCATTTTACATTATCTTCATAAATCTGTATCAAATTTTACTACCATGCAGAACATTAATTTTTTTCTTTCATTTGGTAGCATATTAAACATATATAATACAAAAATTGGAACATTGTTTTTTCTCTTCTATTAATTGTGATATATATATACATAGATACATATATAACACTTATTTATATACACATGCATGAGTGCAATTTCAGCAGTTATAAAAACTATATACCTCAGTATTAATTTAAATAAGTGTTATATTTCTCTTAATCTGTCAAATAATTTAGCTTCCTTTAAACTTAAGTTTAATGAATTCGTATAAGTATAGTCCATTAGACAAAATTTATAAAATTCTTCAATTTCCCAAGATTTGAATTTTATATTAAAACAAAAACATTAAATGTTATTAGTTATGATAAGAAGATATATTTCAGCAAGGCAGAACCATCACTGCTCTAAACTCTTTGATCTTTCACTAAACAGTCTGCTCTAAATTCTACAGATTAATCATTTGAAATTCATCTGGCCATTATTGATTAAATTTGATTATAAGGATCATTATAGTTTTTTAAAAAATATTGAATGCATTCTTGAAAATGCTGATCTCTTAGGCTGTATACCTTTTCAGTAACTAACAAAACCCACAAAAAGGCCTTTAGGATCAACAGAGTTTATATGACTAAATTCTTAGTACACTGGATCATTTTTAAGTTATTTTTTACATATAAGAATCCAATACAAGGTCTAACAAACCTTCTAACAAGCAAGTTAATATCAATGGAGAGCAGTGAAGACATGGGTGTACTATTCAAGATATTTAGACTTAGCAAGATTTTATTTCTAATGAAAGAGATAAATTAGAAGAATTTCAATAGAACAAAATAATGCTAAAACTATTTATTCTGAGAAAGATGCTGTCTATGAAAAGACTCTTTTAGTAAGAGCACTGTATTTCTGTTATGCATTTCTGTTACATACTAGTGAAATGTCAAGCAACAAAATCAATCTAATGAACTAAATAAATTTTAATGTATATATATGCTATTTCAACACTGATGTGACTACATTCTAGTAAACTTTACATATAGATAAACAAATAACAACTCAATAGATAATTTTATCAATTGCCCTCATAAATTCCCCTCCCCCTCATAAAAAGGACAAATTAAAAGAAATTTCACCATCTCATTGTGATACAAATTTTGATTTGGATCACTATTCGATTACTGCTAAAGAAAGAGGTAAGATCTCTAATGCAAGAAATGTTAGAGGAGAACGCCTAGATAAAGCTAATCGTAACAAGCTGAAAAACTTAATAATGCAACACAACTGTCAGAACAAATACGAGAATAAGAAACATATACACCTGCTATTGAGGATTTAGGCAGGGAATGGACTGTTGTCAAGACTGTTATCATGGTTACTGGTAATTCATAACTGGAGAAAATCAAAAGAAGACTGTAAAAACAGGTTTGATTAAGAGTGTACATTGGCTGCTCGAAAAATAATAACAACTGCTGAAGAATACAAAGCAAATATGAGAGAGGAAAAAGAATTCACAAAGCAAAGAAGAGGATGTTTCAGGAAAATCCCTTAAAAGATGTTGAACATGTCAGGTGATCTCATTAAAGCAGAGCTTCCTAATAGCAAGATCAATTTTGGACATAACGAATTGAAACCTAAAAGCATTTTTTACAAAGATAAAAATTATGCCATTCTAAGTGATTAAAATGACATACTTTAGAGATGGAATGAACACTTTTTTGATTTATTTAATACTGAAAACTTAGAAGGTGATTTTTTTAACACAACTAATGACAATCAAGAAAATATTGCTCCTCTCTCAAAGGAAGAAGTTGAAGAGACACTAAAGAAATTAAAAACTAATAAAGCAGCTGGTCCTTCAGACGGGGAAAATCTACACTGGAGCAAATTTTTACTTGAGTAAATACTTGTAAAATGCAAAGAACACTGCACTGAAACTTACTAGTTCTTTATCATTTTTAAAACAGTGTATGAGAGTATTAACATAAACCTACTCAATATAGCTATATGAGATTTAAATGGTCCAGAAAAACTTGTAAGGCTAATAGAGTTTACAATAAAAGATAAAATATTAAAAGTCCAAACCAAACAAAATTTCTCAGAAACCTTAGAAATTAAAACGGGCATCAGGCTGATTGACGCTCTGCCATGCCTCCTTTAAATACTGGATTGTATCTAGTAATTAGAAACTCAAATACCAATACTAGAGGAAATATCTTCAATAAATCTGTTCAAATCCTTACATTTGTGGACAATATTGACATCATTACAAGAACCTTTACAGCACTAAAACGTTCGTTCTTAGACTTGGAGACAGAAGCAAAGAAAATGAATTTGGTGATCAACAAAAACAAAACTAAATATACGGCATGCACTCAAGGTATGTACTCTACCCCTTTCTTGAAAATTGGGCCCTACAAATTTGAAGTAGTTGATTGTTTTATCTATCTGATCTCAGAGGTTAATATCAGAAAAGATACGAGATAAAAATTTCAAAGACGAATCTTTACAGCTAACCACTGCTTTTTTGGATTGCAGAAGTTTCTGATGTTTAATCTCATTAAAAAATACTGAAAGACTATTATAAAACGTGTGTATAAGACCCATGCTTACCTATGCCTTAAACAGATAGACCTTAAGAGATGACCGTAGGTGTATTCAAAAGAAAAATTCTATGAAGTATTTTTGGTGATGTCCAGGTAAATGGATAATGGAGAAAAAGATTCACCCATGAATCATATCATCTTTATAAAGACCCTGACATTATTAAGTTAATTAAAATGCAAAGAACGAAATCGATGTGATTGCCTGAAGAGAGTAACACTAAGAATTTTTATATGGCTAAGACAATTGACAATCCACCCAGAGGAAGTCCAAAACAAAGATGATCCGATTCTATTGCCATGGGCTTTCACCTTTCAAATAGTAGGAGATCCTCCTTGAAATAGCCAGAGCCCACAAAGGGCTGTTATGCGAATGATGGTGATGACTTTCTAGTTTAAAGTAATTACACATGAAACATCCTACATTAAATTAATAATCTTAATCATACCTATAAACAAAAATAAGCACAAACGATTTATGACATGTCTCACTAAAAGTAAAATGAAATTACTGAAGCATTCGAAATTAGATACAAGAGATATTTTTAATGTTCAATAATGCAATGAAGTTATAGAATATTTTATTTGCGAAAAAAGAAATCCATTTTAAGAATTCAGATTTCTTCATACGTAAATAACTTTGATACCTTTCTTATGCTCTCAAAATATTGTAAACATTACTTCGTTTAAATGCAATCCGGTTACCGCGTGAGTTTCGATATCCATCAGTAATCGAAACAATCGAATCATAAAGGATATGCTTCCGATTCGTCCAAATTTTGGACATCTACCCACAAATGCTCATAGCCCGAAATGTGACGTCATAGCAGCCATGCTGCGCAACTTCGCCATGGCGGCATGTGCACGAAATGTGACTTCCTGTCCACCATGTTGGACACCTCCGCAATGACGGCTCATGGACGGAAAAACGAATATTAATACACCTTAAACTAATGAATATCATCTCTCTGCACGTCCTGAAATCGAAAAAAGAGCAACAAATACCCTCCCAAAAGAATTGAGGAATGTGATTTCGTACAGGAATACGCCATCGGACTGCGACCAGGCCATGATTTTCCATTAGGCCCGATAGGCCCGGGCCTAGGGGCCCCCAAAAAAATTTAATTTTAAAGGGAAAAAATTTCCAATTCAATTTTTTTTTCTATTTAACATTTTTAACAGCAATTTTTTTATATATCCTTTCAAATTTGATTGATTGATTGGTTCATCATATGTATGTTATAGTGTATATAAGGGATTGTGATATATTTTTTTTGTGTGTGTGTGTGTGTGTGTCAATTTTGGAAATTTTACGCCCACATCAGTGTTAGGGGGGGGGGGCCCATCCCGAGTTGTGCCTATAGTCAAGAATTTTCTAAATCGGGCCCTGACTGCGACGCCATTTTCGTCTTTGGAGACCAGAACTAATCGCTCCCATGTTAACGTCCATAGAGGAAAATTTCGAGGATTTTTTACTTCAGAGCCAATATTTTTTAATTTTTAAAACCTATTGAAATGTATACCGAAGAATGTCAACTTAATTTTAAAAATGCTTTTAACAGTGTTCCAAACGCAATATTTAAAAGAAATTAAAAGGTTTCTTTGGAAATCGGCTGTTTTACGCTTTGTGCGCAAACATTTGGCACAGAGTTGGCTGACTCTCGACAAGTGCGAATACTTTTGTACATTTCAGATTAATCTCTGGTTTGGCGATAAATTTCTCACCAGGGCAAAAAATACTATGTTGAGGTGACGGGTAGAGGCCAGATGTTAGTTCAAATATTCTGGTTTTGACTTAAATGAAAACATTTAGTTATAAAATTTTACTTCTTATTTTTCTTCATCAACAATTGTTATTTTCTCATCTTACAACCGACGTATTTCCTTTAAAAGTAAACTCATGTCCATAAAATAAGGATAATTCAGAATCACACGGAAATCGAACTCTAAAGTAAAAATTTCACCTGTAGAATTGTCACACACATCTTCAAGAATAATATGCAAATTACAGAAAGCCACCAGATGACGCCAATAGTACGTCACAAGGACGAGAGTGTAAGAGAGGGTTATAAGGAATGGTAGCAAAGAAGTAAAATTGTTCACAAGCGTTCTGTAAACCGCTCAGTACTATGGGAACTATTATTCCCATATTACGACATCAGAAGGTAAGCAGCAATTATAAACATAACATATTCTTTTATTTAAAAGTTGACACATAACAAATTTACAGTTACGAAACCCGGCTCGTACTTCATCGCAGTGAATACGGAGCGGAGAAGCGTACGTACCACGCTAGTACGGAAAAGTGAAGTAGTCTAGATCGGTGTTCCAAAGTCCGCGGCAATTCTCTAATCCTGCGCGAACCAGATGCGCAGAACGCGACGTCGGAGCTGTCTGCGAGTTGGGTTGCCACAGTATCCCCCCCCCCCCAAGTACCGTAGGTACTGAGGATTACAAGTAACAGGGGTTAAACCGAACCCGTCGACCAGAACGCGTTGACACTGGAACTGGAGTCGTTATTGGAGTCGGCGAGGGCGAAGCTCTCGTAACAGTTGTAGGAGTAGGTACGCTAGTCGTGACAGGATCATTTGGATTCAACACAGGATGCTGCGACGTCAGGGAGTCGCTGGTGGTGAGGAATGCTGGCTTTAAACGGTCGAGGCCAATAACACAATTCTTACCATTCATAAGCAATGTGTAATATTTAGGCGTGCTGTCCATTACCTTGAAGGGGCCGTTGTACGGATGCTGTAGTGAGCGCCGGATCCCATCATAGCGCACAAAGACATGAGAGCACGATTCGAGAGAAGGGTGCACGAAGGTGGTCGGATTGTGGTGAGCAGAAGTGGGAGTTGGTGAGAGACTCTGCATTAAGCTACGGAGATGTTGGACGAACTCGGATGGTTCGACTGCAGGGGGTGGGGATGTATGGAGAAAATCTGCAGGGAGGCGGAGAGTAGAGCCATATACAAGCTCTGCACTTGTGCACTGGAGGTCTTCCTTGAACGAGGAGCGGAGTCCTAGGAGGACTAATGGGAGAGTCTCAGTCCACCGGTTATTTGAGTGACATCTAAGGGCCTGTTTAAGTGAGCGGTGAAGACGCTCAACTAGCTCGTTGCCCGCTGGATGGTACGGCGAGGTGCGGATGTGCTTTGTGCCTAGTAGTGACATCAGATCAGAGAAAAGATGTACTTGAAACTGGCGTCCTTGATCGGTGGTAATGACGGAAGGGGTTCCAAAACGGGCAACCCACTGACTGATGAAAGCGCGTGCTACTGTCTCGGACGAGATGTCCGTTATCGGGATCGCCTCCGGCCATCGAGTATACCGATCCACGCACGTAAGCAAGTAAGTGAATCCCTCCGAAGGTGGAAGAGGGCCCACCAAATCAAGATGTACGTGATCGAAGCGATGAGATGGCGGAGAAAATTGCTGCAGGGGCTGCGTGTGTGCTTATGTACCTTTGAGCGTTGACAGCTCAAGCAGGTACGAGTCCATGCTGTGATGTCTTTCGCCATTGATGGCCACACATAACGTTCTGAAATGAGCTTCTTGGTTGCTCGTACTCCAGGGTGAGACAGTCCATGCAGGGAGTGGAACAGACGTTCTCGGCACGCCTCTGGGACGAAAGGACGTACTTTGCCGGTACTGCAATCGCAGAATATTTGCAGATCGTTGGAAAGTTTTAATGGTTGAAGAACCAAACTCGTATGCGTCTCTCCAGAGAGAAGACGTTGTATTTCCTGGTCATGCGACTGGGCCTTAGCGAGTTCGGTGAAGTCGAAACTGGTGATACTCGCAATGTGGTCCAGGCGTGACAAGGTATCTGCAACAACATTCTTGTTTCCTGGAACATGGTGTCGTAGGCTTTCTTTGGGTGGGTCGTGATTGGTTATAGTGGTAGTCAATGATACCATTACTCTGATTTTAAACAATACATTAATTTATTCACACAATACAAATATTAGTATACATTCAATTATATTCTTATTAATTTGAACTTACATACATTCTCATTATATCAATGTATTATTTGCCTATATTATTTCATTTATTTAAATTAATATCATTTCGGTACGCAATATATCTATATTATTCCTTAATTTCCGCCTATCATGTAAGACTCGGGTAACTCGTGAAATTTGGCAATAGTTAATAAAAGGTTACCTCCATTTTTGCAGACTGCAGAAGTGGACTTTGGCTGGCATATTCAGGTGAATCTATTGGGGTCTCTATTCGGACTCGCTCAATAACGTAGGAATAGGCAGACTTTAACGGCCGGACCAGTTCTCCATCCGTTGCTGGGGAGGGGGGGGGTTAGGCACTCCGTCGTGGTTACGAGTCTCACCTCTTATCATCTCATAGGTAGCTTGCAGGGGTTCAGGCAATCTATGTCGGCTCCGAGGATCCTCTATGCTAGCTTGCGGGGTTCTGGCAATCTATGTCGGCTCCGAGGATTCTCTATGCTAGCTTGCGGGGTTCAGGCAATCTATATCGGTTCCGCTGCTCATTGATGCTCCTTTCATCGTTGAGTTGCCGGCTTACAGCGATGCGCTACGTCGGGGCGCAATCTCCCATATATATTCTTTTGCCTTCTCGCTTACGAGGCTACAACTCTCTATTTTTGGGTGCCAACTCTCAGAGTCACCATCAATCTGATATCCCTCTTTTTTTCACTCTCTCTATTTTTTATTATCTCCTCAACGCCCCGCCTTTTACATTTTTATTCGTCTCTCATGTTCAACCTTTTTCTTTATACTTCCATTTTGATTCGTTAATTTGTTCCTCCCCTAATCATTCCTTCCACCATTTAGAGTGAGGGGCGTTTTATACTCGAACAATCCCGTCCTTGACTCATTCCTATTTTTCTAGGAAATGTGTTTTCCCAGAACATCTCCTATGTGTGGGGTCCTCTTCTCTTTGTCAACAATTCCCTTTTCATCTCAACGTCTTCCTTCGCTGTTTCGACTCTTAATTGTTTCCTTTCAATTTCTTCTCTTCATCCGGTTCTTTTGTCTGATCAATTACCATTCCAATTTTCTCATAGCACCGCCGACTCTCCCGCTTTAATTGGGTTGTCTGTCCTTTTGAACTCCTAACATATCGTATCCCCACGACATTCTTCTCGTATCGTCTGGCGTCCTTTACTATTCCATTTTCCGTCCCGTTTGTTAATTGGTTTTTCTGCACCTTTTCTATTTTCTTTTTTTTATATATGTCGTACCCCACGACATTTCTCCCCCTCCTTTGAGGAAAAAAAATATTGCTCTCATTGCATCCTCCATCTATCAAATTATCCATCCTTTGCCTTATAAAATTTTCTGCTAACCTTCATTCGTACCTCTTTAGATGCTCCCCTTTTTCTTATTATAGGACCAACACGTATTGCGTAAAATTGCGTACCGATATGATCTTAACATATTATTATTAATACATCAACATTACATTAAAACGATACCTGATTGATTCTATTATGTTACTCATTAATATAATATGACATCTACAATTCAATACACAAATATTTCATCATTAATATTGTTCGTTGAATACACATAAACATAATACATAAATTACAATAACAACAAAAAACACACTCTTTGCCATATAGTAGCTACGAATATCGTTAGCATACATATTTAAATTTTGTGATTATACCAAACTGGCATTTATGGTATCTGTATCAGTCACCTCCTTTAGCTCCTATCATGTTCAGTAGCGTAATTTTTTTTTGTGTGTGTTTGTT
Source organism: Dolomedes plantarius (assembly GCA_907164885.2). Lineage (NCBI taxonomy): Eukaryota > Metazoa > Arthropoda > Arachnida > Araneae > Dolomedidae > Dolomedes > Dolomedes plantarius. The sequence continues at coordinate 131,242,034 of OU015492.1, forward strand.
TTGTTTTTTTTTAGTTCTGGGTCTTGCTGAAAGTTCTTTACGGACATCAGTATATCTGTATATAAGAGTTCTATTTATGCAATATATTACACAATAATACCTTTTATACCACTGCCAAAAGTCTTTCGTTATCCCGGTCATATTTAGTTCTATTGCTATTTATTTTATTATTCATTAATACATCAAGTTTTAACCATAATTGCAACAGTATCTGTAATTCAAAATTGCAACAGTACCTGTAATTCCAACGCTATCTTTTCTAACATGCCTGTAAACGAAGCTTCACTGCCTAGCACCACCCACTGCTCTCTCATGTTTACACCACCGTACATCTGCTTTCTAGTAACCATAGAAATGGACCCTCAATGTCACCATAGTAACGAACGGTTTCATTGTTTACCGCGCGGTCCCGTTAACAAAGGCGTTTATCCACGAACAGGTATTTTCCGTAACACCTGTTCGTACACCTGCCCGTGACCTCCGCTTTCAAAGTCCCGTGGTTTAACTGACGTGTCACCTTTGTCTAGAATTTTGGCAACAGGTAACTTTCATTCCGCGTTATTCGTTTCGCACATGGTATCGTGTGTTCTGTTGCATAAAATTTCTTTATATTAGCCACTTCTAAATTCTATTACCTAATATATTTTTGTGCCCTAATGCACCACTATTATTTCTCACTATTATTTCTCGTTTGATTGGCTATGCACATTATGTCCCTGGGAATTATATTATTATTCCCTAATTTCACCTGCCACGTGTTCATAGGATTATCAAATGTTCAGGTAATTTTCTTAATATTCTCTCGTTATCGTGCTAATACTTTGCCATTAATTAGTATTATTATTACTATTATTATTATTATTATTATTTTATTTTTTATTTTTATTTTTATTTGTTTATTGTTTCTTATTTCTATTATATTTAACTACTATGTATTTATGCCTGCATAGATGTATTTCAATCTAACTTCAATCATCATATTTCGCATTTCCACATTACCCCATCTATGTCGATATTTGTTTACCAATTTGATAATTACGTAATCTTTATTTATTTTTCACCTTAATTATCTCTCACCCTTTCATAATTCTCCTTTCTTATATGGTGAATTTATAATTTTGTCACTCATTATCGCATTCCTTATGTGCATATTTCTCCCAATATGACTTAACTACCATGTCTATTAGTGTCAATGTCTATCGTATAGTTATTTATTAATTTTGCAACCATCTACCTGTTTTTTTTAAATTTATTTATTTTTTATTTATTTTTTTTATTATTATTATTTATTTTATTTTTTTTATTGTGTTTTTCTCTTTTTTTTGATTTTTTACTTATTACTATCACTACTATTGTGGGATAATTCGTAGTTTGTTCTGGTGTATTTTTATTACTTGCCTTGGGTTGCTTTCCTGCTCTATCACTATGGTTCCGATTTGAACATGCAGATCTGTTCTGGAGCCCAGTATAATTCCACCCCAAACGAGCAATCCTCCACCACCGTAACGGTGTCGTTCAATGATGTCTTGTTGGCGTTCTCCATATGAAAGTCCGACGTGAATCAGACTGCAAGCTAAACCTGGACTCGTCGGAAAACATCACACAAGCCCACTTTACCGTTGTCCACATTGCATGTTCTCTACTCCAGGCTAATCGCTGCCGACAGTGAGTTGCCGTGAGCGGAACACATCTGATAGACCTGCGAGCAGGACCAATATTTCCCAAACGTCTGTACACGGTTTTCCTTCAAACTGTGGTACCTGTGGCTGCAGATAGCTGACGAGACAGGTCGGATGCTGTGCTCCGTCTGCTTCTTTTGGCAGTTGCTTCCAAATACCGGTCTTCATTCGGCGTTGTAACTCGGGGGTGACCTGTACTGTAACGTCTACTGACATTTCCATCATCTTGGAATCGTTGCCAAAGCCTAGAGATGACACTTTGGGCAATTCCAAGTTCCTCGGATACTTCCATCTGAGTACACCCACATTCCAGGCGGCCGATAATTCTACCACGTAAAAAATCATCCACATGCGTCCTCTGTGTCATAACTATTCGGTTATGGTACTGTGGCAACCCAACTCGCAGACAGCTCCGACGTCGCGTTCTGCGCATCTGGTTCGCGCAGGATTAGAGAATTGCCGCGGACTTTGGAACACCGATCTAGACTACTTCACTTTTCCGTACTAGCGTGGTACGTACGCTTCTCCGCTCCGTATTCACTGCGATGAAGTACGAGCCGGGTTTCGTAACTGTAAATTTGTTATGTGTCAACTTTTAAATAAAAGAATATGTTATGTTTATAATTGCTGCTTACCTTCTGATGTCGTAATATGGGAATAATAGTTCCCATAAATTGGTGACCAGTGACTGAGTGGACAATTTCGCTTTCGATTTGCCGCGTGGCCGACCAAGCAGCAGTCCATCAGCATCGCCCCGGTTTGTCTTCAATTTTGATGAAATTGTGCTTCATATGATCTCTTAAGCGGCTAACCATTCGGAGTACGTCTCACTTTTTCTGGAAAATTTTTTTTTCCCCCGCGGCTGTCATCTGCCATAACTCGCACGTGGCCCGACAAGACAGCGTGTTTGTGAAGCTCCAAAAAATTTTTCTTCTCCACCATCCTGCTACTGTTTGTTGTTTCCTCGCTTACGATATGTGTGGTGCAAGGTTTTATACCTTACAGTGATTATTCTGAATTCTTGACGCAAAGAATTAAACAGCAATTAAACGCCTATTTTTTCGTGGTGCCTAACTGATCGGATAATTAAGCCCTAGGATTAATTAAATGGATTATCACAACTATCTACGTGATCGGTAAGCTTTCCCATTATTTTTTTACCGTAAACTCTATTAAACTTACCTTCTCAGTATTGCGTATATATGCTCTTCCAACCCTTATACTTTTTTTTGTAATGTATTTTCGTACTGTGCTGTACCAGATATTATCCCCATAATTTCCTTACATGCTAGCGTCTCTTTCCCATATTTTTTTGCTAGATTATTTTTGTCATTTTTGTTTTGCATTTTGGTATTGATGTTTTCTTTGCATACTTTATTTCTATACATACTTTTCTTTGCACATGCTTAATTATTTCCCTACTGAATACTTATATCGTATAACAACTGTATTTCACCTTATTTTTGCACAATTACCTTTGGCATAAGTAGCTGTTGAATTGTATTTGTATTGTTTCTCTCCTTGATTTATATGATGCAACCTCCCGGCGACCCTTCCGCGAATCTTTCGCGCGTCTCCATTAAACCACCTCCTTTCTGGAAAACCAATCCATACATATGGTTTAGGCAAATTGAAGCACAATTTACCATTGCAAATATTACGGCGGACTCCACAAAATTTAACCACGCCATTGCAGCTCTAGAGTCCAGTGTTTTAGACCCAATTGCTGATTTCGTTCTAAATCCACCTGACAAGGACCAATATAGTACTCTAAAGCAGCGATTGATTGAGTTGAATACCGAAAGCCAAGAGTCCAAAATCCGTACGCTGCTAAAAGGTCTCGAATTGGGCGACCAACGTCCTTCACAACTCTTGGCGCGAATGCGCACATTAGCTGGCACGTCGATAGGCGACCCCTTGTTAAAATCTTTATGGTTCGCGAGGCTTCCAACCTCTACCCGAAGTATTCTCGCTACCCTGAGCGATGACCTCAGCACATTGGCTGCAGCTGCAGATAAAATTCACGACCTAACACCCCCCGAAATAAACATCGTCGCCAGTACGAAACACACCAATCAAGATTCCGACCTTGATTCTCGCATAGATAGACTTACCCAGAAGGTGAACGAGTTATCGGCATTGGTACGTGGTCGTAACCCACATAAAGGTGCCCACCGCCGCGAGAACAGCCGATCGAGAAGCCGCCCTCGCCAATACAAGGAAGCGGCCAACGGGCTATGTTTCTACCACACCAACTTTGGAGAAAGAGCCAAACGGTGTAAATCCCCATGCTCCTTCCAGCAGTCGGGAAACTAATAAGGCGACCGCCTGATGGCCTACAACGCGATCGCCAGATCAATCGCATCCTCTTGGCCGATCCCCCGTCTACAATAGAATTTCTCATTGATACAGGTGCCGATTTATCGGTAATTCCCAAATCGTTGGTACCAAACGCATCAGGCACGTCAGACTTGGTTCTTTTGGCCGCCAACGGCTCGAACATCCCCACTTACGGAACTAAACTGCTCAAGTTAGACCTCAACCTCCGACGTTCCTTTACGTGGACGTTCGTCATCGCGGACGTTTCGCAGCCTATTATAGGCATCGACTTTCTGAAACATTTTGGCTTACTGGTCGATGCTCGCAATAACTCCCTAATCGACAATCTAACTAAAATATCTTCGAGAGGCAAATCACCTTCAACTAATCCTACATCCACAAATATTTCTATTCTCTGGGGAAACTCTAGTTTTGACCAGCTTCTCAAAAATTATCCTCAACTCACAAATCCATCCCACCTTCCGTCCAATCCTACATCTACTTCTGTTTTTCACCATATCGAAACTACTGGTCCTCCTGTGTTTTCCAAACCCCGACGTCTGTCACCGGAATTATTACGGGCAGCACGTCAGGAATTCGAATTTCTGCTTTCCCAAGGCATCATTCGGCCATCGAAGATCCCTTGGGCTAGTCCCTTGCATATGGTTAGAAAAACAAACGGTGATTGGCGTCCTTGTGGCGATTACCGCAGACTCAATGCCGTAACCGTTCCGGACCGGTACCCTGTACCACACATTCAAGATTGTACGCAACTCTTGCATAATAAGTCCATTTTTTCCACTCTCGATCTGGCCAGGGCTTACCACCAGATCCCTGTCCACCCGGATGACGTGCCAAAGACCGCCGTCACCACTCCTTTTGGCTTGTACGAATTTGTATTCACTCCTTTCGGTCTTCGAAACGCGGGACAAACGTTTCAGCGTTTCATCCATCAGGTACTTGTTGGCCTTGATTTCTGTGTACCATATTTCGATGACATTCTCATCGCCTCTTCCTCCTCTGAAGAGCATAGTTCTCACCTCCAACAAGTTTTTGACCGCCTCAAACAATACAACCTGAAACTGAACCATGCCAAATGCGTCCTTGGTAAACCTTTTGTAACCTTTCTGGGCTGTAAAATTTCATCTTCCGGTATTGAACCCTTACCTGAGAAAACGCAACAAATTACTAACTTCCTAAAACCTGAGACCATTTCCCAGCTCCGCAGATTCCTGGCCATGATAAATTTTTATAGGTGTTTCATGGTACATGCCGCGCATACTCAAATCCCCTTGATTGAGTTCTTGAAAGAATCTCGAAAGAATGATAAACGTCCTGTGCCATGGACGGACGAAGCGCTTGCTGCATTTAATAAATGCAAGGCTGATCTCTCACAGGCAGTCCCCCTCGGTTTCCACTCTCCCGGGCAGCAACTCTCTCTAATGGTTGACGCTTCCGATTCTGCCATCGGAGCGGCCCTGCATGCAAAAACCACTTTGGGACTCCAGCCTCTTTCTTTCTTCTCACGAAAGTTAACGAACGCTGAGCGGAAGTATAGTACCTATGATAGGGAATTGCTAGCTATCTACTCAGCGATTAGGCACTTTCGACACTCTCTCGAAGGTCAGTCCTTTATAGTTTTTACCGATCATAGGCCCTTAACGTATGCCTTTACTAAGAACTCCGATTCTTGCTCGCCCCGTCAGTTGAGGCACCTCGACTTCATAGCGCAGTTTACTACAGACATTCGCCATGTGTCGTGGGGTACGACATATATAAAAAAAAGAAAATAGAAAAGGTGCAGAAAAACCAATTAACAAACGGGACGGAAAATGGAATAGTAAAGGACGCCAGACGATACGAGAAGAATGTCGTGGGGATATGATATGTTAGGAGTTCAAAAGGGCAGACAACCCAATTAAAGCGGTGACACCTGTTCACCCTACCTGTTCACCCTACTTCAATTGTAAAAAAATGGAGTATCATATAACAAGAAAAAAATGCGTAATCTTTACTGATTTCTTAGAGATAAAAATATTTGTTTCGATATGGTATCTAAAGATTTTGCGTAATTAGTGAGCATTTTATTCGACAAGCTGTAACAATGCTCAATGAACGCCATGTTAAAGTTAGGCAATGTTTTGCCCATGAAGCTATAAGAAGGAGCGTAAGCTTCAATGGAGAATTCCTCGAAAAATGGACCGATTATGGTCGCTCACCGGCAGATGGCGTGACATGTTCCACTTCAGCCGATTTTTCATTGAGTTATATGGACACGTGTTTTAGAACATTGTTTTACAAATTTTTAAATTTATTCTGTGCACAGATATGCCAACATGATTTGCACCTGGTTGTTCCAGTGGCTATGGATCAGCCATAAAAAGAAACAAAGAAACTGGACAGAGAAATCCTAGTTTGTTTTCTGCTCCTAAGGTAAGAACATTATTAATGTTTTGTTTTAATATAAGCTGTATAATAGTGAGAGAAAAATACAGCTGCTGTGTTTTAAGCGAACACAAAGTTAAGACAGCTTAAATTCTGCCGGAAATAAGCATGTTTTATTTTTTCAATCCTCCCTATATTTCAGAAAAAAAGGTGTCACTTAAAAAAGGAAATCACTTAATCAACAAAAGATGTGCGATACTTACATATATATTAAAGTATTAGCTTTTGATGTTTTTCATATTCAGAAATTTGCCAACTTGAGAGTTATACCTCCAGTTTTAAAAAGTGTAATCTGAGATGCTTTGATTGGTTTTTTTTCCAAAGGAAGATAATTAAAAATGTTGTGTGATTAAATACAGAATTGACTTCCTATTTTATTAGTCCTGATTAGAATTCATTTGTGATTATTGATAGAAAATGTTGCTTTTCTTTTTAAAGGCTGTTATGTATGATGTATGATTCATACTTATCTACAAATACAAAAATTCTTATATCACTATGTGTGTGTATGTTTTGGTTAATCAGTAGTATTTCTCACAATTTTTTTTTCCATAAGAGATTTTTTTCACAATTTTTTTCTGTAATTTCCTTTCCTTAATTATTCAATTATTGCAAAATTTTGAACCAATTTATTCTGGAACTAATACAAAATTATTCTAAAAATGTTTATATAATGAACTATGACTCTTCATGTGTCAGATGTTTGTCAACTCATGTTTGGACATTGCATACTCTGTAGCTGCAGCTAGTGCGTGCTTTTATATGTAACGAGCTCGCTATAGAAAATAATGGATCATTATTTACTCATTTCCTTTAAGGAGGGAAATCACCTTAAACCCTTCAAAAAACTCAATTTTTTTACTATGATTTAATTTTGAAGAATGGAATATAAGGAATCTTATGAAAAAAATATAAGTCGATACTACAATTAGAACCGATTTTATGGCCAAATGTATAAAGCTAATAGTAAAGAAATTTATAGAAAATTATACTTTAAATTGCTTTTTCTAAAAACTGTTATTTTGAAGCTCACCATTTCTTCAAAACTAATCATCACAAATTGCTAAAATTTTTTGTATACATGTATATCTAGCATGTTTCTATAATTTCTACCTAAATTAAGGTATTTTTTCGAAGAAAATTTTTTTTAATTTAATATATATCTCTTATAGTTTTTTAAAAAATCTGCAGATTACATTGATCTAAGATTCACTATTCATAAAATATTTTTTTCATAAAATAATTTCTTATAATATCCCAACAATTCTGTTTTTTTCTAATAAATAAAACTTTGTACAATTCACCTTTAAAAATTGGTTTATATTAATTACAAATTAACTGTTTGACAACACATTAAGCTTGGTAGTAAAATCAGTGTATTTTTGTGCATGCAAAGGTGATCTCCCCCTTAGGAATTTTAATGAAGTTTAGTAAAAAAAGCAGTTCAAATAAAGGTTTTGAATGAAGATAAACAATTGTTAAGTTGAATAAATAAATTCATATTAAAACGCACCTTAAAAAATCTTATTTCTTTTAAAAAATACGAAAAATCCATATTAAATCATATGGTTTCCGTGTTATAGCGGCATAAGTACAGGCGCACGCGCCACCTAGTGGTGGCGACCAAATGGGAGACATTTTTTTAATACGGAGTTGCTCCTTCTTCTGTATCTTCATGGTTTTGCCCATGAAGCTACAGAAGGAGCGTAAGCTTCAATGGGGAATTTTTCGAAAAATGGACCGATTATTGTCGCTCACCGGTAGATGGCGCGACATGTAAGTGAAGTGACGATTATACTGGTCCTCCTATGCCAGTAATTGGTTGCACTGAGCAACATAACTTTAATTTAATTCAAAAGGTTATTAACTTTTTTCTGATTACACGCATGCATTTTATATGCAAACAAGAGAATAAAAATGCCAACTCTGCGCTAATGTTAAAAGATTGAGAAAAGAATCGAAATTATAATTCTGTATTATTAAATTTAAGCTTTCATTTTATATTACTTTTGAATTGAATTATTCTCTTGTCTGAAGTTATTCCCTTGTCAATATCAATGAATAATGTTATCAATATCTGCAAAACCTGTCATGTATAATTTTTTGATCAAATTTATCTATAGTAAATTGTATATCACACATTTAATTTTTATTTTATAATAATGTATTAATAGTGTATGTTGTTAATTTCAGTTCTTTAAAATTATGAAATACTTTTCTTCTATTCAATATATTTTGTGGTTATGGCAAATTGAGCTACACGTCTGAACTAAAGACATCATTTTTTTTAAATTGTGCACAGAAATAAAATATTTCCAGTTAACTTTTATTAATATTGAATTTTATCACTATTAAGTTAGTTGATAAGTAAATAAACTTTCATTGTATGATAAACAATGTTGTTACTATAAATGCTTATGCAAAATCTGTTGAGTATAATTTAAAAAAAAAATTAATATTTTCCTATCTTTTTACTGTGAGTACAATGAAACCTATACTTTGAAAATGCGAAAATATAGCTGATTTGTCCTTATGAATGTTAATTCCTGACAATGCTGGAACCATAATATTGAATTTAATCACTATTAGTTAGTTGATAAGAAAATAAGTTTTCATTGTATGATAAACAATGTTGTTACTATAAATACTTATGCAAAATCTGCGTACAAAATCTTCTTATGCAATAAAATGCGTACTTTGTGAAAATTCAAAAATATAGCTGATTTGTCCTTGTCAAAGTTATTTGTTTTTTTCTTTTTAATTCGCTGAAAAAATTTGTATTCAGTAATTTACCAACTTGACGATTATACCTCCAGTTTTAAAAAGTGTAATCTGAGATGCTTTGACTGATTTTTTTTCCAAAGGAAGATATTTTAAAGTATTGTCTGATTAAATACTGAATTGACTTCCTATTTTATTAGTCCTGATAAGAATTTATTTGTGATTGATAGAAAATGTTGCTTTTCTCTTTAAAGGCCTGTTATATATGATGTATTATTCATACTTATCTGCAAATAAAAATATTCTTATATTACTATGTGTGTGTGTGTGTGTTTGTTTTGGTTAATTAGTATTATGTCTCACATTTTTTTTCCATAAGAGATTATGAACAATGATAAAAAAATTTCTTCACAATTCTTTTCTGTAATTTCATTTCCTTAGTTATAAAATTATTACAAAATTCTGAACTCATTTATTCTGAAACCAATACACAATTATTCTGAAAAAGTTTATTTACTCATTTCCTTTAAGAATTTTAATGAATTGTAGCAAAAAAAGCACTTGAAATAAATATTTTGAATGAAAATAAACAATTGTTAAATTGAATAAATAAATTCATATTAAATACGCACTAAAATAAAACAACTTGTTTTCGCTAGGAACAATACGAAAAATCCATATTAAAGCGTATGGTTGTCCGTGTCTAAGCCGCCCGCTATTACACGAGCGTGCCATCTAGTGGCGGCGACAAAATGTGAGCCACATTTTTAACACTGCACTGCTCCTCCTTCTGTAGCTTCATGGTTTTGCCCCTCGCCGCCAAACAAGAAGTGAAATCTGCACGAGTTGAGATGTGACATGCTGCGAGACACTGCCCTATTCTCTGTAAAGAACAACTTCTTTAAATAATTTTATTAATGAGAAATAAGAGAGAAAACGAAAGACGGCAGATCTTCAAAATGAATAATTCACCTTTTTTTTGGTTGTTTCATTCAGCAGTTCCAAAAATTTTTCACAGTTGCCACTTGAACAAAAGAAAATCACAACGTGACAAACAATACGTCAACAAACAATAAGGCGAAACGTAGCAACGTCACTGGCTACGTCAGTTTTCGTCTGCTATAGATCACGTGATTATCGAGTGGCAGAAAACAGAAGCCGTTCCTATTTGCATGTGTTTTTGGACGATACCTTCATTTTGAGTTAAATAATTTAAGTTTATTTATAAAATTCCTCATATTATTTGTATGCAACAGGTATTTTAACACTTTTTTTCAGTATTTCGCAAAGTTTAAGACTATATAATCATTCTTTCGTTGAGAATTTTATCATTCGAAGTGAGTACATCTTTTTTTTTGACAGAGAGTGTATTTCCGCATGAATTTTAACATTTTAGAAACGATGATTAAGGTTCATTCCTTAGACTATTTCTGTTCATGAATATTACACAGTTATTTTTTCTTATTTTACGTTTAGTTTTATGTTTGTTTATTCTTGTTTCACGTTTTTATAATAATCATATTAGGTATTTTGGACAGTAGTATTGTTTACTAAAATGTAAAATCTTTAACTTCTTGTGACATATGTATTCAATCATTTTGAACTTTCATATACTGTAATAAATGTTTTGTAGTTCACTCACTGTTTTTCAAGCTTGATACATGCTTAGCTATGTAAGCACTGAAACCTAACTAATTTGCAATATTAATTTTGTACCAGTTTGTGTATTCTTAAAATAATTTCATGCTTTAAATTATTTTCTTAAACTTTATAAAATACCATTAAAAAAGTATACTCTTTAAAAAATAAAATAAGTTTGACACATTAAAAAAGATAAAATAATTTCATAATATTAACTTGACAATTTGGATTGTATTTATCATTAAAATAAAGTAACTTTGCTCAATTGATAAAGATTATACACACAATTTTTCTGAATCATTTTGTTGAAATGCAATCTTAATGTAAACATCAATAAAGATGTACTACGTTATTAAGATATGTTTAAATTATTAACCCTTTAATAATAATTTGAATCATCATAAAAAGTAATTGAAAATTATATTAAACAGTTATTTCAAAGAACTCTGAGGGAAAATGAATTCTAGATTTTACTGAAAATTCTTGTTATATTTGAAGCGTCTTAAATTGTAGGTGAATAATAATAACGCTTCTCTGACTCCAGTATAAATATTATTTTATTATTCATCAGATGTTGCTTATACAACTTAATAATTAATCTACATTTTTGACATCGAATACATCTAACAGGCACAACCAAACATTGATTCTTCTTTTTTTATATCACTTATGTTGCCACACATGTTCAACTTATTTAATTAAAATCTTGATATCCAAACGATAAATTGATGTGGATTTAATTGTCGTCTGCCAAAGCGACACTACACACCCCCTTCCCAGTAACAGCGATTACGGAAGATAATCTTTTAAGTGACTGGGAAAATTCACATGTCGGCCGGTTCTGGTAGTCTTTGAATTTTCTTCGGCAGCCTTGAGTTCAGGTGTTTCGTCAAGTTTTGTTTTCTTGGAATGTGGTTAATGGTAGGGGATATCCGATTCTTTCATTAGAAAACATGGTTTTACTCTGTCGATCGAAACTCTTTTCACTTTTCCCTGGATTTCAATATCGAAATACTTATCCTTTCTTGCCCTTACAGGATATGGTCCAAAATAGACAGTCTGTAGTGAAGAATTGTTGATGTTGTTGTATAGGAATACGTGAGAACAATTGTAAAGTTATTTAGAAACAAAGACTTTTCTATTTCCGTGGGTTGTGGTAGGACTTGGCTTAATTTCTCTTATTATTTTCTGAAGGTTTTGAGAAAATTCCGACTGTTTCACGAGAGGTGCTGCTGAAAAGAATTCTCCAGGTAATGCTAAGGCGGTTCCGTATACAAGTTCTGCTGATGAGCAACCCAAATCTTCTTTGATGGCAGATCTTATGCCTAAAAGAACGAAAGGTAATGCTGACAGCCATGACTTTGATTACAACAGGTGGCATTTTAGGCTTGCTTTCAAAGTTCTGTGCTGTCTTTCGATCAAACAATTCGCCTGCGGATGATACGCAGTCGTAGTATTCGTATGAAAACCGAGATATTTTCCCAAGGCTTGAAACAGTTGACTATCAAATTGTCGCCCTTGGTCGGATGTTATGCGATTCGGTATTCCGAAGCGTGAAAACCAGGTATGAACCATAGCAAAAGCGATTGATTCTGCTGATTGATCTTCCAACGGCACAGCCTCAGTCCATCGAGTATAACGATCGATTATAGTTAGGAGATATTTGAATCCTTTGCAAATAGGTAACGGTCCAACCAAATCTATGTTTAAATATTGGAATCTATGTGGGGGTATTTTGAATTCTCCCAGAGCTGACTGTGTATGTTTGTGGATTTTGCAATGTTGGCATGATATACATGCTCTAGTCCACATTTGACAGTCTTTTTTCATGTCGGGCCTTGTAAAACGTTTCGTAATCAATTTTATTGTGGATCTTATTCCGGGATGAGATAAGTTATGGATTGATGAAAATATTTTCTGCCGAAATTTTGCGGGTATGTATGGACGATTATAATTTGTAGAAGTATCGCAGTAGATTTTCTTGTCGCTGTCCGGCATAGGAATTTGTAAGATTCTTAAGTTTGGGTTGTTTCTCAGTATTTCCAAATCTTCATCTTCTTGAACGTTTGCTATAGTTTGTAAGTCTATTGCAGATGGCACAGAAATAGTGTCTATACGAGAGAGTGTGTCAGCAACGGTATTTTCATCCCCTTGAATGAATTGGATATTAGTTGAGAACTGGCCAATGTATGACAGTTGCCTAGCTTGCCGTGGCGAGGCTTTTTCCAAATCTTGTTGGAAGGCAAATGTTATTGGCTTGTGATCCGTATATATTGTAAAAGATTGACCTTCTAAGACGTATTTGAAATGTTTCACTGCCGTGTAGATGGCTAATAGCTCTCTGTCATAGGCACAATATTTTCTCTGTGTTGGCGTGAGAGATCGAGAAAAGAAACTCAAGGGTTGCTTTTCATTATTCACGATCTGATGCAAAACAGCTCCAATAGCAGTATCGGAGGCATCTGTTGTTAATGATATTTCAGCCTTTTCGGATGGGTGAGTTAAAGTCGTGGCATGACTAAGTGCATCTTTTAAAGCTCAGAAAGCGTTTCTTGTTTCTTCCATCCCAGTTATTTCTTTTCTGCAGTTCTTTTTGATACCACTGAGCAATGCTGTTAAAGGTTGTTGCAATTTTGCACAATTTGGTATAAATCGGTGATAAAAATTCACCATACCTAAAAAGCGTCTTAAACTAATGAATGTCTTAGGTTCTGGGAAGTTATTGATTGTATCAACTTTCGTTGAAAGAGGTTTAAGCCCTTCAGCTGACACTTCGTACCCAAGAAATGCAAGTTTAGTTTGACCGAATTTACATTTTGCCGCATTAATGCATAGACCATATTCGTTTAGTCTTTCGAGGACTGCTCGAACATGTTGCTGATGAGTTTCTTCATCAGGAGAGACTATTAGAATGTCATCCAAGTAGCAAAATACAAAATCTAGTCCATACAGCACCGAGTTTATGAAACGTTGGAACGTTTGGGCCGCATTGCGTATGCCGAACGTCATGAAACGGAACTCGAATAAGCCGAAAGGCCTGAGAATTGCTGTTTTCGGTATATCTTGCTTGTGAACCGGTATTTGTTGGTACGCTCTAATGAGATCAATGGAAGAGAAAATTGTTGTTCCCGCTAAAACATAACTGCAATCCGTTAAAAATGGAAGAGTGTATCTATCAGGAATCGTAACATTGTTTAACACTCGATAGTCCCCACAAGGTCTCCAATCTCCGGATTTCTTCATAGCCAGATGTAGTGGGCTCGACCAATTACTTTTAGACGGTCTGCATAAACCCATTTGAAGCATAAATTCCAACTCCTTTCTGGCTGCTTTGAGTTTTTGAGTTTTTCTGCCGATAACCTCCTAGCCTTAGCGAAAACGGGTGGACCTTTGGTTTCTATGTAGTGTTCGATGTTATGATTTTTGACCTTATTGTTAACTACACTGCTGGCCACCCAAATTGCAACACCAAGAAAGACAAGAGATATCACAACAAAATTTATTTTGTAGATAACATGTTGACCAAGTATCAAATGATTAAATTTATAGACTTCTGTGAAGTGTGGTTCCTGCCAAAATCAGTAGCCAGAGTAGCCGCCATTGTTGGAGATCACCGCTGCCAGACGCCTCGGCATTGATTCAAAGAGACTTTGGATGAGTTCTTGGGGTACAGCAGACCAAGCAGCTTCCACACGTTGCCAAAGTTGATCTGCTGTGACAGCTGGGGATGGAATCTGGGTCCATCGTAGACCAACCATGGACCACATGTTTTCTATCGGCGAAAGATCTGGAGAGAGAGGCGGCCAGGGAAGCAATGCAATCTGGCGATTGACGAAGAACCGTTGGACAATGCGTGCCACGTGTGGTCGCGCATTATCCTGTTGAAATATGGCTGTGGGCAAGCCCTGAAGGTAAGGAAGGACAACTGGCTCCAACACCTCGGAGTTGTAGCGCTGGCTGTTTAAAGTACCGGCAATGCGTACTAGAGGTGTGTGAGAGTGATATCCAATACCGCCCCATTCCATAATACCCGGTGCAGGACCAGTGTGGCGGTGCATAACGCAGCTGTTCAGCATCCTCTCTTCACGGTGTCTCCAGACTCGAATGCGACCATCGTGGTGTTGCAGACAGAAGCGTGACTCGTCAGTAAAGAGAATTTCATTCCATTCTGCCGTCCACATCCTTCTGTCATCGCACCATTGGCGGCGGAGACGTCTGTGGTTCTGCGTCAAGGGTAGACAAAGCAATGGACGTCTTGCGGACAGACCACTCTGCTGTAAACGGCGTCGAATAGTACGCGCAGACACTGGATGATGCGTTACAGACTGCATGTGATGTGCTATGGTTCGTGAAGTGACTGAGCGATCCTTCACTGCCATGCGCACAATTTGCCTGTCATCACGTGAAGTGGTGCGCTGAGGTGGATGCGATCGAACACGCCGGTCCGTCGTACCCTCCTGCATCCAACGATCACATATCCGCATTACAGTTGTTTGGTTTCGTCCAACACGACTACCGATTTCCCTGAAAGATAATCCACAATCTCGGTAGGCCACTATCCTTCCTCTGTCGAACTCGGATACTTGATCAAAAGATGATCGCTGTTTTCGACGAGGCATAATTGATCGTTTTTTTGAAAAAAACCACAAGAAAAACAATTGCCGAACTTGAAATCGTCGAAATCTCCAAGCCTTAAATAGCGCTTGAAGTGGCGTCACAGGCGCGCGTGATGTGCGTCTGAGCTGAAATTCTAATCATTTTCATATCTCACCTCCACTAATGCATGTTGTAAATTTCATGTTATTTGCATGTTTCCTTCAGGGTGTTGTATTTACAGTGGCCAGCAGTGTACATTCAGTTTTAGCAAATCCGGAAAATCGTTAATAATATTTTTATATGGATCATGTACGGCATTTAAAATAGGAATATTATTATTATTTTGAAAACAAGGAGTTCCTTTACTTACTAACAATGTAGTGTCATCAATCAATTTGCGATTTTTAGAATCTACCAAAAGGTTAAAATTTGCAAGAAAATCTATACCTATTATCGGTCTGTTCACATCCGCAATTACAAAGGGCCAAATGAACAATCGTCTGAGTCCAAGATCAAGCTTGAGTAACTTTTGGCCATATGTTTTAATTTTCGTGCCATTTGCAGCAAATAGTTTTAATTTCGAGACAACTCTTTTATCTGCAGGTAATGGAGGAATGGCGGATAGTTCTGTCCCGGTATCTATTAAAAACTGGGTAGCCATTTCTTTGTCGCTGATGAAAAGACGACTCAGCTCTACCCCTTGTCTCCCTGTCGTCAATGAGAGACAGGGGGCTAGTTTTCCGGGTTGTTTGTCTGTGATCCAGATTAGAAGTTACACGGTTGTTTACACTTAAATGACTTGTCGCCGAATTTTTCGTGATAGTAACAGATATTACTGGACCTGTTATCACTGAAACTTCTACCTCTTGGTTCGGTAACGATAATGCGGACGACTGTGCCGTTGTCTGGATAAAATAGAAACTTGTAAACTAAGTTCATTCATCTGTTTTTGTAAGCTTTCAATCAGCCCCGAGTTTACGGTAATGGACGAAGTAGCAGCTATTTGGGGGGTAATAGGATTTAATTCCCAAATCTTATTAGCCATCGTCGCCGCTTTTGACAAATCTTCGCCACTAACAGATATAATGCTGCGCATATTAACAGGTAGATGCTGGAGCCACAATGTCTTTAGGAAAGTATCTGTAAGTTTGTCACCTGCCAAATTACGCATTTCACAGAGTAACTGATATGGTTTTTTATCTCCCAGTTCTAGCTCACTCAGTAATTCTTGAGTTTTTTGAGTCTCCGAGTCTGCATATAATGAAATTAATCTGTCCTTGATGGCTTGATATTTGCGATCTTGTGGCAGACAGCGGCATATCAGATACGTGTGACAAAATCTCAGGTTCTATGGAACTTATCACATAATCATATTTTGTTTGGTCTTTAGTTATTTTTGCATTTCTAAATTGTGCTTCTAGCTGAAGGAACCATATCTTCGGATCTGGTTTCCAAAAATAAGGAACTTTGACGCTTACCTTGGTGACAGCCGCAGTTGTTGCACTAGGGTCATTTTCATTGCTTGCATCTTCGTCAGCCATAGTAGAATTCTATCACGTACGAGTCCACCAATGAAGCGTCTTAAATTGTAGGTGAATAATAATAACGCTTCTCTGACTCCAGTATAAATATTATTTTATTATTTATCAGATGTTGCTTATACAACTTAATAATTAATCTACATTTTTGACATCGAATACATCTAACAGGCACAACCAAACATTGATTCTTCTTTTTTTATATCACTTATGTTGCCACACATGTTCAACTTATTTAATTAAAATCTTGATGGCCAAACGATAAATTGATGTGGATGTAATTGTCGTCTGCCGAAGCGACACTACAATATTAATACAGCCGAATATATTGTTGATATATTAAGCTGCGTAAATCTCTTTTTGACAGATTGTTGTTCAAGAGTTAAGGCGTGTATTTCCGCATGAATTTTTTAAACAAACTCATTTTGTCACAGATGTTCAAGGTTTTTTTCCTTAAATTATTTTCATTGATCAATATCATGTCATCTTTTTTACTTATTTAGCATCTGTATAAATAATACGATGAGTTAAAGTACTGCATGGACTGTAGTATTGTTTACTAAAACTTAGCATCTAAAACATCTTCTTTTGTACTTATTTAAACATTTTAAATTTCTGATATATTTTATTAAATATATTGTAGTTGACTTTTGTATATAAATATAAGGTATTTTCTTCAAAGCCGTGTGAAATATTGTAAATCGAGATGTGTAACTTGTACCAATTTATTCCAGACAGAAATTGATAAAGAATTTTTAAGCTGAATACTAATACATATACCTACCTATGGTAGAATTGAAACTTAAGTACCCTTTCTCATTTTGCCTGTCTTGGGGCCTGTTCACATAGGAGTCCGTTGCGGAGCGTTAAAGTATTGAAATATATTTAACCAATGACAAACCTCCAAACGATTAGCAATGAAATTTTTAACGCCTGTGATTGGTTTATTTTTTCGTCTCAACGTCAGTGTTTTGTACAATAAATAAAAAAAAGTCATTATATGTGTATAATATCAACTTTAAAATTTGGATTACATTTAGTTGTAAAATGAAGCAACATAATTCACAGAACACGGATTATACATATAAGTTTTTCTTAATCGTTTTCCTTAGATGCAATGTTTATGACACAACGATTATAAAATGCTAAAGTTGTTTATCCATGAATAATACTTTGTTTAAACCTCTACTGAAAATTCACTTAGTTACTTTTGTTGATATATTAAGTTGTGTAAATGTATACAATTTTTTCTTTTCTGATTTTTAATCAGCCCTTAATAAAGATCTTTTGTAAACAGTCGTTACTCTAATAAATAGTTTTTAATTATATATGGAACAACAAATATGACTGAATGGTTTGTCAAGTATGGATGCTTTAATGTATGCAAAAATGTATTCTGCTTGCATTACTTTTCAGTCCTTGAGAATTTTACATTTTACTGTCACTTGAAATTTTCACTTATCTGAGTTAGTACTTTTATTATATAGTTATTTAATCTATTAAATGTTTTGTTATGTATTCCAAGATTATTTTAAAACTTTAATTATCTTGTTATACAGATATGTGAACTAAAATTGTAATTATTTATTTTTAATTTTTTGTTAGTACTAGGATTCTTAACACCAGTATCAGCCACCAGAGTCATCATCAGTGTAAAAAAAAATCTCTGTGTATTTCCTTCTGCATATTGTCTTCGCTCTCTTTACATGTACTCTGGGCTTGGGATCTTATACTGAAGTCCCAAGGCCATAAACAACAACACGTTTCTTTTTAGGTATCTAAGCAATTTTGGATATTATAAAGAAAAATCCAAAAATAACTATACTTTAAAATTTATTTTATTAGATGCTTTTAGCAATTACATAAGACACATTCTTATTGTGAGAAAACTGTTCGATAATGACTATGAATACTTTAGAACAAGCACTTTATTTAAATACGAATTACTTACGATACACGATACAATTTTGAAATGAAAGCGGAACGGGTTTTTTTGTTGATGTGGAGTTGAAAGGCAGTTCTTCTGCATGGGCAAACGAATTTACATTAATCAAGGAGTTTGCCTCAACATATCCTCCCACCTTGCAATTTGATGGAAACATAAAACAATAAAAATTGCAATAAATAATCAGAGGTCCAATCTAGTGGGTATTTTTATACGTCGTCCGGTTCTAGTTCGGATGTCTGGAGCAACAGAAGGTGTGGGAACTGGACCATCATCAGTTGGTTTGGTTGATCCCGAGGGAATCTCCACAACTGCTGGAATGTTGTCTTTTGACAAGTCAAAACATTGGATTTCTGGTCTTCTAATTTCTAGGGAATAAATTCACTGGAAAGGTCTAATTTTTTTCTCCTTCAGCTGTCTTTATTCTGGCAACTCTTGAATGGCCGTCTGCTCCAGGGAAAATTTCAACTATCAGACCCAGCGGCCAGTTCAACCGTTTTCCCGTGGATTCAAAAATAACTACATCACCTACTTGCAAGGTATCTTCACGACTTCGTCCACGATGCACAAGCATGGCAAAATATTCGTTGCGGAATCTCATTCGTAAATCATTTCGAAGTTTTTGAAGGTAACGCAATCTTTTATTTAAGCTGTTATGATCAATCTCATCTAAATCTGGGACTTCAGCACTCGGAATTCCCTGCATGAAATTTGAAGGTGTCAGCGGTTTCAATCCTTCCGAGTTGTCATCGATATACGTTAGAGGCCTGGAATTTATCGTAGCCTCGCAATCACACAGGATAGTTTCTAGCTCTTCATGCTTAAGAATGGATCTTCCCAAAATTCTTCTCAGGAGCTCTTTCAACATGCGGATCATTCGCTTCCACCAACCGCCCCACTTATTCCATCTTATTTTCTTGATGGTAGAAAAACTCATAATACGCTTCCAATCCAGATTTTGAAGAGCGTTGTTCGTGCCCACAAAATTAGTGTCATTATCTGTGTAGATAATACTCACCCTTCCTCTTCGTGCAATAGATCTTAGAGCCATTATAAAAGCTTCGGTGGATAGAGAATTAACTAGTTCTAAATAAATAGCGCACGTAAAAAGGACAATCCATGCCTTTTCACCTGAAAGTAGGAATAAAGGGCCAGCTAAGTCAATTCCTGTTACTTCGAATAAGGCAGCATGTTTTATTCTGTTTCTCGGTAGAGAAGCTAAAGGAGGTTCCGTGCGTTTAGCTTTAAATATTTTGCAAATGACACAACAAGAGCAGATTTTCTTCGCTTTTCTCCTAATACCTATTATCCAGTAATTTTCTCTCAGGTTAGATATCAGAGTTCCAAGGCCAGAGTGTTGTAATTGGCAGTGCTTCTGGTGGATAAGTCGGTGAATAATTGCGTTATCACCTGGCAACAATATGGGACATTTGAAGTCTTCATCTTCATCGTCTAGGAAGGACTAATTTTGTTCTCACTCTAATGATCCCATCATTATCTTTAAATGTTTGCATTTCTTTAAGAACTTCAACTCCTTTGCCTTGAAAAGTTTCCCTCTGGATTGATCTCAATAATATTTTCTCAGCTTTAGAACCTCTTCATAAACTAGTTCTCCTTTCCTGGCATATTAATTTTTTCGACAATTATTGATGAAACGCATTATCCATGCGATCATTCTAATAAGTTTTGAGTATTGAGAGAACTATCCGTAAAATTAGAGGTCTCTTGAGCTACAACGGTCACCACTAATTTCTTCTTCTCAGAATCCACAAGATCTTCATCTGCACTTGAGACTTCAGATACAGGCCATTTTACAGGATCTTCCTTCAACCAGTTAGGTCCCTCCCACCATCGACTCTCGAGCAAATTTTTAGCATTGCAGCCTCTGGAGGGTAGATCTGCAGGATTCATAGAGCCTGGTACATAGTGCCAATCATCTGGGTTTGTGTAACTTCTGATCTCGGCAACGCGATTTCCAACAAATGTCTTCCAGCAGTTTTTTCTTTTAATCCAAGTTAGCGCTACA